>CM031580.1:13151467-13479185 GCA_018467065.1 Ephestia elutella | reverse complement strand
TGGAACATTGCACTTTACAACCGATTTTCGGTAGTAAAATATTAATAAGTAAGTTTTGTGCCCGCCTGTTAGTCGAAGAATGAAACGAAAATGTAATAAAATATTAAATAAAAACCCTCCAGGCTGATCACTGAACATCAATGATTGTTTTTGATCAAAACAAATGTTAACGCTATCAAATAAACATTTATGGCAACTCTTGTGAAGATTTCGGGTAACTGAAAGTTTATTGGTTTTTATAAAAAAAAAATTTGCATATGACAATATAAGAATTTCTCTAATTTATTTTTGTAGGTACGAGCAGCAGCAGAACAGTTATTTATTAAGTATTTTGATACTTTTAAGTCATTTGTAACCAAGTCAAAACATATTTTTAACCGACTTCCCAAAAAAGGAGGAGGTTATGTTTCGATTCGATGTATGTATGTTTTTTTTTTATGTATGTTCGCCGATTTTTCCGCCTATGGTGGACTGATTTCCCAAAATTTTTTTTATTCGAAGCCCGCGACAGCATGCCCTTCGTTATTTTATAAAAAAAAAAAATCTGTTCACACAGAAATAGCGATTATCTATACATATAATAAAACAGTAAAAATATTTTGTCTGTACATTTAATATTTTTGACTGAAATGGATAGAGGGAGACCTAAAAAGAATAATAGAAAGCAAAAATATTTATTTGGAATTTCTTGTCTGTCTGTCTGTCTGTATGTATGTACGCGTTTCACGCAAAAACTACTGGACGGATTTGAATGAATTTTTTTTTGTTGTATAGCTAATAAGGGGCCGTCCATATATTACGTCATTCTAAATTAGGGGGAGGGGGGTTGGTCTGCGGATGACGGTAAATGATAGATTGAGATGTTTCGAAAATGACGTCATTCTTATTTATTTATTTATAGTTTATTTTTCACGTACAAAAAGATTATTTCTAAAAAGAAATTTCTTCCAGCACACCTAGTAAAATACTAGCTGCGCGCCCCGGCTACGCCCGTGGTACTTACATGTATTATACATATAAACCTTCTTTAAGAATCAGTCTATCTATTTAAAATAAAAAAACCGCATCAAAATCCGTTGCGTAGTTTTAAAGATCTAAGCATACATAGGGACAGACAGCGAAAGCGACTTTGTTTTATACTATGTATTGATAATAAACACAATACTTAAATAATAACTACAACATTACATAATTAATAAAAGTACATATTAATACTATATTATACTTAAATACATGTCTCATACTAAGGAAAGATAATGTTCTTGTGATATTTTGCAAGTATTTAATGGTATTAATTACTGAACTCATTATTTTGGGAGAAGGGGGGGTCATTAAGAAATGACGATAGAATGATTATAGGGGGGGTCTAAAATCTGAAAAAATCGATGACGTAATTTATGGACGGCCCCTAAGCCTGGGCAACATATAGGCTATAATTTATTTTGAAAACTGGAACACCTGATGAAGAACCTTAACAGAACAGCTAAACTATAAGAAATATGGAAATGGTACCTTTGCAAAAGTTAATCAATCTGACGAGCATTTTCTATTGACGTATAAAAATCGAAGATCAGGATCATCTGATAAAGATTTCCAAGAGACCAGCTACTCTATTACATGTATGGAAATAGCGCCTTAGCAAAAGTCGTTCAACCTGATGAGCATTTTCTAATGAGGTATAAATAATGAAGATCTAGAACATCTATTCCTGTTCTTTCAACATATATTCCCGCGGGACACGGGATAACCAAATGGCTGAAATTTTGGTGTGTCTGTACCTAGCGATTGACATTGTTCTATGTATTAATAAATAAGTTAGAATGTTAGTTCTGTGTTAGTTCTATAGAAATAAATGTAACTTTTCTATATATATATGCTCAATAAGAGCTAAATTTAAGTGAACGTTTTGTTAACAAATGAGTAAGGAATATGTTTCGCAGTGGTTTTTTTATTTATTTTATGTAAATAACTACATAAAACTAAATTATTTAGACTGATCTGATAAAGAACTATGGTATACAGTCTAATTTGGTTATATTTTTTACGAATTTTAGAAATACATCGCTGAGCACAACATTTCTTTTCGAACTTTTATTCTTGTAATGTTATAGATTTTATTGAATAAAAGTACATAAATAGTGAGACCTTTCATAGAACT
Source organism: Ephestia elutella (assembly GCA_018467065.1). Classification (NCBI taxonomy): domain Eukaryota; kingdom Metazoa; phylum Arthropoda; class Insecta; order Lepidoptera; family Pyralidae; genus Ephestia; species Ephestia elutella. The sequence continues at coordinate 13,477,027 of CM031580.1, read as the reverse complement.
AACGGCTGACACCAGTTTTATATTTCTACAACGCGTAATAAAAAAGTACATCGCTGGCTGACGACAACAGTTCGGGGCGAAAATCTTAAAAAAAAAAGCGGAACAAATGACGAGTTACATTTATTTCTATAGAACTAACACAGAACTAACATTCTAACTTATTTATTAATACATAGAACAATGTCAATCGCTAGGTACAGTCACACGAAATTTTGAGTACTGGAGTTTAGGTTACTACAGTTTGGAACACAAAAAGATTCTTCATCTAAGCGAAACTCACGCGGGCGAAGCCGCGGGCTACAGCTAGTCGACTATAAAAGTTGCATCATGATTAAGTAATCAAGCAGATAATTTGTAGCAATCGTATTTTAAGTGGTACCTAGCTCAATTTCCTCAAAGTAAAAGTTTTTTTTAATTTTATTCCGAATACTATTAGAAATGTTGCCATCCATTGCCAAGCAATTGTTGCAGATATAAACCCTTGTCAGACATTGTAACTTTACTAAATTATAATTATATTTGTTTTATTACAACAGCTAAATTTAATGTTACTGTGAGAGGTCCCCAAGGATGCTTTTTATACCTATAAAAACACTTTTGCTATGTACATTACCAGCATAAGCAACTAAGATCCAAACTTCATGCCTAGTCGCTAATCTTTTTTTACTCGTATATCCCACACAGAGAATCATTCAGCATTTTTAAAATAAGGAAGATTTGGTCGTCGCGGGCTCTTGGTCTATTTATGTGCCAAAAATAATAGATTTCCGTGAAAATCTGACTTGTTCTGACATTTCAAATCGGCAAAAAAAATAATTTTCGGCCAGTGAAAAAATAAATTAAAATATATAAGGCACAGACTTTTAAATACTCTTTAATATTAAATTATAGGTGCACTAAAAGTAATAAAATAAAAAAAAATCCAAAAAAAATTAACCGACTTCCATTGTAAAACTTAAAATCGTGAAATAATTAAATAGGCAGATTAATCAAAAAGAAAAATGTATTGGCATGCTACCTACTGAATGAGGTGAAGTCGGTGCCAAATTAAATCTAAATTAACATTAGAATCATGATCAAGTATCTATAAATAAAATGCCTAATAAAACAATTATAATATAATATCCTTACTCCTGCACTTGGCACAGACTTCACCTCAATCAGTAAGTAAGTAGCATGCCAATACATTTTTCTTTTTGATTAATCTGCCTATTAAATTATTTTATAATTTTAAGTTTTACAATGGAAGTCGGTTAATTTTTTTTGGAAATATTTTTTAGATGTATGATATTATTTCAAATTAAGGTTATTTTTTTCCTAGTCGGCAAAAAGGACGATTTTAAATGCACAGAAACATATTTTGAGCTGTAGATATTATTTTAAATATTCTCTCGATTTCACTTTTATGTAAATGCCATCGAGATATTATGTACTAGTAAATGCATATACTAATGCTTTCCGGCTGACAAAACAAATATATAAGTAGATTAGTATTTTTTTCATCTTTATTTGCCCAGAAAGCTCTTACTAAAAAATAAATAGTCGGGGCTGTGAATTTTCAGTTGTATGGAGGTGGTCACATTAAATCCTACGATGGTGATTTTTATAAACTACATAGATTATGATATTACAACTGCAAATTTAAGTGTAAAAAAAAATCACCACCGCCGTTTTTTTTTAAACGCTATTATAAGACTCATATTGTTATAACTCTCAAACAAAAAATCCTACCAGGGTGATTTTTTGTTACATGTTTCCTTACGAATAATAAAAGCTTGATTTAAAAAATCACCAATATATAACAATCCGAAATGGATTTTTTAATGAGTTGTAATTTTTATACTTTAAAAACATCCTGTACAAAAACAAAAAAATCCAGCAATGGTGACTTTTATATATTACTAGCTTTTGCCCGCGGCTTCGCTCGCGTGAATTTCCCACGGGAACAGTGCTTTTTCCCGGGATAAAAAGTAGCCTATGTGCTATTCCAGGTCATTATCTACCTCTGTACCAAATTTCATCGAAATCCGTCCAGTAGATTTTGCGTGATTGAGTAACAAACATCCTCACAAACTCACAAATTCACAAACTCACAAACTCACATCCAAACTTTCGCATTTATAATATTAGTATGGATTCGTATACTATTGTAATGAACCATATCCTCAATTTTTATAAGGGTGACTACAACAGTTTTCTTTTTATTAACTTTTAATTTTTTTTTAAATTATACAATCGAGAAAATTGTATATTCGTACGTAATGTGAATTATTCAATCTTAATTTTAACAAGCTAATTATTAAAAAATAAAAAACACGACTGACATCTTACATAGCCTATGTCATTCGGGCTAATGCAAGGAATCTAACAATACCTCTCACATCAAAATCTGTTAAGCCGTTCAGGACTTATGGTGGAATAAAGAAATTACATACATACATACATACATGAACCCTGAAAACATAACACTCCTTTTTTGGTCAGTCGTGTAAAAAACGACTCATGTTTATGAACCCGATTTCCTGTAATTAAATAAAAACCATATTGACATTTATAACGTTAAAAATACATTTTATGACTAGAAAGCCTTATTATAAACCGGCCAACTTTTATTTACAGGTAAATGAAGTCTTATTAATTAATTGTGAACAGTAATCTCTATTGTAAACTTTTTTGTTTACGAGCAATTCAGTATAGTTTATTTACCACTCCCATTTCATATCGGATCATCAAAATTCTTTTTTTTTATATAAGGATGTCTAAAAACATCAAAATAATGTTAAGTATAAGAATCATGGTTGTAGGAATTTGTCGGTAAAAAAAAATTAAATGCCCCGCCTAAAAGGATTTGATTGTTTTTGAAAGAACAAAATAGAATATATTATAAAAATAAAAATTATTTACTTTTATACAATAGTCTAATAAATTGGGGGTGATATATCTCAAAAGATAAAAGCCCCAAAACAAAAATAAAGAGAGAAAAGAAAAAAAATAGTCCAATAATGGAAACAGATATACTGCCTATAGCTGTTTCTATTATTGGACTATTTATAACTATAAGCATAAGAAACCTTACCATCATGATTTATATGGGGCGTCGTGGAAGGGTGTCATTGGATTTTTACACCCTGTATAAAAACAAACCAATGACACACTTCCAGCCCCATACTCTCCCCTTGTTTACTGAACTAGTTGATGGGTTCACAATGCAGATAGTTGGAATAAAAAAACCGGAGTTCTATTTTAAATTATCATTAACCTTGTTCATGTTTTTTAATTAAAATTTACTGTTCCTTTAGTAATTGTACCAAAAACCAATCAAGTTATGACTTTTATACTACAATAGGTACTATTGAAAACCTTAGTACCAAAAAATACGGTTTCATTTTGTTATTTGAGACGGCTTAGATTAGTTTCGCAACCCTCGAATACCCGAATGAATTTTATCAAATATATTTGGTTTTTGATCGGCGCTCAATGGACGTTCACATTATTATCGATTTTAGTGAAATCTGTATACTTTATTCAACAAACTTGATGCTTTGAAGTTCATAATGGGCAAACTAAAGTTGTAAATTGGTGCATTATGCTCGGTCGGTATTAAAAGCAAAGTTTTGATAGTTGCTTCAAACTTACTCTAAACCCAATTAATTTTGATTGTCCAATAAAACCACAAATGCAGGTTTAAATGGATTATACTTGTCATTAAATAAGTTTTTTAAATAGAAAAATACTGCTCTTTTTTCATCAATCCCACATGTTTATTACTCATCATCATCTGCCTTACCTCATCCTATCATCATCTGGGGTCGGCGCAAAATATCCTTTCTCTCCACAATTTTCTATCCTTAGCCATAGTTTTATCTACTAGACAGATTTAGATAAAACGATGTATCGAAAATTTGGTACACGGGTAGAAGATACCGGGCATAGCACATAGAGTTTTTCCCTTTTATTCGGATATTCTCACTGGAGAGAACTTTTTAGTTTACCTTGGCCTTGGTGTATTTTTCTGTAATCTTTAAAGTTAATTTGTCTCGCCGCCACCGCCGTCAATTTTGCTTTACAAAATTTACGTGTATGTCCCATTGGAATGTTAAATATTAAAAATCCTTATATCATTTAAACTAACGTGAGATAAGAGACATTACAAAAGACATTGAACATTATAAAACCCCACAACTCCAGTTTGGGTTCGATTGATTTCTTTGCCAAGGAATCTGAGATAAACCTATCTCGTTAATAAAGCCTGTACCAAAATCTATAGTGGTACATTTAGTACCACTACTGATTTTGGTACTTAAGCTCTTATTCATTTTTGGAAAGCGATGTTTCGCCAAACTAGAATGCTTGTTTGTTGTTATTGAGATATTCATCTTCTATTCGGCCGAGGTTTTGAGGCCGCGTATAGCTATTTTAGGAAGGAAGATAGCATGTAGCAGTGGCGGTAAAGCCATATTAGCCCAGTAAACGACACAAAGCATATATTTCATCCTATACCACTTCGTGTCAGATGACATTGGATATCAGTTTTTAGAGACGTGGACCGTACTGAGGGCGTCATATTTCAACATGGGTTTGGGGTACAGTAAATCAAAATAGTAAAATCAGCTTTTATATCCATGGATACTAATATTTTAAACGAAAGTCAGTCTATCTGTTATCCTTGCACGTCTAAACCTATAAACCGATATTAATGAAATTTAGTTTGGATATAGCATATATAGTTGAAGAACCGAGGTCAAGCATAGGCTACGTTCTTTTTCAAATCATCCCCTGGGGGCTTGGGGATGCAATGGAATTCTCCATTGCAAGTAAGTCGTAAGTTTGTATAAAAAAACTGATAATGTTGATTTTACACGGTGCAGCAGAGCAAAATCCTCAATGTGTGTTAAAGGATTTTGGGTAAATTGATATTGAATGTACCTCGTTGTTGTATATTTTTTTCTACATTTCATATGACTTAAAAAAAGTCACATAAAAGGATAACATTTATCATCTACATTTTAATGTAGACATATTTATACATATTTTCATTTAGATACTTATATTTAATATCCATAAAATCCAAAAAATATTACTTAATTAAATCTTAATAGGATCCTTAATTCTAGACGTACCATAAAAACACAACATGGATATCGGCGAAGGCATTTTCCGAAACAAGAAAAGTCCGAAGCACTCAGCGGATTTTCACTTCACTCCCGAGCTGATCCGTCAAACGCAACGTTTCGGTACGCAGTCATATTGTTACGAGAAGTTCGCTCGAAAGTGGAACCGATTCGAGAGCAACACAGGGTGGTCCTCTTCCAACGCCGTCCGGACGGGAACTGCTCACAACTCCAGCCTCACTCCCAGGCGAGCCTCGCCCTCCTCCACTCCTACGAATATAACTTCATTCCATGTTTTCAACGCTTTTTATTCACCACTCGTAGTACGCGAGAGCAAATGATTTTGCGGAATTTAAACAGTATGCTTTGTAGATGGAATATGTTATTTTTATATGAGAGAAAAGGTAAACGTACTGACTGATTGCGGGTTGATTTCACGTTGTTATTTTTCCAGCTGAGTGAAAAACGGAGGTTCATTTGCTTTGATTTTTTTAATGCTTTGTTCTTTATGATGTTTTTAAATAAATAGAGAATGTTAAGTCGCTTGAATATTTTTGTTTGAAAGAAAACAACATTACTCATTATACTTATATTTAAAAAAAAACATGATTGACGTAAAATAACCGCCTAGCGCCTACAGTAACGGGTCAACCCTTGTGCTCTGGAAACGTTTTTACATTTGATAGTATATGCTCGTGACTTGTCTATCAATATTACACGACTTTCCACCATGTCAACGCAAATTTTCTACTAAATTGTTACTTTTTGGTTAAATTAGACATAGGAATTGAACATAGGGTATCAGAGAAAATCACGCCTCTCGGGTTAGACAGAGCCAATAGTCGTGAGACTCGAAGGCCACGCTAAGCTGAAAAGCTTTTTGATGTAAAGGAGATTCAGATATATTGACAGGTTGCTAGCCCATCGCCTATGTATGAGTTATGAGTGGATAAATCCCTCGATTGACTTTTACAATCTGCGCGGGAAGAAAAGCAGATGGCACATTCTATATTTTTTCTTCGAGCCCAGAAGAGCATGGAATACAAGACTTACCTAATCATTTAAGTCGATTACAAAACCCTCAATATATAAACGGGTAAACAAAAACTATATATTGACTTGAAAAATACTGTAGATTGACTGTGTATAATTTACTGTATATTGACTTGAAAAATACTTATTTGTAAATTAATTGTAATTATTTTAATAAAAGTTTACTTTTATTTATTATCCAAGAAATATCTAGAGCGTGTTTTAATTTCATTCTGAAATAATTGATTACACGTTCCACGTACAATCCTACATAACTCTCATAAGACAGTTTGTTATTTAGAGGGACACGGGACAATAATGAGTTACACGGCATTATGCCAGATGACAGCCTCCTGCGAAGTAAACATGTGGCTCCAAAGTCGGGCAATGTTTACTTTGTTTTGGAGATATGGATATATCTTCATAAAACAAAGTCGAGCGTTCGTACAAGTTCGTTGTGCAAATAACTGATTTTTATGAAAATTCAATAGAAACAGCATTTCTCTGAAATTTGTTAAAAATACACATTTTTAGGGTAGTATTTAGAGAGCGAATCAGCGAAATACCAGGGCGCAACGCAACTAGTTAATTTATTTACTCAGGATGATTTTTTTATGAATAATTTTAATTTGGAACATATAGTATCTCTGGCAACCTCGCCCTCGTACGAAACTCCCGGTCTCCCGCCTAGAAAATAGATTCTATTTTGTTTTCGTCCTCCGGCGACGAGGTAGAACGACCGCACCCTACATTTCTCCGCAAATCTCCTCGACAGTGCATGAATCTTTTATATCTTACTACAGGATTTATCGAATTTGCTTGACCTCGAATCAAGGTTCGTGTTGAGGCTCTAACGACCACTTATTCCATGATTGATCCTTTCTCACTTTGTCCCTTTAATGAATTAAAACTGCAAAAATATAAAGTTGGCAACGTCCCATCTCTGCAAACGTTAACGCCATTTTCATGCTCTTTGCCAATTTATTGTTTGTCTCAAAGAGAAAAGTCTGAAGTTTGTAGTCAGTACTTTCTGAGATTAATTTCTTAAACATTATAATTTAATAGCCTGCGGATTGTTTTTTTTACTTTTATTACTAAAATGATATTGTCTGCAATATTGGCCTTCTTTGCAGGGGGTAGAAAATAATTAAATATGGAGATATTATTTGTAAAATAAATATATATCTAAGAAAAATAATAAATTAAATATTTTCTAGAAAATAACTTGCAATCCCAGTCTCCGTATGAACCCACTGCACTAGAGTTTGCATTTAGATAAACTTGTTTGAATAACTTATAAAAGTGATCATTTGAATACTGTATGAACTCTGTTACACAATAACATGTATAGATTATTTCTATTATTCATAACATGTACAGACAGATGATTCCGAATAAATACCACGTAATCGTCGTCGTAATGTCAGCACGTATGTAATTTTCTCTGGGTCCCTGCGTACTACAGACAGACTAGAGACATGTAGTACTCAGGGACCCAGAGAAAATTACGTCGTGACATCGAGACAGACCTCTCCGCTCGTCTCATGTCATTGATTCTTTTTTGGGAAACTTGGTACGTTTTCCGTACCGTTGACTTTCAACTTTGAAAAATGTTTTGAAAGCACGATAAACAAATGCAAAAAATACAGTACTATTTTTTATCTACGATTCAATATCTTGAATATTTTTATACTGTTTACATAATTGATTAACTAAGTAGGTACACTGATGATTTTTCAAAATTTCAAATCATTTATTATAATTATAAGTGGAATATTTTTATTACCTATATAATTTTAATATACTAATATTGCCAAAAGCTACTCTACTGCTACTAGCCTCGGAATTGTACCTGATACTTCATAAACATGTAATTGCGATTCTCATTTCGGTTCGCCGCTTACCGTAATTGATTCGCGAGTCTTCATATAATTCGATCGATATCGGTCGCGTCGGTGTAATTTTCACTGATCTGGCATTTTCCAATTAAAAGAGTCAAAAACTGATATCGTAACTTATTTTTTTTATTTGATAGGTATATGTACCTCCTATTATTTTTATTAGCTGTGGTAGATTTAGTTCCGTGCGAATTGAGGTTTTCCACAAAAAATAAACTATACCTCTGATTGAGTAAGTTACACAATGAAAATTGCTACCACATCTTTCTTGGCGTGATGGAATAAAGTCTCATTTTATAAATACTGTTAAAAATAGTACTTTTCCAGATATTTCGATTGGTTAAGTATTGATCTTCCAACTTTAACTATATTGCCTATTTTGAAAACAGTTCGATTCTAATTCGTTCGAACCCACCGTTTTACCCAAACATAAAACATTCTAATTCAATTTTCGGGCAGTAAATTTTCAATTTATTTCGATGAACCTCGCCTAGCGGTTGCTTATATTTCAGTGGGCATTGTCTGAATAATTTATGAAACGGAGAGCAAAAAAATTTTAATCTAGGTGTCTAATTGTATTATCTCTAGGGAAGAAAAAATGTGGTTTGAATATAGTTAATTATTCATTTTAACTTTACTGTATACAAAACCCTAAATAAACCGCTAGATATACCTTCACTTTTTTTAGACCTACTTAAAAATAAAATATATTATGGTAGTACGGTTCTAACTACTTATAATTTATGAGATTTAACTACTTTATCGAAAGATATATAACTATTATATCTGACTCGGCGGTATAACATAGTAGCTATAAAGTAAATGTTGATGGGTCTGAATGCGTTAGTACAAGCGGGAATTACATAGTAAGCGTGATTGAATTGCAAATGATCGAGCTTTTGTGTATTAAGCTTAGTTGCAAAGTTTACCTCGTAGGCGAGACTCACCTTAATTGAACAGAACGGAAGTCAAATTTAACATATTTTAGCAGTTTGATGGAATTCTCATAATTAAAACCTCATTCTAATAGAATCCAAAATAAATTTACTAATATAAGATGGTTGGATGAACTTATTCGCCAGAAAGTTGATGAAAAAGACCAGAGATAGGGACTCATGGAAAGAAAGTGTTAAGGCCCAGTAGTGGCCTATAAAAAAATATAAGTACTGATTATATATAACAATCTTATTAGTACTCGTATCTGATGTAATATAAGCTCTATCATTGTCGCTTAAAGTATAGTAGGGAAGCCTTTGTCCAGCTGTGGAACAGTTACTGTTTCATGAGTTTGTTTCGGCATTTCTTCTCAGCAGTGGTCGTTCCAAAATGCTAGTAGTTTGTAGCTTTGAGTTATATTATGATTAAATAATTAGTTAAAAAGAGATGTGAAAAAGAGCCTTCTTTGAAGGCCAAGTTTTAATGAAAAATTTTGACTTTGACTTTACTACAAAACGATGTCTAAAGTTAAATACTTGCTAATCACATTACCCGTTCATAAGAAAAAGATACTGACAACTAGAAAATGTCATTAAAGCAATGTGTTTAACAAGTATTTAATTTTAGACATCGTTTTGTAGTAAGACAGTCGATTTTAAAATAATTGCGTGAATGTAAGAAGTCTTCTAGACTGTAATGTAAACAATATTGAAAAAGATCGCAAAGAATATCAACTAAATATGAAAGAAATATGTCATACTAGCTTTTGCCCGCGGCTTCGCCCGCGTGAATTTCCCACGGGAACAGTGCTTTTTCCTGGGATAAAAAGTAGCCTATGTGCTATTCCAGGTCATTATCTACCTCTGTACCAAATTTCATCGAAATCCGTCCAGTAGATTTTGCGTGATTGAGTAACAAACATCCTCACAAACTCACAAACTCACAAATTCACAAACTCACAAATTCACAAACTCACATCCAAACATTCGCATTTATAATATTATAGTATGGATTTTATTTATAATATTATATACTAGCTTTTGCCCGCGGCTTCGCCCGCGTGAATTTCCCACGGGAACAGTGCTTTTTCCCGGGATAAAAAGTAGCCTATGTGCTATTCCAGGTCATTATCTACCTCTGTACCAAATTTCATCGAAATCCGTCCAGTAGATTTTGCGTGATTGAGCAACAAACATCCTCACAAACTCACAAACTCACAAATTCACAAACTCACAAACTCACATCCAAACTTTCGCATTTATAATATTAGTATGGATTATATATAGTATAGTATGGATAACTGAAGTCACATATCCATATTAGACTGAAATATCAAACGGTAAAGCGCAAATAAGCAAAATAGAAAATAATAGTAGCAAATTAATATAATTTGTAAGCAAATTATAATTGAGATAATTTGCTTACAAATGATCAAGAAAATAATAGTACATATTAAATCTCATCCTTTTCAATTACTCGTAGAAAACATACGATGAATTCTTGGCAGCGCCCCAAACAAATAACCACGAACAACCACGTTGAATCAGAACTACAAACAATCAGAGCAAGATAGGGATGGTATATAATCTAATAATTATTCTCATTATGTTTGCTAATTTCAGCAAACGCAGGCAAGGCCCTAATTTGTCGATAACGACGTAATAATGTTTCAGGGTACGTGTTATAAATGGGACACGCAGTCTAATCAAGACATTGAAGTTATTAACAAAATAACGCTTGGGAGTTTCTGGATGACGGGATGCTGGTAAAACCAGTTTTAATATTAGTCTATTTCTAACAAACCTTTTAATAAAATTTTAAGGAATCCGAGGGCTGTAAAATCCCTGCAGTAAATTAAAAAAATGATAACATATATCGTTCTGCCTTTTTGAGCCAGATAACTCATAGCTTGAATATATTCAAAATATAGATAAGTTAGTTTGGCGGGTAATAATTGTGCTATTCACTCTTTTGAAATAAATTCAAATCGAAGTGATTTCTGAATAGTAAACTAGATAGTAACTTTATATGCGGACTCCACAGAAGTGTCATTTAGGTAGACAGTGGCGAAATTTGGGCGCACTCTGCATAAATATAGTTTTCTGTACCATCTACATTGTGACCTGTGAAACTCTACCACTTGACGAGGGTACGCTCCGCACATTATTGCGTTACTGAGGATATTCAATTCTCTCCTCCATATTATGACATGCGACAAGTGACAAGTATACTCTTGATTTTCTTAGACATATTATTCCTTTGTATTTATACCAAACTAGCTGTCGCCCGCGGCTTCGCCCGCGTGAGTTTCGCTTAGATGTTAAATCTCTCTTGGAGCTTTTCATCAGATGTTCCAGATCTTCAATTTTTATACGTCAGCAGAAAATGCTCATTAGGTTGAACGACTTTTAATAAGGCGCCATTTCCATATATGTTATAGTGTAGCTGGTCTCTTGCAGGTCTTCATCAGATGTTCCAGATCTTCAATATTTATACGTCTTCAAAAAATGCTCATCAGGTTGAACGACTTTTGTTAAGGCACCATTTCCATATTTCTTATAGTTTAGCTATTCTGTTAAGGTTCTTCATCAGGTGTTCCAGTTTTCAAAATAAATTATAGCCTATATGTTGCCCAGGCTAATACAACAAAAAAAGTTTCATTCAAATTCGTCCAGTAGTTTTTGCGTGAAACGCGTACATACATACAGACAGACAAGAAATTCCAAAAATTTTTTTTTGCATTCTATTATTTTTTTTAAGTGTCCCTCTATCCATTTCAGTCAAAAATACTAAATGTACAGACAAAATATTTTTACTGTTTTATTATATGTAAGATTATATTATTCCTAAGCGATGGCTTAGCATAGAGAGTTTATCTACGTAATGATTTTTGGGAGAAAGACTGCGAAAAATATGTTCGAAACTAAGCTTAGAAATACGAGTAATAAATAGAATACGGAAAATCCAGTTAATAAACTTTATACGCCGAACATGAGAAACAAGCATCAACTTTTAATTGTTTTGATTTCCTCTCATTTATATGGTACTAGCAGCTTTCGCTCCCGTGCTAATTTGTAGATAAAAAGTACTCCATGTGCTATTTCCGATATTTTCCTACACGTGTACCAAATTTCTTCGAAATCCGTCTGCTAGATTTTGCGTGAATATGTAACAAACATACTCACATCCAAACTTTCATTTTTATTTAATGTGACTGTGATTTATTTGGATTGGATTTGGCCTGTGGTGTGGCCCTAGAATAGCACCAACCCATCTCTTCCCGTGGGTGTCGTAAGAGGCGACTAAGGGATTAAAAACACCGGAGGATGGGCAGCAGCATCTTTCCGCGTACTATGCCATCACACTGCGATCGCCAACCCGCCTGCCAAGCGTGGCGATTACGGCAAAACCCCCCATGGATAAAATCCTTGGGGAGGCCTTTGTCCAGCAGTGGACGTCTTTAGGCTGAGAGAGAGAGAGAGAGAGAGAGATTTATTTACTCTCTTTATTCACGTATACACAATTTCGTCAAAATCTGCCCACTAGTACGTAGTATATATTCATTCATTCATTCTAATATTCATTCTGTGCCAAAAGTTATTGAGTATCAAACATCCAACCATACACCAAAAGATGAGGTGCAGTGCATTTTTGATTAATGCACGGCAATACTTTCGAATATTTAGAGTTTAGGAACAAAAAAAAGGTTTTTTCGTTCTTCAGGCATTAAGTAAGAAAAAAAACTCTGTTCACCCTTACTTCATCAATTTACCCGTCGATTCCTAATTTATCGTGTGCTAGTCTCAATTTAGCGGGCGGCGGCGTCGAAACTCCCTCGTCTTAGTAGTGGGAAACGAAGCTAAGTAAGTGGTGCTACTAATAGAGTTTTTTGTTTATTGCCGTATTTTTTTTCTTTAGCTTCTTTCCTTTACTGTCGGCGGCGCAGATTATGCATGCTGCTTTGTTTCGCAACCTATTCATCGACTAATATAATAATAATTGTTTATTCATCGAACAACTAGTTACAATTAGATACAATATATTTATTAGTTTTATGTATTAGATTTAAGCTTTCTTAGTTTATTTTAGTGTTAAGTGTGAACATATATTTACTTTTAGTTAGTTTTAGTTCTTCAGTTAATCCTTTGTAATTTTTGTTAAAGGTGAAATATGTTTTTCATTCTATATGTATCTGAAATGAAATCATTTTACATGTAAAAAAAAATAATAATATAAAATCTACTTAGAATGTTGGATGTATATTTTATTAAAGTGTTATTTTTTTGGTAACAATTGTTATATTTATTTTCGATGAAATAAACTAGGACTTACTTTGAACTAGGTACTATGTACAGACATCTCCAGAAGTGGAGTCAGAATTTCTCATACTAATTGATTATAGAAGTGTTTGCACTTAAGACCTTATGATTGTGTGTTATTTGTAAAACGCCTATGTGTCTGTGCAATGTCAACCGACCGAATACGATGTTTCCATAGAAGTACGAGTAGGTAGGCTGGCGCGGCGAGTCGGCGAGCGCTTCATACTTTTATGGATTTCATAGACATACTATGAATGATACGGAACGTTCATAGTATGTCTATAAAATCCTTGCTTCTTCTAACTTTATAGTATCGTTACTTCGTATGTATGGACCAGCTATGAAAATGAATATTTGACGGTGAATGAAAAAAGACAGACGCAAATTTATCACTTCAACCGAGTTCTCGTTTTAGTTGAACGCATTTGTTAGTGATAGTTATCTAAGTATTTGTGGAATATTACTTTACCAACACTTGCCAATATAGGCCATTATAAGTAGGTATTATGGAGACTATTCGGATTTACTTTGCATGATAGTGGTTGCAAAATAGTCTCAATTTCTAATGAAAGGAACTGGATTAAGTGTGAGTATTTTTAAACAAATAAATAGTTGTGATTTGAAATATGTGTGTGTAAATGTGTAATATTTTGTGATTAATTCAAACATACCTAAAATGATAACATAATATTAGAATAGAATCATTTATTTGCATAGATTACATTAAATTTACACAGATCTTAAGTTTAAATGTAACCAACCTGCATGCAGGCGTGCAAATGTTAATATTTATAGGTACATACACTAAAATTATATTCAAAATTTAATTAAATAACAATAATTATATTTATATTACAAAAAAAAATCAAAAATTAATAGTAACCAAACGTCAGAGAGAATAATAGTCATATATCTAGTTGAATTAATGTTTACCGTCCATATACTCTTTAATGCTATAAAACCTTTTATCAAACAACCATTCTGTCAATGCTTTTTTAAACTTTTTTATATCTAACGATTTTATGCTATTTGGTAGTTTATTAAATATTTGGATGCACATGTAGTACGCATTTTTCTTATAAATATATTTCCCTGCAAGTGGTTGATATAAGTTATAAATATAATTCGGTCTTAGTTGTCTATTAGATACTTGCGAAAATAATGGGAAGTAATGCGGATGTTCTTTTACAAAACAGCATAAATGCTTAATATACATACACGGTAAAGGTAATATTTTGTGGTTCTTAAATAAGGGCTTACAGCTTTCTAAATAATTACCACGCGTTAGATACCGCACGTACACACTTTTTCTGCAGTTTAAAAACTTTGTCAGCTTCTACGGAATTACCCCCATAACATTAATCCATAGTTTAAAACCGAGGACACATAGCCATGGTATGCCTGCAAAGCTGCACTCTATTGAAACTGTTTGTCGTATCCTTCTTAATGCATATACAAACCTATCCAACTTTTTACAAATTTGATTTACTTGTTCTTTCCAGTTTAAATGTTCATCTATATAAAAACCCAGAAATTTAGTATGCGTCACTTTTTCTATTTTATTATTTTCAAATTGTATGTCAAGATTGAGGAATTTGTATTATAAGATTTAAAAGTCATGTATTCAGTTTTGTCAAAATTAATCTTTAATTCATTTAAGTGCAACCATTCAATAATTTCTTTTAAAGCGTCATTCACTTTCTGTTCAATATTATCTTTGTCATCACATTTAATTACAAGGGTTGTGTCATCTGCAAATTGTATAGTTGATAAATTTTTAGGTATGTCATTAATATACATTAAAAACAACATCGGAGCCAGAATTCCGCCTTGAGGGACACCGACATTATTTATTTTAAACTCTGATCTATGTGTTTCTTTAATGTTTTTTGAATTTTTTTGTGGCCATTTTTGTTATTTCAGTACACTGTTTTCGGTTTTTCAGATAACTTTCAATCCAATCATATGCTTTACCTCTTATCCCCAATAATTCTAATTTTGAAAGGAGCTTTTTATGATTTACAAAGTCAAAAGCTTTGCTCATATCTAGGAAAATCGATACGATTGATTTTCCCGTATTTATGCTGTCGGTTACAATCTTGACTAAATTAAAACATGCTAATGTTGTAGAGCTTCCTTTTCGAAAACCAAACTGATTACTATTCAGTATATTACATTCAGTTAAAAAAGCTATTTATCCTGTTATACATTGCCTTTTCAAATATTTTTGAGATAACTGGAATTAAAGCTATCGGTCTAAAATTAGAGGGGTCTGATTTATCCCCTTTTTTGAATATTGGCTTGATCACTGACAATTTTAGAGCGTCGGGAAACACTCCTTGCAGAAAAGAAAGATTTATTATATGAGCCATTGGTTTAGATATAAATTTAGCAGCGTGTTTTAATACTTTAGTAGTTATACCATCGTATCCGCAAGAGTAAGTGTTTTTAGTCCCATAATAATTTTAAAAATTTCATCTTCATCTACTGGTCTCAAATAAATTGTTTTGGAATTAAATGTAGCGGCCTTTTCCGTATTTATAGTCTTATTAGTTAAAGCAGTGTTTTCATTTGTCAAATTTATAAAATAGTCTATGTAATATAAAATAGTAATGTATTGTATTGATATATTTTTCTTCGTGATTTTGCTTTGCATAAGTGATAGTTTTGAAATTAAATATAAACTAAATACCTAATTATATATTATTATATTTTTAGTGGACAACACGTTGGGTGTAGCGACTTGCTGCAGGGTAGCCTTGCCGCAAAGTAGAAGACCGGCTATTATCTCTGAGCAGCAGCAACAATAATGTTGGAAGAATATGAAGGCGATGATTTTACCTACCAGGCGTTATGCTGATTTATTTGATGTTTCGATGCCTATCTACTGTTCGTCGTGCATATCAAGCTGGTGGCGTGCATAAAAAAACTGGATAATTTATTTCGCTTCCAGAAATAAATGTCATCCTTAGCCAGCGCGGTCTTCTAACCTCAACTCCATACAAAATCTATGGGGCCTGATGGTGCATAGAAGATGAGCAAGGAAGAATTAGTTTCTCATTGTATGGATGTTTAGGACAGTTTTTTTGTGATTGAAATATGTGTAGAAAAGACAACAACGGCAACTTTACAAAATAGTGAGTTAATTATTTGTGTTTAAATTTAATCAGTGAGTTCATTCATTAAGTAGGTATATTCCAACTGTCCTCTTTCTATTGTATCAAATCTGGTTTTATAAAAGTATAAACATTATTTAAATTATTTTTATACTTATTACTTGTTTTTGTATTTTGCATTACAAATACAAGGTTATGTTTCGTAATAGGAGATAAATTGTTAAATTGTTAGATGTTGAGGTTTAGTTTCAATCTTCTTTTCATGATGAAAACGAATACTTAAGCTATAACCTCAATATTTACTAACAAATAGCGAAAGTATAATTTAGTAATAATATATAAAATAAATGAACAGATTCTTATAAGTAACTTACTACAGAATGCTTATTTTTAAGTTCTTATTTATTCTGTAATTAGATAGGGAAGTGATTAAACATAAATTTTGAATTTGTTAGTGTAGTTTATAATAATAAATTTTACATAAGTATACTATACCTATTTACAAGAATAAATAGTTGTCATGATTTTTGAGAATTTTTATTTCATAACAAATCAATTACATTATATAAAAATACTCTTGCAAATACATTATATAAAAATACTACTACTCAAATACATTATATAAAAATACAA
This sequence comes from Ephestia elutella, assembly GCA_018467065.1. Classification (NCBI taxonomy): domain Eukaryota; kingdom Metazoa; phylum Arthropoda; class Insecta; order Lepidoptera; family Pyralidae; genus Ephestia; species Ephestia elutella. The sequence continues at coordinate 13,459,982 of CM031580.1, read as the reverse complement.
AGCATATCAATTACATTATATAAAAATACTCTTGGCTTATGAATTGAGTTTAATATGAAAAATAAAATATCTGGATGTGACTCGAACTTTGACCTGTATCAACTGCAGTCCATCCGACTACCGATTAGACCAGCAGATGCATTAGCTTGTGACGAAATTATCAATTGGTTGCGTGTCACCGTACTCACCACTATTGGTTTGCTTTATAATAAACTATAGGTAGTGTATTAGTGTATTATTATTTCTGAGTCAGAATTCACTACTTAGTACCCCGTAAATTTGATAGATGGCAGCACGTAGGCAGTATGAGCACGAAGCACTAGCATGCAGCAGAGTTGTATCTTGGTGTGGGTGGGTAATATGATAATTAGCTTAGTGTGAGTAGTGTTCTTATTGTAATTATACGTCCGTAATATGGACGTAACGCACACAATGAAGGACTGCGCGCCTGCAAGGCAATATGATATTTAAGGTATGACTCCACTTTTGACTCTTGACTGTACATACTCGTGAATAACCCCTACTTTTTGAAGTCGATTAACAAGCTAATTATTTAAAAATAAAAAAACACGACTGACAACTTACATAACAGATGTCATTCGGGCTTATGCAAGGAATCTAACAATACCTCTCACATCAAAATCTGTTTAGCCGTTCAGGACTTATGGTGGAATAAAGAAATTACATACATACATACATACATGAACCCTGAAAACATAACACTCCTTTTTTGGTCAGTCGTGTAAAAAGCGTACAAACCTCTCTACACAGCGCTCTTTGCATTGCAAAATGGTGTAGGGGTTGTCTGGATTCATTTAAATACGCTGACTGAAACTTACCACACTCTGGGGATTAGTATGTATGTATGAAACAGATGGTGTATATTTTATAAAGTCGCTGCGCCCTGGCTCTTCTCCCGTGGAAAATCAGGGCTAAATAGTAGCCTATGTGCTATGCCAGGTAAGGTTTTACTGTTCCCGTAGACCATAATATACGGGTAGAGAATAGAGGTTACTCCTCGCGGTTAAAAAATCATTGAGTAAAAAACATTAATCCACATGCAAAGCCAAAGTTTCTTTATGGTGAGAACTAATATAAAAATAAATAAATTCTCAGGTCCATAGAGGACGTGTCAGAACAGAAATGGACTGGTGAACCAACAAATTCAAACATAGCGATATTTACCAAGTACTGGAAGAAGATTACTTACAAGATCTTTTCGATGTGTAATCCATTATCTTGATCAAACTTTGCGAACTGCGTGGGTTGGGTATAGACTGTTCATTTCATTACTATTTTAAGCCCGCTTAAACTAGAATGAAGTTTCACCAAAAGTTTTAAATCACAGTTTATTAAAAAGAAGTAAATATTTGATCCTTTCGTAATATTTATATTTTCTGAAGATAGTATCCATTTATGGAAGTAATGTAGAATTCAAAAATTCCCAAGAAGAGGGCTGACAACATACGTATATACCAGTGGCACCCAGTGGCGTGGGGTGAAAATATACAAAGGTACAGTGCATGTCGAGTATGATAAAAGTGGCTTTAAAAAAGCCGTTTAAAGCACATGTCACTCACACGCGGATTATAAATATATAGAAAAAAACCGTCCAAGTGCGAGTCAAACTCGCGCACCGAGGGTTCCGTACACGCAAAGCATCTCACATTATAGCTCTAACTAAAAGACCAACTAGTTTCAAAAACAAACTTAACTTTGCAGTTTGATCCCTAACAGATTCACACTGAATCCAGCGCAAAAATAAGTTTGTAACACTTTTTTTAGGCTTCCAAAAACATATTTACAATTTTCAGATTTATTCCTGTATAAGTACTGATAGACCTTACTTTTTGCTAAATTTCATAATTTTAGGTCAACCTATGGGGTCATACCTAAAATTATGAAATTTACAAAACCTATGGGGTACTTACCCCATAGATTTTGATTGCTGCCTGAAATCGCAAAATATTATCGCGTTGACGTATAATTTTGATTATTTTTTTTTGGTGATCTTTCACCAAAAAAATAATCAACCGTGGATCCGAGTTCAATAGTAATTTTAACTTGATACTTATATGCGTTTCATATCGCGATGAGCCATGAGAGATGTTTAATGATATATTTTTTATTTTCGAACGATTGTTTTGAGAACGAGGTTAACTCATTTAATAGGTAATCTGTAAGACAACAACCTATTTGTTGTTGTTCGACAAGAAACAAAAATAAACGTTTACCTTTACGATGAAACAATCCATAAACACTATACAATGTACATAACACTTGGCACGTAAAATTTCACCACTTTCGATTCTTATAAACTATATAATATACCACAATAAAGTTAATCACATATCACAACAATAGATAATTAGCGTTCGCCGTGAGTGCAAAATGCAAATGCGCGCAAATCAATCAAAATAACCAAGACTAGGTGACAGACATTCGCGGATAATCGCTGTGATTGGACGAAAATTTTTCAAACGAACCAATAAGGTTTCGTTGGAGGCAATCGGCTGGCTTAATCGCTGGTCTATATCGACGAGTGGTTGCATATGTAGTTGTAATGTCATGGTGTGTGTGTCACCATACATTTCAATTTTACAAATTCCCAATATTATTACCGAGTTACTACCGCGGCTCGCGACCTGCGATTGAAATCGTGTGTGTGGCGTTTGCGCTGTTTCGAATACATTGCGCAAATTGTATCCAGCTATAGAAGAATATTTTTGCAAAGCGCGCAATATAATTATATGCGCGCAATGTAATTGTATTTCGCGCTCATATTAAAATATCTAAGTTAATGCCGTGGATCGTCGGCTTATGGTTTGTTATATGATTATAGATTTTTGTGCAAGTGTAGGCCGCAAGATTAAGCTATTATTGTTAGTCATAAAAATAATGTATATATTAGAATCTGCCAAGGAAGCCGGTAGGAATCGTGTTGTAAGGACGCTTCGCCACTGGTATATACATCGACTCCACCGTGTCTTAAAGCTACACTCTTCAAATACACATACACTACGTAGGTGCTCGTATGTAAGAATAAATACTATATTATATAGTATATCCTTCTTCTTCGTATGCTCTTGACTTGACTGGACAGAGCAGTCATAGTCAGGCATTCTGTTTGGGGACGCGCTGAGCTGTGTAGCTCTACATTTCTCCCGAACGGATGCTTGGCGGACAGATGCATTGGTAAGGGCTTTTGGTCGGTCCAACGATTGGGGACTTCCCCAACACCTAACTCCATCCACTTTGCCCTGCACCACCACGCGCTTCATGGCATAAAAATTAAATGAATAAATTAATATTAAACGATGTAATATTCGTTCTACCGGCGCAATCATTTCAGTCCTTTGAATACGCAAAGTTTCAATCGCGCACGTCTCGTAAACGTTGAACAAATACCTGTCCCTGCAAATTTACTTATAACTTTCTCAGATGTGTACGAAGATATCTCAGGTATCTAGAGTTGTTTGTAACTTTACCCTAGTTAGAATATTTTGGTCCGGGAGCTGTTATTTGGGAATATTTTATCAGGCCCTCGTACAGCAGCTCCAGCTGCCGGATAAAAAAGCAGTGCAAACTCGACGCTATTACCTCCACACAGAGGTATACCATACTTTCTACTTTCGAACCTCTGTGGACTTCTGTCTACAAATGTCCAGAAATAGAAACGCGTGTAACTATTTGTAATATGAATTACCCTTTTAACTACTCATGTGCTGAATACTGTATGGTATTAATATCTTTGAGAAAATGCCTTGATAGGTAGATCGTCAACTATGTATAATATGCTGCTTATTTTTCTTTTGAGATACAGAACGACTGAACCCTACGGGTTTATAACCTACATATTAGATAAAATGTCTCACAAAAATGTCAATTTCAAAATAATATATTTTTTACTGTGTCACATCACATTTTACCCGCTCTCGCCTGAAAAGAAAATAAACTTCTTTATTATACGTGGGGATGAGCTCCGTAATGACCCGAGGGAGCTTAAATAAAACACTCTGTATATTACACTCGGCCAAGCAGATTTATTGCAAGTGACCAAGTGTTTGATCTTTAAATATATCAATGACATTTATTATATGGTTATAAGAAACTGCTTTTTAATAAAAATACGTCGTTATAACACCCCTCGTTTTGGTCGAGGTCCAAACATGAAATTATACGGATATTTATTTTCTTCTGGTATTAAATTGTGGACAAATGAAGGCGTAAAGTGCTCACTCTGATTCATTGACCAAATCCATCAAGCGCAGCGGTCTGGTCGGGCTCACAACAGTTTATAATAAGTGGGCAACAGGCACTGGAACACCTGATGAAAATTAGTTATCAGTAACACGTAGAGATATACGAAAATTAATTTATTTTCGTTAACCCCGGGTTTAGATTAAATTTTTAGGATTTTAAGAATTGCTATTTCTATAAATTCGATATTATATATAACAACACGTTTTACCTATTACTTTTCAGAATAAAAGTGATTTACCTTTATCATTTAAGGTATCATATGTTATTATGTTTAAACAGTTGAGCTCTAATCTCAGAAAATAAGCTCGAGAAATATCTACATAGGAACATGAGATAATTCATACCGAAGGTCCATGATAAGAAAGGATTTTTTAAAGTAGAAATCGCAGTCGGAATACGACAAAAAACAATGCCATTCGAAATGTGAATTTATCACGGTATGTTAAAAAATATACTGGATAGCGTGATAAAGTGTTCAATCGAAAAGTGCTTTAGAATTGAAAAAGTAAGTAGAGCTTTTAAATTGAAAAACGTTGGAATATTTAAACGGTCATTTGCATTTCAAAATTTGCATAAAACGGACTGACTGACACCAAAATGATTAATTATACAAATTTATTAAAAAAAACACATGCGTTCTTTGAATAAGCAATAGACTTCGTTATTTTTGTAAGGTCCAAAAAAAAATAAGTAACTTCGCTAAAATATTTGGAATTAAATGATTTTTTGTGATATATTAAGTCTTGGTCCTGATTTAGTGCCAACAAACAACGGCCTTCCTGTGTGTAACAGCCATGTAGCGGCTCTCATTGGATCTACTGGACCGTAGAAAGGTAACGGAAACCCTATTTATCTTCATTTTAGTACCCCAGTACAGTACCTTTTAATGTACTTACCCATGTCAAAGTTTATGTTGTTACAAAAAAAAATCTGTATATGACATTAACCTTAAAATTATGGTTACCTACAAAACAAAATCCCAAAAAAGAAATCATTTGTATTATCCATATGCCGCCAGAATATCGAGATCATACTTACATTTTTGTGTAAATCTCACTAAAAGTCTTCACTAAGCAAGATGTAAACAAAGAATGTAGCTAAAATATAATATTAGTTTTCATACGACAAACGTATTCGAGAAATATTCCATTCAAAGAGATATATCGGAAGCGTTTATCATACAGTACGTGCAGCACATACGAGTACATTTTACTTTATGGCACAGTTGATATGGAAAGGATGCTATCTTATATCTCCTTATAAAACATTAGAGTATTTTAGATAAGAAAACGGGACAGATTTTGACACATAATGCGTGAGAAAACAAGGAATTTTTCAACTTACCATCACACAACTATACAAGGCTAGATTAAAGATAGAACAAGAAATAATGGCACAACGAATTAACGCTATTCATATGTGACCAATTTACATAACCACAAATGCATGTAAATTGGACATTAGATATTAGTTATTTGTATGAACCTCTATACGACAGAATATAATGATGGCTGACCTTCGATGAACATGGCACGTGGAGAGCAAAAGGACTAGAGACTCGATTTCTTGACGCCAAAGGCATATTGAAGCAACCACATCACAGATTCAATCCATTAATGAAGCAAAATCAATCTAAATTATTTTGTTTTAATTTTATGGTTACATTTATGATAGATATCGACTCACGATTTTTATGTATAACTAGCCGGCGCCCGCGGCTTCGCTCGCGTTAATCCTTTCTTAGCGGATGCCTACGTCATAACATCTACCTGCATGCCAAATTTCAGCCCGATCCGTCCAGTGGTTTGGGCTGTGCGTTGATAGATATATAGATAGATGGATTCAGATTTTATATTATGGTGTATTGTGTACATTGTATCATAATCCGCAACTATCGGCCGATAGCAGTTATGTATCACTAAACAGAATGGGACAGAGATGTTTATTAGATGCGAATGACAGATACAAATGGATTCCAATTCGGGGATACAATGTTTATCGTAAATCCTCTATTAAACGACTGTCGCTTTATGTGTCCCGGGTAATTTTCCATAATCCGATGGGAAATATGTGGATAAATCTCTTTTAAAAGATTTGTTTTAGGTGGCAAATTACAGTTCGAAAGGCTCATAAATGGAATATATATAATAATTCATAACTGACTTTGGTCATTGATGTGGTGAGTGCGCCAATCATTCCATGACGGCTTATCAAAATAATATGGAATATGAATAGTAAACTTACTTCACACATGAAAATAACTAATCTAGTTTGTTATTGTAGCAAAACTTCACTATTTTTAATAAAATTATTTACATTCTGAGTACGATATTTATTATGTTACATACAATACATAAAACCGCAGCGCTCACTGGCTTCAATCCAGATACAATCATAATTTAATTAATTGCCAAAGTTTATCCCCTGGGCAGGACGCAGCCAAATCCAGCTATATTTGCATACGTATACCATTCAGAAGAGATGTTATAACTATCTTGCATATTCATAATCACACAGACAGTACTCAAGTGCACATAGATTGTTAAAGAAAATGAAAATGTAAACAAGTATGTATTATGAATTTACCTTTTACCTTTATCTGTCACATTATAATTAGTCTGCCAAATATTCCTAAAATATAAAAAATATGTAGAAAGTTGTAATAATATTCATAAACGTAAATATAACATCTCTCGGGCCCGGCCAATATAACGCAAAATCTGAACGACAGACCCGTACTTAAATGGTTAATGAATAAATCACTTTATATTACGGAACTGAGTCGCTCGTTCTTGAAATATTAATTTAATTTCAGTCGTTTCAATGTAAGAGTGTACATTTGTAACGCTCTCTGAAGCACTTAGCCAAAGTGTTTACATTTTATTTCATTTTAGTAGGGTTTTCTTTTATAGAACCTGCTTAATAGATTTATGGCTGGTTAGAAAGTCTGAATAGGAAAGAGAGAAACGTTGAGAAAATTTTACACGACTACATAAGAATAAATGCACATCGTAGTGGACAAAATTAAATATAGACTCGATCCTACTGAACGAATCGTTTCGTAGCAGCTACGAAAAGTCGTATAAAACCGTAGCGCGCGTAGCTCGTAGCATGTTGCTACAATATCCTACCTCTGTAGAATTACTTTTTACAGTCTACTACGAAGCATTCGTAGTTGATTCGTAGTAAAGTTCTGGTACCTTTTGAAAGTTTAGCTCAATGCCGTGAAATAGCACTAACGCAATGTAATCAAACTAAATGCCATCATGTAGGAAATTCAGACGGGAACACAAATAGGATTTATGACATAGAGCCATCTGGTTCTCGTAAAATATAAAGTTAGGAGAAGAAATTGTCCATTTAAGTTTATTCTCCTTCAAATAAAAAAATCATACCAAACACAAAGTCGTAGCCAGAATATAACAAAAGTTTCGTAATACACCTAGTTAATTTACGTAATATCATTATGTACTTCGTAGTTTCTAAGTACATGGAGAATGTTCCACTCCTTACATGCCGTGTATATCCAAAGATCACTTAATCCAACTTCCTAAGTTTTGATAGATTGCCCGGGGCAAAACAAACAGACTAGAAGGGCAAGTTCTATTGACGAACACAAGCAAATTAGTTAATTTGATAGAGACCGTAACCATGGCGCCAGGATAATTAATTAATTTCATAGTTTTGTCGAAATTCTTGACAATAATTACTATTACAGTTTCGCAGGCTTCGAGACCCAGTACACTTAATTTTGTATAGGTACTCCATAGAAACGTGTATATTTTTTTCAAAATGGTGCTTTGAAGTATCAATATTAAATACTGACTTACTATATTGCACTATCAGATATACATATTAGCATTATAATTGTGGTTTTACTTAAGCGTCGAAGTCCCAGAGTAATTCTATTTTATGGGATGGGGAATAGTGCGCAATTTGGTTTTAACGAGATAACCTACAAACTTACTCTATGCGGGTTAGTACATCATTTCTTCCCAGTAGTAATCTCGTCCGTCAACTGGGACGTGAAATTGTTTTTAGGCGGGTAAACTCGGTCGCAACTGAGAGGTTAAATGCACGTAGTAAGAAGTGAGTTAAGTATTTTTCTTAGTATTTTAGGTAGTTTATTTTTAGTAAAGAAAAAATGCACAATTTAATGTCACTTCTAATCCATGGTAATTGTTTTGTTCGTTATTTATTCAGTTAATTCGGAAATTTCACTCTCAAACACGATACTCGTATGTATCAAAGATACTCAATCTGACGTATTTTCAGATTTATGAAAGAATCTTATTTGATTATCAGTAAATAATTATTACAAGGCTTTAGTGTGAACTTAGCTCAGGGAAATATAAATTTTATAGCTAAGTACATAAACTTGTAATTTAATTAAAACAATTTAGGCAAATTTTGCTCTCGAGCCGATCCTAGATATTACGAGCGATAAAGATATAATGACTTCTAAAACTACAATGTATAATCGATACGTCTTCAGTTCAGAATTTTAAATGTTTATACATATTTTGTATATTAAGTATACTAGCTGTTACCCGCGGCTTCGCCCACGTGATTTTCACTTCTCCTGTATTCAAAATTTCAGCCATTTGTTTATTCCATGTCCCAAGGAAATGAATTCGTATGGTATAGTCGACCACTTTTATCTTGTTTCCCCTTTAGGGGTTGAATTTCCAAAATTTATCTCTTTTTGCTCACTTACGCTATATAATGAACCTCTATGCAAAATTTCAAGGTACTACGTTCAGCGGTTTCGTCTCTGCGTTGATTTCCCAATCTGTTTTATTTGTACGGTTTTATGCCTTTAAGGGTACAACTTTCAAAAACCAATGATTGCATCGTTATACGTTATGAACCAAGAACGTAAATGTAAGGTTTCATACATCTCGCGTCAAAAATGGCGAAGTTTCATACAAACTTTGAACCCCATTTTTAACCCCTTAGGGGTTGAATTTCCAAAATTCCTTCCTTAGTGCTCACCTATGCTATACAATAAACCAATATGCAAAATTTCGAGTCAATACGTTCAGTAGTTTCGTCTCTGCGGTGATCGCAAAAATCAGTCATTAACGATTTTATGTATACAGTTAACACAATAAATATCTATTTTTGGATTTTTGAGCATCTCAGATGCAATTAGTACTAAAGTACTCTCATATAGAAATTAGAAGTCAAGTCTCATATAGAAATTCAAGTCCTGCTCGCATGGAATTTTTTCACCATATCTAATTTCTATATGAGAGTACACAATAAATATATTCAAAATATACATAAGTAGGTATAATTATGATCCGGTTAATCCGGTATTATCATTATCACACCTGAATTACTTTTAAGTATTATTAGGTACTCAATACAATCCCTTGGTAGTTTATTGCTCCAAAACTGCTTTAATCAAAGATCATTAATATTAATCACTCGCTGGAAATCTATTAGAAGTAAATAATTAGAAACACTTCATATCAATTATATTCAGCAGGGGCCAGTAAACGAGACAAATCGCTCCAAATGTCGATACCAGTTCACTAATCGGAGTATATTGCCGCTGAGTGCTGACCAGACGCGCCATTTGTACATGTTACCACAAATTATATGTAGCTAATTCTATAATAACACATTTTAAGGAGCAAAACCTACTACTGAGACCTAATAAATAAATATACGCGGACTAATCACACAGATTGCTTACTTTGTACTCGTAAGTTACTGGTAAAGTGTGGGATACTAGTTCAACGATATTTTATTTATAACAAATACATAGATAAACATCCAAGACCTGGGTCAATCTGAAAAAGATCATTTTCCACCTTGACCCGACCGGGGATCGAACCCGAGACCTTCGGTGTGGCAGTCCGACGACGTGATGACCACGGAGGTTGTCATCGTCAATCCTCACGATGTTGGCCATTACCGGAAGCAAGGGTGGTCTATTGAAATTACCATACATTACTCAGATATGTGGCACGAGTAGGACTCAAACCTAGGACCTTTCGACCATATTAATCACTAGACCACCAGCACATTTTCTTTATTTATTTAACCAAAAAAAAAACAATATAATATGATACGCTATGGCGCCTAAAACCATGTCACGGTTTGACATCGAAGGGCTTTTCCTCGCTCAAAAATGAGACCTCGCATTTCCAAGGTATTTGAGATAAAATTACTTTGATAGAGCATGAAGTAGATACTTATGTGAAATATTTGCACACAAAGGCTTTGTTTAACAAACAATCCTTCAATCAACGTCAGGCGCCTCGTGATGTACATGTTTGATATCTTCAAAAGTAACTTCTGAAGATGCCTAAAATGAAAAGGAAATTTTGGTTTAGACGATACTGAGAAAAGTTATTTTTGTATGTAAATTGCAGCGTATTTTTTTCTTAGTTAAATTCCTGATCAACTCTGATGATTGAGTCGTTTTTGATAGAGTTATATAACTGCAAAATATTATATTCGTAAATCTACATAAAAATCACTGCTTGTGTTCTGTATAATGTTTATGCGAACAAATCTTGGTTCTGCCACGTCCACTTGCGACAACACAACTAATTTAAACTTAATTACAGTTTATGATGTGATGATAATATTTATTTAATAGCCATCAATACCTGGGGCATTGATGGCTATTAAATAAATATTGCTGGGCAAAGTCCTCTTTTTCCTTCTTCCAAGACTCTCGAGCTAAGGCTATAGATGATATTATAATATGACATTAAATTTAAATATCGTGCCATCATCAATCAATACGTATACTAAAAATGAAATTGGTCTGTGTCTGTACATTAAGACATATCTAAGAAAAAACATTACGATGGGTCTTTATAAGGATAAACATTTTTTTTTTATTCTTGTCTGTCTGTCTGTCTTTTTGCTATACACAGCTTAGAACCGGAGAAATTAACCATAGTAAATTACGCGCGGACGAAGTTCGCGCCAGCTAGTTTTAAATATAGAAGTTGCTAATTCAAATGATCAACTTAAATCTACAGATTTATCTAATTTTGTGTGCTTTTGAAGTCACAGCATTCGGAAATTAATCCTCATTTTAGGAAGTCGCCTTTTCAGCACACAATTAACTGAATTTGTTGAAATGGTGCAAATCACATTACTCGGTAAGTGAGGTGAGAGTTTACGAGCTACCAACAATGTTATAAATAAACTCAAACAAGTGGTCTACGGCGCCATCAAAATATTTTACTGCTTTTAGGCTCAGGCTCCAATCGAAGTGGAAACGAGATAAAGGGCTCATACATACATACATACCTACATAGAATCACGTCTTTATCCCTTACGGTGTAGAGTCATGAGACTCGAAGGTCACGCTTAGCTGAATAGTCGGCTCACTGAAGGATAGGGACTCATCTCTTAAAAATGAAATGTATTAACACTCCTGCGATACCCCTGGTGTTGTGGTTGTCCATGGGCAACGGTGATTACTTACCATCAGGTGACCCGCTTGCTCGTTTGCCGCCCTATGTTATAAAAAAAAAAATATATAAGGTAAGACTTGTTTATATGTTTTCGGCTTATCTTCAGCTGATACAGTTGATATGCTCCATTCTTTGTGTACTCTCAATATGAGGCCATAGCAGTAATTTTTTTCTTTTACCATAGCTCAATTTCACTACATAAAATCGTTCTTATTATGTTCTGCGCCATCGTTACAATACAGAGCTAGATGCATACGAATCCTACCTACTTCTTACTATCCTACTAATATTATAAATGCGAAAGTTTCGATGTGGGTTTTTGAGGATGTTTGTTACTCAATCACGCAAAATCTACTGGACGGATTTCGATAAAATTTGGTACACGGGTAGAAAAATACCGTGAAAAAGCACATAGGGTACTTTTATCCTGAAATTCCTACGGGAGCGAAGCCCCGGGGCGCAGCTAGTCAATTATATAATCCGTGCGAGTCGTGTTAATTTTCCATTACATTACACTATTGATATTGTTCACAAAAGTAAAATTAAATTGAATAAAGCGCCTAACAAAAACATAAAGTCGGTAAATTTACTTCGAAACTTTTTGCGTAGTCCCTCGATACAAACTTTCCTAAGCCTGTTTGCCGAATACGTCAAATACTCATTTTTTCTGAACAATAGCGATATATAAGGAAACAATTTTCAAGAACAATCTTCAGACAACGCCTCGGCCTTTTATTTATCAGAAAACCAAAACAACAAAGAAACTCAAAGCCTAATTTGACAAAGGTGGAAATAAATTGAAAGGCACTTAAACCTTAGGTAAAGTATGATTCTGACGAATTATACTAAACTATGTATTTTGAATCTAGTAACTGTTTAAATATTAACGTTTTGATTTTGTTATTGCTAACAAACAGCACAGAAACTTCTACATTGCGTTGTTTTGACAACATAAGTTTTCCAAAGACATGCGAAATATATTGATTTCATACATTTGATTTTTAAAATGTATGTAAAAAGATTAGGTAATATCATTAACGACCATTTGTGAAACAAAGCCAGATTGCGAAAGCAACCGTCGTTAAATGGGATTGTTGTTCGTCGAAGAGTGCTCATCCATTAGCTGGAATAAGATCGCAAACACAATAAATTCGACCCGGGAGTGGTATCCCGTAACGATCCCGTAACCGGCGATGACTGGGAGATAAAACGCCAGAGATTAATGTGATTCGATAAGTTTGGCGCGAAATGGGATGCTGACGAGTTGCCACCTAAAGCGAGACAATGAATACTTTTAGGATTCTTTTAAATATTATTCAACATTATACTTGGTAGATATATACTAGTGCAGTAGTAGTATCTATTACTTACTGATAATAACAACTACCATATTACTACTAAATAATCTAGGTAATTATTAAAATGCCGTAATGTCACTTTCATATAATATTTGTTAATTATGGCATAAATAGAGCACAATTGGTTTTTAAAACATTTAGAAACAAAGGCACAATATTGTTTGTGGGAAATTGTTATTCTCGTGTTCATCTACTCCTTATTTAAAGCTAACTTGACGTATACTTTAGCAGACTGGAATACTGATCACAGACAGACGGTGTTGAGAATAGTTACAATGGTACATCCTCAGAAATCTAACTTGATCTAGGTAATCGTTAATTCCGTTTGTTAGCAACGGACCACTCAATCCGTCCACCTGAGTTGTTTTCGGTATACAACTGAAAAACAAATGAATTTTATTTATTTTGTGTTACACCCTTGGAAATAAGAAATCATGTACTTACTTCCATGGTTACACTATTAGTATGCCAAAAGAAGGCGAATCGACATTCGAGTACCGATCTCGAGAACAAAAGGTCGTCAGTGCCGCTCTCGAGCTCTCCAACTATCGACTTTCGCTCACTCTGCTCGTTTCTACTAACTAGGCCAAACTGGTTTGTACGTGTAACATAGAACTAAAATCTATGATATCATTTATATTCTATATCTATCTATACCTACTAAATTTAACTGGTGGTTCTATGCACAGTATACATCGCGATCACCACCAGCACCGAACTCTGAGCACCGTTTCCTCATCGCAACGCTACAACAAACTTCCCTCTTTTTTCCACTTTACCCTTATGAGGAAGGCTAGAGGCTATATTCGTTGCACAGCTATATGTTAAAACTATACGGGGGACCTGGTGGCCCAAGATACAGGTTTCAGCCTAGTTTGGTGCCTCCAGTGCTCCCACAAGTTATCTTGGTTAAGTTACCACTGTTATCTATACATATAATAAAACAGTAAAAATATTTTGTCTGTACATTTAGTATTTTTGACTGAAATGGATAGAGGGACACTGAAAAAGAATGATAGAAAGCAAAAATATTTTTTTGGAATTTCTTGTCTGTCTGTCTGTCTGTATGTATGATTACGCTAATCTCCGAAAGTACTGAACCGATTTGAATGAAACTTTTTTTGTTGTATAGCTATTAAGCCTGGGCAACATAATTGATTTTGAAAAATGAAACACCTGTTGAAGAACCAAAACAGAACAGAAATATGGAAATGTTGCCCTAACAAAAGTCGTTCAACCTGATGAGCATTTGCTGCTGACATATAAAAATTGAAGATCTGGAACATTTGATAAATTACTCCAAGAGACCAGCTACACTATATCATATATTGAAATGGCTCCTTGGCAAAACTTGATTAATCTGATGAGCATTTTCTGTAGACGTATAAAAAGAAGATCGAAGATCTGAAACGGTTTGGAACGCAAAATGATTTTTCATCTAAGCGAAATCGACAGCTAGTATATTATATAGTTTTTAATAACTTGTGGAGTGAAATAAAGATATTTTGTATTTGTACAGCTAGTTGGATGATATAAATCAAAGCGCAAACGTAGGTAAGCTATAGAGTATACACCACCATTAAGGGATTGCTGAAAATTGAATTCAATTTTCAGACAACTACTGACGGGAATCAATAAGCTTTTAATACTTAATAACCACAGAATTCCAGCGTATTCCGAATTTTGTGTTAATAAACGCTCTGATTTTACGATCATAATATGCTTTCCAATGAAAAAGACCTGCATATTAATTTTAAAAAATCCCGTGTAACTGTTAATTTTCAGGGAGGTGTTTTCGCGCCGTCGACTCTGTTTTCACAATCCGTACGTGCTCGCATACGAATGCAAATAAAATGGCACAGTGCAGCAGAAACGAGGTAACGAAAACAGTTGCAATTATCTTCTTGATTATTATTCTTGAATTTAAAATTGTTGAGTATAATCCTCCATTATATTTTAAGTTCCTTCTATATACCATCGGCAATAAATAATAATAAAAGGGTACTAATTAAACAGACTTCTTTTTAATAGCTGTATTCACCTCTAAATATCTAAATTGCTTTCTAAATTACTAAGTTAGCCACAATTGACGCGCATCTGAATAAATCTATCTTAGCCATTAGTTATTCATATCATTAGTTAAGCCACTCGAAATATAACTCAGCACGGTGGTTATTTTTTTGCATCTCACTTTCTCTTTTTTTACATGCATTCAAGCAGTAAACTTCTAAAATCCATACTTCCATACTTATATTATAAATGCGAAAGTTTGGATGTGAGTTTGTGAATTTGTGAGTTTGTGAGGATGTTTGTTACTCAATCACGCAAAATCTACCGGACGGATTTCGATGAAATTTGGTACAGAGGTAGATAATGACCTGGAATAGCACATAGGCTACATTTTATCCCGGAAAAAATGGTTCCCGTGGGCATGGGATACCAATTATAGTAACGCCATCTATTATTTGACAAAATAGATGGCATGTCAAAATGATGTTACGTCAAAGTGACGTTACGTCAAAGTGACGTTACGACAGCCTCCCCACTACTTCCATATAAAATGGGCCATTGCACCGGGCGGCCGGCACTGGCCGGCAGTATGCCCGGATACGTCGAGGTGTGCGAACCGCTGCTGAGTGCACGGACTAATGGCACTCTGCTCAAACTTCTATATATTATGTGTGTGAAGGAACATCAGTGAGTTTGTTGTGATGTACATTGCGTGCGGAGGCGGGGCGCGCAACGTAGCCGTATGAGGTACACTACATTTTTTCCATTACATCTAATTTGTCATTAGATGGCGCTTTAATTAAATACTTGCCTTTAGTTCTCACGGCATGCCACGAGATGGCACTTTACCCGCGGACAAGTTCTTTCAATATTTTTTCGCGAAGAATGTTCTTTCGAGTAATATTTTTTATTAATGTTTATGTATACCATATAGTGTAGCGAAAACAGTAGCGCCACAGAATAGTAAGTAGTACTAACGTACATATCGGTCACTCACCGCCCCGCACTCATTTCAGATACCGCACCCCACCCCGCCCAGCACTTCGCTGTAGACATCACTGACACGGTTTAGGCGCGATTGGTCCAAAGTTCCAAAAAATGTCCAATTCGCGGTTGGTTCAATTCGCGGTTGGTCTAAAAATAAAATGTTCAATCAATCAATCAATCAAATACTTTATTTGTTTTCGAAATTATAATTTTTTTAAGTGTTAAACTTTGTATTTTATGAAGCTAAGATCATATAGTAGTAGGTAGTTAGGTTCAGGTTATTTTTTTTTATTACTGCCCAGAAAGACTTGAAGGCAGAAAATAAGTTAGGTTCAGGTTACTCTTTATGACCACCCGGAAAGACTTAAAGGGCGGAATAGAAGTTAGGTTCAGGTTTTTTTTTATTACCGCCCGGAAAGACTTGAAGGCAGAAAATAAGTTAGGTTCAGTTCTGTTGACAAGTTTTTTTATTATTTTAAATGTATAATGAAAATCACGACACGCGCGCAAGCAGCATTACTAAATTTCTTGCACACATATATATGCGAGTGTATAAACGGTATTTGCCTATGAATTTGTAATTTTGCCTATTTGCTATTTTACCTATTTTTCAACTCGAATGAAAGGTAATTCCGCTGTTCGTCATATCTGTGTGACTTCTACACCACTTTACGACACAAGATGGCATATTTTTGCTAATTAAACTTGCGAAATTACTCGATGATACGTACAATTGACACTTATGCGTTAGGTACAAGTACAACCGTTGAACTCGCTGCGCCACGGCGAATTGAGGCGAAGTGAGGTGGCTATTTTACGCCCCGCCCACCAAGGTTGCTATTGCGTGGAACCATTTTTTTGGCGTTGTTAGAGTTCTATGGTATATTAGTTCGTTGTATGATCATTATGATTCTCTTTCGCTTGCTCTATACTCATCACACTCTTTATCTTCATACCATAGACATAGAAAAAACGGAGAAATGTTTTTTTTTAAACTTTATGCTTTAATCACAGAATTAATATAAGTACTGTATGTAAGCTAGCCGGTAATGAGTGCTCCTAACTAGGAGCATCCTTTAGAAATCGGGTAAAATAAGTAGGTGAAGTTGTTTTTTTTCAAAAATATTATTATAAGTAAAGGTAAAATTGCAGGAAAATTGGTATTAGTAAATAATATTGTAATAAGTTTGCTATGCTTGTACTGCAAACGTGTTCTATTGAAAAAACAATCCAATATGATTTATTATTTTGAAATGGTATCAATCAATGCCACGCTCTCCACGTAAATATTCCTCTTGTTTCTTTCTTAATAGTAAACTGTAAATATGATCTACGGTACGGCTTACGATAGGTTACAAAATAAACTTAAATTTATCCTGGTATACCTAATGATGGTCCAGTCAACTGGTCCATCCCAACTATATATGTTACCGTTAATTTGCGTAAATCAGTTAGAGTGCAGATTAACGATGTATTTTGCAGATTATCTGGTTGAGTCAGTTAAAGTGGAAAAAAAATTGAGTTCCTACATTAACTAGATAAATAATCTGCAGACTTCCTAGGTAATCTGCAGACTAACGATAGGTTGTATTATGGAACTTACCGTATGCGTAGGCATACAGTAAATTTCATAAAACAGGCTGCCCTCAAGTCTTACCGGGTGGTTTTAAAAAAATAACCTGAACCTAACTTCTTTTCTGCCTTTAGTCTTTTCGGGTGGTCATAAAAAAAATAACCTGAACCTAGCTACTTTTCCGCACTCAAAGTCTTTCTGGGCGGTCATAAAAAAAACCTAAACCTAACTACTACTATACGATCTTAACATTTTTTGGAACTTTCGACCAATCGCGCCTATACCGAGCGGGAGGAGCAGGCGAGCGAAACAAAAGCATGTTGCTCACTGTCTTCCGTAATTTAACGATGTTCCATTCGTTACTGTGAAGACTAATTAGGTAAAGTGCAAATAAGAGCTTCTTTAATTCAAATTTTACACTTTAGCGAATCTTATCAGAGCATCTGTAGATTACATAGTTAATGTGCACATTAACGTATTATGTATTCTAACATTAACATATACAATTAACTTCTTCTCTCAGCCGAAAGACGTCCACTGTTGGACAAAGGCCTCCCCCAAGGATTTCATCCATGGAGGGTTTTGCCGTAATCGTCACGCTTGGCAGGCGGGTTGGCGATCGCAGTGTGATGGCATAGTACGCGGAAAGATGCTGCTGCCCATCCTCCGGTGTTTTAAATCCCTTAGTCGCCTCTTACGACACCCACGGGAAGAGATGGGTTGGTGCTATTCTAGGGCCACACCACAGGCCACTATTACTACTATACAATTAACTAAGCCGGCTAATCTTAAGTTTTTACTTACATCTACCTTTAGCCGTAACATAATCCATACTAATACTAATATTATAAATGCGAAAGTTTGGATGTGAGTTTGTGAATTTGTGAGTTTGTGAGGATGTTTGTTACTCAATCACGCAAAATCTACCGGACGGATTTCGATGAAATTTGGTACAGAGGTAGATAATGACCTGGAATAGCACATAGGCTACATTTTATCCTGGAAAAAATGGTTCCCGTGGGCATGGGATACCAATTATAGTAACGCCATCTATTATTTGACAAAATAGATGTCATGTCAAAATGATGTAACGTCAAAGTGACGTTACGTCAAAGTGACGTTACGACAGCCTCCCCACTACTTCCATATAAAATGGGCCATTGCACCGGGCGGCCGGCACTGGCCGGCAGTATGCCCGGATACGTCGAGGTGTGCGGACCGCTGCTGAGTGCACGGACTAATGGCACTCTGCTCAAACTTCTATATATTATGTGTGTGAAGGAACATCAGTGAGTTTGTTGTGATGTACATTGCGTGCGGAGGCGGGGCGCGCAACGTAGCCGTATGAGGTACACTACATTTTTTCCATTACATCTAATTTGTCATTAGATGGCGCTTTAATTAAATACTTGCCTTTAGTTCTCACGGCATGCCACGAGATGGCACTTTACCGCGGACAAGTTCTTTCAATATTTTTTCGCGAAGAATGTTCTTTCGAGTAATATTTTTTATTAATGTTTATGTATACCATATGGTATACATAAACATTAATAAAAAATATTAGTGTAGCGAAAACAGTAGCGCCACAGAATAGTAAGTAGTACTAACGTACATATCGGTCACTCACCGCCCCGCACTCATTTCAGATACCGCACCCCACCCCGCCCAGCACTTCGCTGTAGACATCACTGACACGGTTTAGGCGCGATTGGTCCAAAGTTCCAAAAAATGTCCAATTCGCGGTTGGTTCAATTCGCGGTTGGTCTAAAAATAAAATGTTCAATCAATCAATCAATCAAATACTTTATTTGTTTTCGAAATTGTAAATTTTTTAAGTGTTAAACTTTGTATTTTATGAAGCTAAGATCATATAGTAGTAGGTAGTTAGGTTCAGGTTATTTTTTTTATTACTGCCCGGAAAGACTTGAAGGCAGAAAATAAGTTAGGTTCAGGTTACTCTTTATGACCACCCGGAAAGACTTTAAGGGCGGAATAGAAGTTAGGTTCAGGTTTTTTTTTTTTATTACCGCCCGGAAAGACTTGAAGGCAGAAAATAAGTTAGGTTCAGTTCTGTTGACAAGTTTTTTTATTATTTTAAATGTATAATGAAAATCACGACACGCGCGCAAGCAGCATTACTAAATTTCTTGCACACATATATATGCGAGTGTATAAACGGTATTTGCCTATGAATTTGTAATTTTGCCTATTTGCTATTTTACCTATTTTTCAACTCGCTCCATCGTGAATAAAGTGCTAACTCGCGCTCAAGCAACAGTTTCACGGGAGCGGGATAATGATTAATCCTTTTTTGCCGCGGGCGAAGCCGCGGGTAACAGCTAGTGTAATTAATATACTCGTCTCATATTCAAATATAAGTAAATTATTAACAATTGATAAACAATTTCATTTTATTATCAAGATAAAACAAGATGTATTGAGGATTATTTATAAAATGTATAGACTGGAATATTGCAGCAGAATCATTCTGCGATGACAAATGGTCAGTTTAACTCCGTCTATGCTTCGAGCAACAAGGACTTCCGCGCACGGTACGGCAGGAGTCCGTGTTGCTCTATGTGTCTATGTGGACGTATTGTGTGGATATGACGTCACTTTTGCTTACTAATAAGGAGCATGTTATTTGACAGATCACTAGGTATCACTTATGATACTGTCATGAAATTTGTGATTGTATGTATATCAGAATATCATAGTCTTGATGGGTCCTTAGTAGAAATTAGTTTAACATAGTTTCTGTGAAAAAAAAAAATTCCACATTTTAACTTAGAGTTAAATATTATTCTTAACTTTAGATTGAGGCAAACCGTAAGGTAAAAGTGAAATAAACAAAATGACTTTTATTATCGCTCTAAATCAATTTGAGTCGTAGCTAATAAGCTACACGTTCATTTTAGAATAGATGGTATAAAAAGAGTAAAACTTGCCGATTGTTGTATTAACAAAATTTTCTTTGCACAAGGAAATTTAAATTGGGAAATATGTATCTTTTCAATATTTTCCTTTTAATAGTGTTTGCCTCGCTGTCTGCAGGATATGGACCTACATACGACTTGGCAGACGCTCCACGTCTGTATGAGCAATACAAACGAGATTACAATAAACACTATAACAGTCCGGCAGAGGAACACATCCATTACCTACGATTTGTAAATTCATTAAAAGAAATTAACAGAGTAAATTCTCAAGATTTGAGTTGGTTTGACGGTTTAAATAAGTTTGCCGATATGACCGAAGAAGAACTTCGTCCATATTTTAATGGTATTCCTCCCACCCGACCGAGAAGTAAGTATATTTTTTCATTGTAGTTACTAGAGTTCCATTTCTCCCTACTCGTGGGAAATTTGGGAAAAAAAGCGTAGCCATTGTGCTATTCCTAATTCTTATCTACGAGAACCTATGTAGCAATTTTCATCTAAGTTCATAAAAATGATATAATTCAAAAATGATTCATCTACACTTTCAGTTGCAAACTGTCCATATAAGAAAAAATCTAAAACATGTAATTATGAATTAATTTTTTTTTAATGTTACGATGAGCTTTACCGTTCATGGTGAGAGTATAGATGTGGTCGACAAATATACTTACCTTGGTCATTGTTTGTCTTTCGACAAAAAACTAAGATCAAAGGAGATTGATCGGCGTATACAGCTGGGCTGGGCAGCATTCAGTAAATTAGCAGACGTCTTCAAAAACAGAGAAGTACCCCAAAGCTTAAAAACCCGCCTCTTCAACCAGTATGTCCTTCCCATTATCACTTATGGTGCCGAGACATGGACTCTTACAAAAGGAACCATGTACAAGATTGCAGTTGCGCAAAGAGCCATGGAGCGAGCCATGCTCGGCATCAAATTGCAAGATCGAGTTCGCAACCTGGAGATAAGACGTCGAACGAAAGTTCAAGACGTGGTTTCCAGAGTTGCAACTTTAAAGTGGAACTGGGCTGGGCACCTGGCTAGAAGGAACGATGGAAGGTGGAGTAAAGCTATTACCGAGTGGTACCCCCGAAATGGAAAACGGAGTGTAGGGCATCCGGCAGCTAGATGGGTCGACGATGTTAAGAATATTGC
This sequence comes from Ephestia elutella, assembly GCA_018467065.1. Lineage (NCBI taxonomy): Eukaryota > Metazoa > Arthropoda > Insecta > Lepidoptera > Pyralidae > Ephestia > Ephestia elutella. The sequence continues at coordinate 13,438,251 of CM031580.1, read as the reverse complement.
TGGCAACAACTGGAGTAGGATGGCCCAGAACCGAGAAGGTTGGCGTAGACAGAAGGAGGCCTATACCCAGCAGTGGGTCACGGAAGGCTGTGGATGATGATGATGATGATGAATGTTACGAATTTTCCCAAATTCGCATAACATGCCTTCCGAAGTTGGAGCTCGAGCCGAATTCTCTACGCACCGAATCCAAATGTTTCCATATCCATCCATTCCATTGCATTCATCGTAAGTAAGGTAGTCGCAACAAAAAAAGAAAGATTCGTGCTAAGTCAGTCCCATTATTGATGAAAAGTTTTAAAGTTTTTCGAGGAAAGGTAGTGTGATATTATAGGTATGATTGATATAATTTTTCTTCGTTTTTCAGGTCAGAACAGAAACTAACCACCACATGACAGACTTTCTACTTCTTCATATATAAGAGCTGTTCTCTTGTCGGTGGAATATACGCCACGCCTCTCTATCTTCGGCATCACATACGTTAAAACTTTCAATAAAAAAAAATTATAGACTTATTCGGTACCAATGTATTGTACATCCTGTCTATTTCCTTCCTTAGTCTTGAATTTGACTTTTTGAATAAACATTGCGTTATTAAAGTCAAGATAGCAGATTTGATTTCATCTTTTTTATTTTTTAATATTATTGATAACCTATAGGTACCAAAAATATTGTTTAAAAATAGAATTGCTTTCATCCTGTAAAATAGCAGCATTTGTGAGATAAGGTCAAATAAATTTCAAAGTATTTTTTTTTGTGATAGCCGCTATTTGTATGCTGTAACCGACAAAACATAAAGATACTGTATTTTATAACCTAATTATTAGGTACCTATGTTTTAAATAAATAAAATAGAGTAAATAACATCAAGTCCAATCGAAAGAAGAAAAAAATTAACTTAATTAAACTAAACTCGGTCCGAGTTTAGTTTAATTAAGTTCAATTTATTCTTCTTTCGATTGGACTTGATGGCTTTTACTAACTTTTAGTTATTATATTGAACAACAAGCTGTTGCCCGCGGCTTTGTCCGCGTGAGTTTCGCTTAGATGAAAAATCTTTTTGTGTTCCAAACTGAAGTAACCTTAACTCCAATAAGTACTCAAAATTTCGGCCAATTGTTTTTCCCGTGTCCCGTGGGAATATATGTTGGTTGATGAACGGGAACAGATGTTCCAGATCGTCAATATTTATAGGTCAGTGGAAAATGCTCATCAGGTTGAACGACTTTTACTAAGGCGCCATTTCCGTATAAGTAAATTTTTTTTTTGTCTTTTTATTATTCTGTTTAAGTGTCACTCTATCCCATAGAGCAACACGGACTCCTTACGGACGCGCGCGGAAGTCCTTTTTGCTCGAAGCTCTATCCATTTCAGTCAAAAATACTAAATGTACAGACAAAATATTTTTACTAATATATAACTCAAAGGTGACTGACTGACTGACATAGTGATCTATCAACGCACAGCCCAAACTACTGGACAGATCGGGCTGAAATTTGGCATGCAGGTAGATGTTATGACGTCGTCATCCGCTAAGAAAGGAAAGAGCGGGCGAAGCCGCGGGCACCAGCTAGTATTAATATATGGCAACAAATAGTAATTCTATTAGCTTCATATACATGAATCGAATGGTGCTACACGTTACTGTTTCTACATCACCCAGTAGGTTGACTGGCTTTCGTAATAAATAAAAATAAACAAATGGCCCTCTCTGATTGGTGCAAATGGCCGGTCGCTGTCATCTAGCGCATTCGCACCAAATCGTGCGGTGGCCATTTTTACGACAAAAGAATATAATCTATTATTTCACACGCCGAGATAATAACTAAATGGTGTTGTAAATTGAAGTTTCAAATTATTTTATTTTGAGGAGCTAATTTTCAAGCTGTAAAACGTAAAATGGTGATAAGTTGTAAAATCTGTGGCTGAGTTAGTAAATTATGTGGCAATTTATAAATCAGAAAGAAAAGTAAAAATAATGTTGATTGTTACTTGACGCTTTCTTTAAAATACTTAGTAGCCGTTGTAAAAAAGACGAATTAGTATATTAGAGGCTAAAGCATTTCCCCGTTGCTTAGTTATAAAAAGAGAAGGTTGATCACGGGGCCAAATAAAAATTCTGTGGCTGGATTTCTCATAATAAAACAAATCTTATCTGTATAACAAACGATTTGTGTGCATAATTTGTAAGCCTTTTTATTGTTACTGTATCTTTTAATTAAAAAGCAGTTTCTTTCTGAATCATGGTACAACTATATTATTTTATTTGTATGTATGAAATAGCAATAGTTATTATTCTAGACTCATTTATTTTATTTGAGTTTTTTCCTTAAATAATCGTACCTGATTTGTCATAATCTATTCATGATGGGAAGAAAATCTGCTCAGGTGAACAAGCTGAAATATTAATGACGCTATCTTAATCAGAAGAGCTCTGAAACTTAGCTCCAAGTTTCCAAGTCGTCTTTGACGAATCTTTAAAGCTTTTAAGGCGAAAAGATATCTTCTTTTCGTGTTGTAAGATACATTAGAAACTTCTGAACTTATTTGCTGACTCAAAACGCAATTAATTTATTTTTTCACAGAAAAGGGGGTAGTTTTGATGTTCATTAAGTACATATAGAATTCAAATCGAATATTTTATTCTATCAGTTCTTTTGCCTAAAAAGGAAACTAATAAAGTGCCCGAAAAAAAAAATGATAAAGGAAAAGTCTTTTTGTGATACCACAAAGTATCATGTGACAAAGCGGTAGATTTTAATTAGAGTTGCGCCCTCGTTTAATGATTTTTTTCGACTGCTCTAGAGCAGTCGAAAAAATCATTAAACGATGCTAGCATCAGAAGTACATTTTAGAAATGGATGAAAAAATTAAAAGTTAGCTTTGTTAGCTACAGATCTAATGAAAAATATTCTTGGAAAATCACTTATGTATCTAACCTAAAATTGTATAGCTCTAATGTTCTAGCATTTGCATCGTAACATCGTAATGTCTAAATCACAGTTTATATAAAACCTTAGAACCTAAATAGAGATCTCCAGTCACCTAAAGCCCATATTTTCTCGCAATTTTTCACTGAAATTAAACTATAATATGTAATTAATGTACAAGAACATTAATCTCCATTTACTACAGGCGCGAAAAAAAGAATAAATCATCACCAACAAACTATTTTCCTACTTGTTATGCAATCTAAAAGATATGTATATACTTCAGATAGCTGTCACCTGTGGATCATTGGCGAGTTGCCAACGAAATCCGGCCGTGGGCCTGCGGACAATTACTTAGTAACCTGACCTGGAAGTAATCTGGGGCCCAGAGAGCCATAAATTATTGAGACATTAAGCGGGTATCGCACTGATCTAATCTGTGGTACAGAGCGGCCAGGAAACTTTCTCGGATATCCTCGGCGTTGGCAAGAGCGCAAATTATGAAAAGAATAATTAAGGTTTAGGCCCGCTTTTCTATAATTATTTGATTGTTGGCTAAAAATGTGAATGCCAATCTATATTAATAAAACTGGACGCTGACTAAGGTAATTATTAGTAGGTATATCAAAGCATAGACGAAACCGCTGATCGTAGAAACTAGAAATTTTACAGAGAGTTTCATATAGCGTAAATTTGTGAGTACTAAGAAAGGAATTTTGGAAAAATGGATGAAAATCCAAAGTCACACGGGCGAAGTCAGGGCCAAAAGCTAATTTATTCATATGAGATGGATTGAATATCTGTAAGGAGAGTTACACTTTAACACATGTTTATGTAGAGCATTAATAAATATGCTATTGTTAGCTGACTGAATATTTGAAAAAAAGAATGAAGATGAAGCCTTTCAGTATTGAGTAGTCTGTGGTAGACTGCATCAGCGATGGGTTGTGATGGTTGTTTAGTGCGCGTAGCTTTACATAATGTTTATGTGATCTATTGTGTTTCCATGTATAAAGTGTAGAAATATGATCCATGTATTATAAAAGGGGTTTGTAAACATAAATCTACGAGTTTTATTCAGAGTAGATAAGATCAGAAGTGCGATTCGAATCATTCATATTAAAACCGCGCCAAATCACGGATCATTTTTTCCTTGGAAAATGGAACGTGTTTTGTTTTTCTTAAATATTTGAAATATCGTGACCATCGCGATTCAATTGTTTTTTTAGAATTGATTTAGTCCGCTGTACGATGTTCTTATTTTTCCATGGATTTTATTAGTTTGAGTTTTAGCGCACTTTTCATGTTACTTATTTTGGAATAAAAAAAATATTAAAAAAAAAAATATAAATGTTGGATAGTGAGTTGAGATTGACAATTCACTTATTCTGCAAATTAATTTGTGCGTAGTTTGCATTGTTGCATGCAGATAATTTTTGCAATAGTTCTGGTCGGATATTACCACATGACGGGATCCGTAACATGCGTTTGATTTTGAATTCACCATCACAACCTTGCGCTGGAAGCTATACGCCACCACTATCAGCGACCGTGGCGTGTCGGTACAGGACTATGGACGAAGTCTTATAGAATCTTCGTGATGTTTGTTCGTTGACGGTACGAACAGGATTGTTGGTGTACTTTCTTCTTAGATTCAAGTAAGATCGAAACATTATTACATTTCAAACGGGGATTTATATGTGATTTCTTTAGTGTGCAGAGGTAGATTGCATACATTGTGAAGCTAAGACGTGGTTAAAAGATTGGGTGATCATTGCTGATCATGAACTTTGAAACTTTTCTTGTTTTGGCGAATTAATTTCGGATTAAAGTCGTCAATAGATGGCGCTGTTCAATTTAAAAACTCGATGTGGTTTCTCCCACACCTTTGCATATTGTTTTAAAAGATCTTTTTACAAAGTTTCATGTATTTTGCGTTGCATTTTTGACCTTAAGGTCAGTGATTATTTGATAGCCATGATGCGTGTTATTAATTGAAATAAATTTACCACGTAACGTTTAGTAGTACATACGTATGTAATGTTGTCGATAGTTATCTACCAATGCAAAATTACAATCAAATTGTGTAACTGAGGTTTTGTCGGTTTAATTAGAATAAAAGTGCACCAACTATCAGCAATCCTGTTTGTTCGTCTTAGCGCTATACAATGTATGGCTTGATGCGGCAATTACAACTAATCGCTAGACTATGAATATGAACGATATGAACTGACCAGAGGCAGCTGCTGAACACATGGTGCAGAAGCAGTTATTGGCCCCGACAACGAGGCCGTGGCCCCGACAATGTGGCCGTAGACCCCGACAATGTGGTCATTGCCCCGACCTTGTGGCACCTGTTGGCTCCGACAATGTAGCCGTGGCTCCGACACTGTAGCCGTTGACCCCGACAATGTGGTCGTTGCCCCGACAATGTGGCATTCGTAGTTGCTGAAGACAAAAAGTCTGAAGCATTTATTGGCCCCGATATTGAGGTACCTGTGTGAGATCGATCTGTTGGTCGGCTGACCTGAGAGAGTTGCTGAAGACACATGGGCGGAGGTGGCTCTAGACCCCGACAGTGTGGCCGTTGACCCCGACAATGTGGTCATTGCCCCGACAATGTGGCACCCGCAGCTGCTGAAGACACAATGGCGGAAGCATCTGCTGGCCCCGACAATGCGGCCGTTGACCCCGACACTGTGGCACCCATTGGCTCCGACATCGTAGCCGTTGCCCCGACAATGTGGCATTCGTTGACCCCGACAATGTGGTCATTGGCCCCGACAATGTGGTCATTGGCCCCGACAATGTGGTCATTCGTCCCGACCTTGTGGTCGCTGCCCTGACATCGTGGCACTATTTGATTTTCTGTACTAATGTTGTCATAACATTGTCGTTGACATATAAAATTGTCAATGCTAATGTTATTTTCTTTCAGCTATTTATTAACTGCCTGTTTTAATGCCAAACATTGTCGTTGACGGTTGATATCCGTATCTCCGTCAATGCTTATGTTATTTCCTTTCAGCTATTCAACGCTTGTATTAATGTCTGTCATAACATTGCCGTTGACATATTGGATTGTCAATGCTAATGTTATTTCCTTTCAGCTATTTATTAACTGCCTCTAATAATGTCATAACATTACCGTTGAGATATTGAATCGTCAATGCTTATGTTATTTCCTTTCCGCTATTTATTAACTGTTTGTATTAATGTCATAACATTGCCGTTGACATATAAAAATGTCAATGCTAATGTTACAGCTATTTATTAACTGTCTGTGTAAATGTCATACAACATGTCATCATACAACATTGTCGTTGACAGTTGATATCCGTATCTCCGTCAATGCTGATGTTATATTTCCTTTTCAGCATGCTAATACGATTTTATTTTTGAAATGTTAACACTGTTTACTTTTCAGCATGCTAAGTATATGATTTTGTTTGTGGAATGTTAATGCTATTTCCTTTCAGCATGCTAAAGATTTTATTTCTAGGATGTTAATGTTATTTACTTTTCAGCATGCTAATACGATTTTATTTCTGAAATGTTAATGCTTTATACTTTTCAGTATGCTAATATGATTTTCATCTAGAATGTTAATGATCTATCCTTTTCAGCATGCTAATACGTTTTTCTATCTAGATTGTTAATGCTATTTACTTTTCAGCATGCTAATAAGATTTTGTTTGTGGAGTGTTCATGCTATTTCCTTTTTAGCATGCTAATGATTTTATTTTCTGAATGTTAATGAGGATTACTTTTCAGCATGCTAATAAGATTTTCGATCTAGAATGTTAATGCTATTTCCTTTTCAGCATGCTAATACTATTTTGTTTGTGGAATGTTAATGATATTTCCTTTTCAGCATGCTAATGATTTTATTTCTGGGATGTTAATGTTATTTACTTTTCAGCATGCTAATGCGATTATCTTTCTGGAATTTTAATGCTGTTTACTTTTCAGCATGCTAATATGATTTACTTTCCAGAATGCTAATGCAATTTTCTTGCCAGAATGTTATTGTGATTTTTTGTCCCTTGTCTGTTGTGTGTTCAATATTCTGGTCTTGTCCCAATTGATAACAGAATTAGAATTTAGAGCTTTTCCTCTGAATTGAAATAAGTTTAAATGCAAATGTTAAAAGTCGTTGTTTAACATTTTACAGTCATAACGATTCTTAATGTTTTCTTTTTGATCTGAAATAACCAATTTGAGAATGATAAATATTGGATCATTGGATCCTTGCCTATGGATGATGATTAATATTGATCTTCTCTCATACTCAGAAGGACCTAATTTCACCTAGTGGAGATCAAGCTGACGAGGACGTTCAGCTGTCAGGAACGGCCGTGTTAGCTGACTGAATATTTGAAAAAAAGAATGCCCTGTCAAGATGAAGCATGAAGCCTTTCAGTATTGAGTAGTCTGTGGTAGACTGCATCAGCGATGGGTTGTGATGGTTGTATTGTGCGCGTAGCTTTACATAATGTTTATGTGATCTATTGTGTTTCCATGTATAAAGTGTAGAAATATGATCCATGTATTATAAAAGGGGTTTGTAAACATAAATCTACGAGTTTTATTCAGAGTAGATAAGACTATATATTTTAGACATAAAAGTAATATTAAATAGTTTCAAAGCAATGCACGCCGGCTATTTTCAGTTATAAAATAAAAGGAGAATGAATGTTCAGGAACAGAGGCCTTAATCTAGCCAACACCAAAAGTCTCATGTGACTACAGCGTCTTACATCACGTAGCCCTTTTTTAAATTAGTTTGTGAAGAATCGAAACTTCTATGGTACATGAATCGAGTAATATAATACCTAGAATACATACACAAGGTACAATGTTCTTTTTTATGTTTAGAAGTTATCTTTCCTGTTAATGTACATACCAAAGGTTCGCATCAAAGAATGAAAAAAATATCAACTTTTAAAAACTACCAGCTTTTGCCGGCGGCTTCGCCCGCGCAAATTTTCCACGGGAACAGGGCTTTTTCCCGGTATGAAAGGTACTATGTCCTTCTCAGTATTTCTAACTATGTGTATGCGAAATTTCAAAAAGATTGGTTCAGTAGATAAAGCGTAAAGAGGTAACAAACTCTCTTTCGCATTTATAAATATTAGTAAGGATAAACGAAACATTTAAGTGGACTGAATGTTGACTTATAGAAATCAAAAATATATCCGCCTATTATATTCGACCGCGATACGATTAAATAATATAACGCAACATTTAGAACGGCGGCGTTTGTTTTCTAGACTCATCGCTCAGAATCCACGCCTCACTCAGACTCAGAGCATGTACTCAAAGGCTTCGCTTTTGAGCGGCACTTCACTCACAGAAGACGGATTTGTAAGCAAAGGAGTTTTTGCATTGCGAGTGTTTTCTGCTGCTGCTGTTCACGCTTGCTTCATTGTATAACATCGAATCACACTGTTACATTGATCAACTTCAAATGTTGCGTAAAAGAAATTGCAATCACACTTTTTATCTTTAGGATAAAAAAGATTCTCACTTTGAAATTAGACCTTGTAAAGATTTGGAAAGTGATTAATTAGTACCTAATTAATCTTGAGCGTTCACAAAAACCTTTATTCATTTCACATAAAAATGAAAATTCAAAAATATTTTTCTCTCTGAAAATGCGCTGCTAAAAATTTTCCTCTAATTGTTGAAGCCGGGAAAGATTTGGCTTTAACAATTAGAGGAAAATGCGTAAAAAGGCGTATTCGAACGGTTCGTAAATCTGAAAACATCAGTCTTATTACACTAAGAATATGGGGCAACTGGAGTAAAACCCGGTCCACCCATTTGTACGTTTTTACCGCCATCCATAAAAAAAGAATGGAAAGTATGTGGAGGATGCGAGCGCGATAATACTCCAATTCCATTCGAATCCAATGAAATTGTACCTACCTACTTATGTATTATACAAAATATACAATACGGTCGGTCGATACCCGGCTGCACTGTGCAGTAGAAAAGCTATAACTCTACGACATTTTGTATTCGGCCGTCTCGTCACGGTCTGTAGTGGCTACGAAGTGTCGTAGCACCGCTACGAGCTACGGCGCGTAGCAACCTCTACAAACTTTGCTACGAAGTCATTTAAATTTGTTATAATCACGATTGGTTTACTTCTTCTTATCGAGTGTGTTATTTAGTAATTTAAGTGTGTTAATTAGTAAAATTCTGACACCAGTGTTAGTACACTTGTGTCAGAATTTACTCAAGTCGCCTAAAGGCATCTGACATGACTTTTACGACTACCGCCATCATTGGTTTACTGAAAATTTACTTATATATGTACTATCAAATCAAGCGAGGTCAATAAAAACTTTAAAACTTTTTATAGAACACATAATATAAGAAAATAAAAACATATTCCTAGTTTCCACATACATACAGTTATATTAGCCACTCCTCTTCTCTCTTCTCCTTACTATGAGGTAAAGTTATGCAAACTATGCAGAAATCAGTTTCCTAGCTTCGGTACTTATGACAGGCATCAGGTGAAGTTTATTATTTAGCTCGGAACTAAGCTTGCTATTATGTTCTGTTCTGCGTAACACGATCAATACGTACGTACGTACAGTCAGTATTGTGTGTATGCTCCATAGAATATCAATCAGTAGCGCATTAATGTAGATTTCTATTGTTACGGTTTACGTTTTAATTTTAGTGTTACTTTTTATTATTTAGTATTTCTATATTCGTTTTAAGTTTAAATAAGTATTCATTCGTAATCTTAATTTATTTTAGCCCCTAAAACAATACAACACTCTCTGCTGGTCTGTTAGGGTCGGTTATTCTTGCCAAACTACAGATATGGTTAGTTTGATTTATTTAGAGCCAATAGTTCCAATTGATTATCTATATTACTATTTCTATGAAGGGTTCTACAAGTACCCACATATTAATGGTCTAGCTATTAAATATACAAAACCAATCTAGAACGAAATCATAGAAATAAACTTGTTTACTGTTCCCTGTCGATGGTTTACCTTAGTTAGTAAGTTTTTAGTTACATCATATGTTGATGTAATCCATAGACATGGTAAATCCATGGATCTAACAACACATCCTGTAGAATCACAACCAACCATATATCTAGGTCTACGCGCAAGCTACAAGATTAATTTATGACAGTAACTATAATATGGTCAAAATAACTACGCCTGAAGATCATATATTAAGTTCCGGTTAGTAGGTGTATTTTTCGTAGGCGTATAACGCACTTTTACTGGCGATAATAAATTACAGTCCCTCGTCAGCATGGGCCACGTAAGGTTTTTATCGTAAAAGCCTGTCACAGGCATTAGGACTCGAAATCTTTTCAAATCTATTTTTGTACACAGAGGCTATTGGGCCCCAATGACATTCGACGTTTTTAGGCCTTTGGGGTGCTGGGCTCATTAGGATAATGAGACCCCGCTATATCATTAGTATAAAGAATCTATGTATTTTCCTTAGACTACATTTCTTTATCAATTTTAAATAGAGAGTTAATTTGCTGTTGTAAATATTTTAGCGAAATTCTTTACAGTATTGCTACTAGCATTATTACATGGACATATTCTTATTTAATTGTAAATATTCCCTAACAATAAAAAAATAATATTATTTCATTAAAAGTTCTAAGTTATGACTTCGGTACTTTCGTCTTCCCTTTTTTATTAGCCCAATATACAAAAGTTTCGAACAAAGATGGGAGTTGTTTATTATTGGGGTAACGTATGTACCTATTAAAACATTTAGTATATGGAGGATTCGAAAATATGTATAACGATATATCCATACGCGAAAAATTGAGTAATATTAAAGAAATCGTCGAAATTCTAACAATTTCTTGTCTAAATCAACAGATAAAATAAAAAAAGTTAATGACGCCTTGACTTTCTGGTTAGTTCTTTCTGAAATCGCTAAATATACGTAAATTATACAACAACTATTGAGTTTTCCTATATCCTATTATAGTATGTTAGAGGCCGTAGAATAAACCCAGATATCTGTCATAAATTTCAACTTGATACGTTGATACCTCTACGCTTTTAGAAAAAGGGTCTTTAACAGACGGATGGATATCCCATGGGAGGGTTTATAGTACCCATAAACTTTTTACAGATTCCTTGGTGTGCAAATTTGTCGCACCGGTTTTAATTTTATAAATATTTATGAGTAAATATTTTTTTTTTACTCGTATCCTCTATCAACTAGCGTTTTGTGGTTACATACAGTCAGAAGATAAATCCGTGCTCCGTGTTGATTTGACCTGAATATTTATGGTGTTAGGATCATTAATTATCTTATGATACACCTATTAACATCCTTCTTTTTCCACTCTATTAGATGAGGTCGTTAATCTCTACCTACAGCTACAGTCAACAAATCAAACTACAGAAAATGTTGCAAATTCTTTAAAAATTCAATACCTATTTAATCAGAAACTTCTTACTGCTTCATTTCCTATTTCCCTGTTTACACATTGATTTGTCTGTCACTTGGATATCGGCTTCACTAAACCAGATCTTATTCCACTCTGGCTTCGAAGCCAACGGCTACGAATTTAGATAACCTGTTTTGAATAAGTTCCCGCCGGTTTTCCTGCATGATTTCCATCGTATCCTTCCAGGCATACAAATAATATTATAGGGACAGCTAGTTCGGATTTTGGATAGCATTCATCTTAAATGTGACTGTCATTTATCGATGCTGTCATAAATGTACTTAGATCATGGAAGTAATAAGTACTTAGTACTTCCATGACTTAGACAGAAAGACTTTGTCAAATCGGTCCGGTAGGATTTGAATCTTGAAACATGATTGCCCGATTTTCGTCAGCTCGAATTCACGCGGTCTCGATTCACTGGATATTGAAAGATTACCGTCTCGTTTTACGAGTTCCATAAATTATCGTGTAACTATAGCTAAAATATATATCGGTACTAATATGATAAAATATTGTTAAATATAACTAGCTTTAGACTGCGGCTTCGCCCGCGTGAATTTCCCACAGGTACAGTGCTGTTTCCCGGAATGAAAGGCTTTTCTCGGTACTGCAAACTATGTGTTTGCGAAATTTCAGGAAGATTAGTTCAGTAGATGAAGCGTGAAGAGGTAACAACAAACAAACAAACTCACTTTGGCTCTTATAATGAGTTAGGATTAAACCTTTCGTAAATTTATAGGTTGATATTTATAGGTAGAAGATTACCTTCTAAAGATTCCACTGGGATCCCGATATAGTAGCATAGGAAATTAGAAACCGTTGCTCGGGGCTCTATACTGGAAAGGTATGGATTTCTCGAAATTTTCCACACACACACAAATGAAAATATTTTTGATAACATACAACATATTTTCTATATATAATATATAATCCTAACTAATATTATAAATTCGAAAGTGAGTTTGTTTGTTTGTTTGTTTGTTACCTCTTCACGCTTTATCTACTGAACCAATCTTTCTGAAATTTCGCATAAACATAGCTGGAAGTACGGAGAAGGACATAGGGTACCTTTCATCCCGGGAAAAAGCACAATTCACGCGGGCGAAGCCGCGGGCAAAAACTAGTAATATATTTGTTTTAGTTAAATAACACATAATATAAAAATAGGAATAAAATCAATCAAACTGTATTTCCAAAATAGGGATACCTTCATTTTATTAGATTCGATTGAAATTCGGAAGTTATTCCGTTCATCGAAGACACCGATTTGGAAAGTCGCCAAACACTTGAGAATACGGAAGCCTTTTGCACATAATTGAAATGGGTAGGACCCGGAGATTGTCTGTGGGTATTGTTTAAGAAAAAAAGAATGAAAAATACACGAAAAAATCATATTTTTGTCTTATGTAAGTTTACATTTATTGCTCTGCATAACTAAGATCTAATTCCAAGGATGGCATTTTATTAAATTCCAATAAGCTGAATTATCATCATCAACAAGTAGGTATTGTGAAACTTATTACGGCTTTTGCATTTTAATTTTAAACTTTTATTCAACACAACCTATCATGTTCTAAATATATGTAGGCGGGGCATTTAATTTTTTTTTACCGACAAATTCCTACAACCATGATTCTTATACTTAACATTATTTTGATGTTTTTAGACATCCTTATATAATAAAAAAAGAATTTTGATGATCCGATATGAAATGGGAGGGGTAAATAAACTATACTGAATTGCTCGTAAACAAAAAAGTTTACAATAGAGATTACTGTTCACAATTAATTAATAAGACTTCATTTACCTGTAAATAAAAGTTGGCCGGTTTATATTAAGGCTTTCTAGTCATAAAATGTATTTTTAACGTTATAAATGTCAATATGGTTTTTATTTAATTACAGGAAATCGGGTTCATAAACATGAGACGTTTTTTAAAATTAAGATTGAATAATTCACATTACGTACGAATATACAATTTTCTCGACTGTAGAGTAAAAAAAATAAATTAAAAGTTAATAAAAAAAAAACTGTTGTAGTCACCCTTATAAAAATTGAGGATATGGTTCATTACAATCGTATACGAATAATATATAAAAGTCACCATTGCTGGATTTTTTGTTTTTGTACAGGATGTTTTTAAAGTATAAAAATTACAAATCATTAAAAAATCCATTTCGGATTGTTATTTATTTGTAATTTTTTAAATCAAGCTTTTATTATTCGTAAGGAAACATGTAACAAAAAATCACCCTGGTAGGATTTTTTGTTTGAGAGTTATAACAATATGAGTCTTATAATAGCGCTTAAAAAAAACGGCGGTGGTGATTTTTTTTTTTACACTTAAATTTGCAGCTGTAATATCATAATCTATGTAGTTTATAAAAATCACCATCGTAGGATTTAATGTGACCACCTCCATGCAACTGAAAATTCACAGCCCCGACTAATGTTAAAACTTTTGTTATAAGTATTTCTTTTTTTTAGTTCTTGTCTCGTGTTACCTACATATACTTAGGTACTTGTAACTAAACAACTACAGTTTTAACCTAAAGCACATGTTTGTATCAAAAAGCCCATGGCACAAAAAAAATAATATTGGTGTGAAAGAAAATTCTAAGGCATTGAGTAAAGAATTCAAGAACTTTAATAGGTAGGTACCTAGCTAGATCCAAATAGAAACACCTAAGGTCTGTTCAATAAAATATTCAGCTGTATTTCTGTTAACTGGGATTATTGAATACTTTAGGTTGTAGACATAATTGATTTGGCGGCGCGCCAATTCTTAAGATTTCAAACCTATTTCGATACAGTAGCAATTGGGGCCGATTTGCTAAAGCAGCTGTGCATAGTAAGACTAAAATCCCACTTGCTTTGGTACAGCACCCTTAAATTATACAGATACACTTTGACTATCGGATGATTTGTAAGGCCCGTCTAACCGTATAACAGAATGTATTTTCCACTCTCGTCTTATTGACCTATTCTCAACAGCTACCAAACTATCACAAAGTTAGAAGCTATGTAAGATATACCCAACCAACCCAAAACATAGTTTTATACAAATTTCTACATTTAGACAAATTCCTACATTTGACCTTGCTAATAATTTGAAGTAAATTTGCAGAATTTGCCATACAAGTTCATGGGTAAAGTTTACTTAGGCGTCTTCGTAAACGTAGATGATGTGTGTTAGGGCTAGAAAATGGCTGAATGAACAATATTATATCACAGTGGAGCGTGAGCTCCAAATAATAATAATCTTCAGGGTCGTTGATAAAATATATAATTTATTGGTAAACATAAGACCTAAAACAAATATAATAACGGTTAGATAACATAACAAGACACACTTCACTATAAATTTAGAATCACTTCCGAAAGAACCAATAAAACTTACCCTGGACAGGTCTATGTTGTTTTATATATATTAAATATATTTTAGATATATTATTTATCTTTACAATATTAGACGATAAGTGATTTACATAAACTGAGTCAAGAATGATATCAAAAATGCAGAATCGAATGTGTGTGAATACAGTTTAAAATTTATGACAGGTGAAATAAGTATGGTGCCAGCGCACGCATAAATGGATCCAAAGAGGATGAACGCGTCGCCGCGTTACAACAGTATAAAGAAAATTTATATAGTACTAATATTAGAAACTAGCTGTTGCCCGCGGCTTCACTCGCGTTAATCCTTTCTTAGCGGATGCCTACGTCATAACATCTACCTGCATGCCAAATTTCAGCCCGATCCGTCCAGTGGTTTGGGTTGTGCGTTAATAGATCACTATATCAGTCAGTCAGTCTTTTACCTTTAATTATATATATAGATAGGTACCTATTATTACTATGTATGTATTTTATGTGTTGGTATCATATTTTGAATTTCCAAATACAGAGACACACTTTAGAATACACATTTCTTCATCATGAGATATTTTTAGAAATATGTAATAAATAAATTATAAGGCACGCAATAAGATCAGATCAACACAGATGTTAGAAGGTACAAATAAGTACCTACTTACTAGTATAAATGACAAGCGAAAAAATATAGCTACTCTCAAGCAAATGGACCTAAATGAGAAAATTTACTGTTACACTGCCGCCTTTGAAAGGACTGAGGACAAATTACACCATTTTCCTACGTGCCTCCCCTAAATGCAACCCTGCGCGAAGGATAAGGATTGAGGAAATATACCCCATTTCGTAGTTGAAATACAAGGATAATAGAACCAATACAAGTTTTCCTACATTTGGCAAGCTTAATTTTATCTGGAAAAGGTCATAAAAAAAGTCACACAAAAACCAAACATTTATCCTTGAACGAGTATTATATGGAAAGATGCCAATTGTCGTAAGGACTTCATGACAAAATCTAGGTTGTATTAACTCTTGGCACATTTTTACACTTTCAATATGGAAATAGCAAAATGTATTTGTAACGTTATGCATGCTTCTTTTTCTATATCTCTCTTTAGTCGTATTTCCTCATGACTGAGAGTCATGCGGTCATTATACTTCGTGTTTCGTCCTCGAGATTAGTAATATCATACTTTGTAGTAACGCCTAGTGACACCTAGTGGCATTACGAATCTCTTCGGACGAAACACTCGTATAATTATGATAGAACTTTACGTACAGGTAAGTTCGTTTAATCATTAATTATATGGAATGAACACAACGACTCTCTTGGCAATTTTAATGGATTGGTTTGCCTTCTGCATTTCACACACTAGCTAGGTGGCCGATGAAAACTAACATAGATACACGAGGCAGATTGGTATACAAACTCGTGTAGCACAGGCAGGATTCGAACCTGGGACCTTTGCAGCCACAGGCGGGCCCTACCACTCGGTTACCACCGCTTCTAATATATAAACGAAATGCTAGTAGTTTGTAGCTTTGAGACATAATATATTATGATTACATAATTAGTTATCGACGTGGAAAAGAGCCTTCTTTGAAGGCCAAGTTTCAATAAAAAAAATTGACTTTGACTTTGACGAAACCAAGATACGAGTACGTGTTTCGCATGCTGCTGTTGCCTATATGAAGTTAGTCCAATCTGTTTGTACTGAAGAAAAGAAATGAGAAAAGTTTACCCAACTCCTGTCAGCGACAGATGTGGCTGTGACACATCAAGTTCAGGCTTCCATCACATCGGTTCGTGTGATTAAACATTCATGAAGTACAGACAATTGTGGGGAGCCAACAAGAGAAGCTATTTTGGTCACAATTACTATCTCTACGATACTTTAAACAGGCATAATTTCTTTACCTCTATTATGATCGCCTTTCACAACCTTATTAGGGCTTCGTTATGAACCGAAACGGTTGCAAATTGCGGAGATATTTCACCAAAAATTACAAAACCGACTCACAAAAAAGGGTTCAAATCGCGCGCGCGCTCCGAGCGTAACGAACAAACTCCGTATAGCTCCATTAACATTAATAAATAAAAATAGCAAAGTGCTAAAATAAAACTAATGCGCATCAAAAAACAATTATAGTGCATGTATCTACAAGTGTTAGTGTTTGTGACAATTTTAGACTAATATTAGTGCCAATTATAACAAAAAACCCAAAACAAGTGATATAATTTTTTTAAAATAGACTGGAACGACTTTGTGGAAATATTATTACAAAAAACATTGTAAAACAATATAAAGTGAAAAATAGTAAAAGAAAAACTAATAAGATACAGTGAATAGTGCATACTTTTAAATATTCATTTATAAAATACCGTTACGAACTGATACAACAGCTGATTCTCATGTTGACCTTTGGACTGGTAAATACACTTATACAAATACATAACAGACCTCGATTGCAAAGAATTCTTATAAAAACCCAGCAATAATCTACAATTTTCGCCACTTGAGCTAACGGCGAGTTGGACGAACGGTTAAGCTGACTTCTTTTTACCAGCTTATTGCAAGTGCGCTGCGAAGAGACTCATGGTTCGAATCTCGGTCGCTATATTAAATTCAACATAAATCTACATTTTAAAGTTACAAGTTAACAAAGCGCCATCTATGATTTGAATCACACAATGCTATATAATATAATAATTAGACAATCGTGCTAAAAATTTCATATGCTTGAGCGAGAGTAGCAATAATTGGCATATAATTGACGCTAGGTGGCAGCACCAGATACAAAACATTACATTATATTATAAAAACAAAACTGAAGATGGAGACAAGAGTAACCTGTAAAAAATGCCAACAAATAATAACAGAAAAAAGAGAATTCCTAAAATGTTCAGTATGTACCTCTTTTTATGACTTGAATTGTGCAAATGTCTCAGAAAAGAGATTTAACAACACTATGTCCTCCACGCACAAAACAAATTGGAAATGTGAACTATGTAAGATAAAAAAAGGCCCAAAGCAAGGGACAACGAAAAATGCCGGAACACAGTTAATAGAAGGACCGAACACAAGAAAGAAAAACAAATTTTCTCCAGTCCCTGTACTAGTTCATTGACCGATCAAACCTCTGAGACATGCCAAGTTCATGAAGAAAACACGACCCCTATCAGTCCCAATTGCATGAATTCATCAAGCTCGCTAAACCCTAAAACAAATAGTGTCAGTCCTGACAGACCGGTTGATCATGCTACAATAGAACACATCGACCAACAAAGTAAAACAATAAATAATTCCCATTCTTCTACCCCTATAGAATTAAGCAACCAAACGAACACAATAATTACAAAGTCGCTATCTACTGATTCTCTTCCTCTACTCGACCAGCAAATGACACTATCAAAAAGCGCTGAACACATAAATCAACATGACCTTGTGGAGACATTACAAAATGTGGAAATGGAAAATGTTGAATTAAAGAAAATCATAGAATCAACGCAAAATGAATTGGACAATGTCATCGTAGAGAATAATACATTAAAGAAACAAATAGAAAAACAAACACAGGAAATATATATACTTAAGAAAATATGTGTTACGGAAACACCAAAAAATAAATGTTTTAGTACTCCCGGATTGAATAAAAGGCGAAGTATCATTACCAATAATGTAAATGGAGACTTCACTCCCCACGCTACAACGACAACATGACAAACGAATATGACCTGCACAGAGCATTAAACTGCCAATTAAAATTGGAAGAATTGAGCAGTAAAATAACGAAACTTCAAGACGATTTACTGAAAACAACTACAGAGATAATGACAAGACTTAACCAGATTGCTCATGATCCTTGTCAAGAACAGGACGAAGAAACTTTAAACAACAAACAGTTCCTTGATGCGAATAGCTTGACACATAGCCATCAGTTACATGAAAAAACCAAAATAACGATGATAAGTAGCATCGAGAGCGACACGACAGTAAAAGTCTTAAGAATCAAATCGGAACAAGAGATATGTGCCATTATCGTAAACCAGGCGGAGACATCAGGCAACTGCTAAGCGGACTCCAAAA
Organism: Ephestia elutella; assembly: GCA_018467065.1. Lineage (NCBI taxonomy): Eukaryota > Metazoa > Arthropoda > Insecta > Lepidoptera > Pyralidae > Ephestia > Ephestia elutella. Next base: position 13,419,397 of record CM031580.1, on the reverse strand, counting down.
CAAACTTGCAGGATATACTCTCACCGACTACTGTATAATACTACTTGGAGAATCAGATTTCAATACTTCACAGAAATACATAGATCTAGTAAATGACATTAGACATGCACTTTTGGATGTTCAACACACAAATATTATAATGTGCTTGCCTACTTTTAAGCTTAGTATACAAGCCAATCTCTATAACAAACGTATAGAAATGTTTAACCATTTGATTTACCTTGACAACTATAGATATCAGTATTGTTATTTATTCGATTCCAATAAAAATCTTGAATATTCTTTTAAAATGTTTAATAGATATAATGGCAAAGTTAACAACTCAGGGACCAAAAGTGTTGCATGTGGAATAATGGAACTTTTATGTATAATAAATAATAATTTGACCAATGATAGCCAGGTAATAGATCGTGAAATAGACGCTTACAAAAACTCTAATATAGAAACTGTCACTGTACCAAAAATCATTCCTTTCGTTACTAAACAGTGTAACATTATGTGCCAAAATATACAAGGTATTACAAACAAAATTGACGAACTTGAAATAATATTACGTGACCTAAATATAGATATAATTATTATAAATGAACACTGGTTAACGATAAATAACTTCCAACTTTATACGCTATCTAGTTATGATTTAAGGGCTAAATACATAAGAATAAACCACACACATGGCGGGGTAGCTATCTTTACTAAAAAGAATATTAAAACCATTGAGCGCCTGGACATACAGGCATATACTGTTGAATTTTATATTGAACTGTGTGCAGTTGAAGTTCTAGAACATAACTTAATTATAATATCGATTTATCAGCCAGGAAATAATTTAGAAACATTCTTTACACAACTGGAAGCCCTGTTAGCATATATATCTAAGCAACCGGTGCAAAAAAAGATAATAATAGCCGGAGATATAAATATTGATATTAGGAATAACAAAAAGAATCCAAAAGATTTTTAAATCTAATAAATGCATTTGGATTACAATGTTTAATAAACACAATAACTCGGAAATCTGCATCGACATGCCTAGATCAGTTTATAGTGAACAAGGCTGTAGACATGAAAGCAGAGGTACATGACTATGAGATATCCGATCATAATACTCTTATCGGCCGTATCCCTTTACATAAAAACTCAGCAAAATACCCATCATCTTTTAATGTAAGAAAACGAATATTTAACGACAAAAATATGGAACAGTTTAGGATAGGTTTAAACTCGATTAACTGGCAATCACTATTCCTACCTAACAATAACATTGACGAAAATTATAATGCATTTGACTCTAAAATCAAAGAATTATTAAATCTGCATATACCATCAAAAAAGATCACTGTAAAACATGATAACAAAATAAAATGGATAACTAAAGGTATACAAAAATGCTGTTACCATAAACGTATCCTGCGCCATCTCGCATCACATTTTAAAAGTGACACCCTAAAAACATATGCCGTAAAATATAGTAAAATACTTAAAAAAATTATTGCAAACCGCAAAAGAAACATAAATATTAAAAGAATAAATAATTCGAAAAATAAATATAAGACAATGTGGCAAATGATAAACGAAAAAGTAAACTTGACAAAAACAAAATCACATAAGAATATAAAATTGAAAGAAAACGACAAAACAATAACATCACCAACAAAAATTGCCAACATGTTTAATGAGTATTTTTTAAGCATTAGTGGAAATAAAAATAATAATAACATGACGTACCAATGCAATCAATCTTCTTTGACAAATTCATTTTATTTAGGATTTGTGACAGAAACTGACGTGAAAAAAATCATTCTAGCATTAAAACGAAATAAAACCAGCGGATACGATGAGATACCAAGTATTTTGCTAGTTCATTGCATAAACGAACTGGTAATACCGCTTACATTACTTATTAATCAATCGTATTATGAAGGAAAATTCCCAGAAAAATTAAAAATTGTGATTATAAAACCTATTTTTAAAAAAGGTACCAAATCTTCCACTTCCAATTTTCGACCAATAGCTCTGTCATCAGTCTTTTCAAAAGTTTTTGAAAAACCGATTTGTGAACAAATTAGTAAATTTTTAGAAAAGTATAAACTATTAAATAAAAACCAACACGGATTTAGAAAAAACCACTCCACAAGTACCGCTGTGTTTGAATGTTGCCTAGAAGTTTATAATGCTATAAATGACAACAAGTGCGCTATCGCCTTCTTCATGGACATGTCAAAAGCATATGACCGAGTAGTACATAGCACCCTCCTAATGAAATTAGATACCCTGGGAATACGCGGTCCAGCAAAACAGTGGCTCACTTCGTATCTTGCAAATAGAAAACAACTTGTACAAGTATCACATTTCTCTGAAAGCAAAAATGAACTAATTGAGTACAGATCGTCAAATTCAATTGTATCTGGGTCCATTCCTCAGGGATCCGTGCTTGGTTGTTTGTTGTTTCTAGTATACATAAACGATCTGCTCCTCGGTTGTTAAATCCCACAAAATTGTGTTATTCGCAGATGATGCCACTCTTCTATTAACTTGTGAACTGGATAGTTCTAATGAGTTAAAAAATACAATATACCAAGCACTACATAAAATTACCGATCACTGCAACGGGATCGGTCTTGAACTTAACTTTGACAAAACGAAAGTTATGCAGTTTCGACCTCGCCAAAGAAATGAAATAATTTTAAATATTTCCCACGAGGGCAAAAATATTGACGAGGTGAATAGTTTCTCGCTACTGGGTGTCACGATTGATTCGCATCTCACCTGGAAAGCCCATACAGAGTCGGTAGTTGCTAAACTTAGCAAATTTTCATATGCATTACGTGAGCTACGAAAAAATACAAATGAAAAATGCGCACTTACCGCTTACCATAGCCATGCCGCATCCTGGTTAAGATACGGGATTATCTTCTGGGGAAATTCAATTGATATCCAAGCCGTATTTGTTTTGCAAAAACGCCTTGTTAGAATAATTACATTTACACGGCCTCGAGATACATGTCGCGAATTGTTCGGCAAACTAAATATGTTAACGGTCACGGGAATGTATATCTACGAACTGTGCCGTTTTGTCCGTAAACAACCGCACTATTTTGAACGGATCAGTGACAGAAATAGGCGTTACGCCTCACGCCGAGGTAAAGATCTAATACCACCTGCACCCCATTTAGAATTATACAAAAGTAGTCCTTATTACATGGCTATCAAAGTCTACAACCACCTACCAAGTTCGCTAAAAAGAACTGCAGGGGCGAAAGTTTGACAATGAATTAAAAACAATGGTTGATTTTAAAAACTTATTATAACTTGACAGAATATCTTATTGACAAATTTTAAAAATGACATTTAATTATTATAGTTTGGAAATATTACTATATCTTGAACAATTTTCTATTATTATTTAACTATGGCATGATATAAATTAATTAGTATAATGAATGATATATATTTTGTTTAATATTGTATAAATTAAGTAATTAACTTTTAATTGTAAATTCACAATGCCTTGCAAAGGTAAAATTTGTAAAATTGTAAGACCTTATAATTAAAACTTACTGTGTATATATGTACATGTGTGCTTGTTACAAATTTGAGTGAATAAATAAATATGAAATATGAAATATGATTCACCGTCATTACTCTGGTCCCCTGGCTATTTCGGTTTATTACTGCTTCCGTCAGTTTCGTCCCTCGTAACTGTCCGACACTTGGTATTTTTCTGCAAACACCTATATTCTGACGATGCTGTTGTGTTAATGTTACTGAGTACAAAGTTGCTATATCAATGGTTTCCTATTACCATTACTCCTTCCTATTTTAATAAATTAATGACTATTGAAATATATAGTAGGTACTATGATGTTTAGTTATTATATGTGTATTTATCACGACAGCTCAAAAGTTATTTATAGATAAAGACTAAATCAAGTTTAAACTTGCAGGTTTAAAGCCAGGAACTTATTCCGGCAAACCACTGTCGTAAGTGCAGCTAATCCTCCAGTAGTAACAGTAAAACCCTATTTTCTCCAACTAGAGGCATTGGAACGTGAGGGTTCCTGCTGCTTTGTGCTTTACAAGGCTGAAAAGAGGCCAGCGAACGTGCCTGCCACCCACTTTTCTATTTAACTTTGCGAGCATGATAGATAATAATTGTAAATATTTACACTATTTACACGCTTTGTCTTATGTATATTGTAAAAGGTTTGATTAGATCAATAACTAATAATAATAAAAACTTTTAGTAGGTACACAGTACCCAAAGGTTGGCTGGAAGAAATTGCATTTACGACCTTTTATTTTATTTAAATTGCATTTGCATTTAAGCCCGCCTTTGCGCTCATTTATGTATTTACTTTTTGTCACTACTCTGTATGTTCTTTTCTATAAATGGTGCAATATAGTGTTGATCTACCACTGTGAGTGGGACCGTGCAAGAGGCAAATTGCTGTAGCGTACTCGAACAGAATGACTAAACTCCATTTATTCTTACCAGTCCTATCATGTAAACGATCTTCACAGTACTTTTTGTTGAATTTTGTTGAAAATAAATCAAATATTAGTTCAAACCTAAACATTCTAAAATAAAACATTTATTAACCATGAAAGTAATTTCCTAAAGTCTATTTTAATTTATATTGTTGTAAAATCATAAAAAGACATGGTAAGATTGTTTTTGTAAGAAGAAAATTAATGAAACACAGAAGCTTACAAATACAGAACAAAAGGACGGCGTCCCGGCGTGGTTTTACCTCAAAGGAAATAAATAACCACACCGTACCCGAAACGTCATTACGCTTATTACGTGCTATTACATGAAAATACGCAAATTCCCGTACCTGTTCCATTTCGCGGACGACGACGGTTATGCAAATCGTTCCCGTTTCAGATAAGCCTATTGCGAAATTAAATTACTCCTTCTCTGAACCGAGCAGTTGTGTTGTAACCGGTAGAATTCAGTAATAAGTTTTTTTAGGGTTTCGTACCTACCTCAAAAGGTAGGTACAGACAGACGGACAACAAAGTGATCTTATAAGGGTTCCGTTTTTGAACCCTATCACTTTGTTGTCCGTCTGTCTGTCAAACTTTTTTTTCTCAGGAACGCTTAAAGGTATAAAGTTGAAATTAATATCGAATAAGTACTCGAATCCACGGTCTCTTTCAGCAAAAAAAATAATCAAAATTATACAACGCGATCAAGAGATATTACCGTAATGTTGCGAATTTTCGCATATCTTGCTATTTCAGTCAGCAATCAAAACCTATGGGGTACTTCCTGTTGATCTAAAATTATGAAATTTATCAAGAAGCAAGGTCTAACAATACTTATAGGTACAGGAAGAAATCTGAAAATTTCAAATATATTGTTGGAAGTCTAAAAAAAAGTGTTACAAACTTTTTTTGCGCTGGATTCAGTATGAATCTTGGGGCTCGAACTGCAAAAGTTAAGTTTGTTTGTTAAACTAGTTGGTCTTTTAGTTAAGAGTTTAATTTAGTAATCAATAATGAGAGATGCTTTGCGTATACGGAACCCTCGGTGTGCGAGATTGACGCGCACTTGGCCGGTTTTTTTTTTCATCAACGTTTATTTTATTCACAAATATAGATAGGTTTTGTCCGAGGAGCCTTAATATTAAATGACGTTTATACATGGAATCTATCTATGGGGCCCAGATAAAACCATAAAACCAACTGCGTGTTGTTAAAAATTAATGATTTGTTACAGATTATCTGAACACACGATGGCGCATTATTACCTTACCTGACACACCTGATGGTACTTACTCTAGAAGCAAGATCGATCGATATATTACCTAATAGCACGCTTCATTGATATTAATTACAAGGGTAATACGGTAATCAAGTAGGTACGGTAGGGAACTACAAATTCTTTCGAGTTCCAAAATTTTAATTTTTAGCCCCAGACGATGTGGATATGATTGATAAATAATACTTATCCAACGCTACCCACTTTTCTTTGTTGACTGTAACGTTATACTGGACCCCTTATTCTTGCGTTCTAGATAACATTCAGGGCAAACAAAACAAACATCACTTAGCGAAATCACACTTGATAGCTAAACAATTTATGTATGTGTGTGTATATTATGTATGTGTATGTTATATGTGTACAATTTAAGTATAAAACATCGAACAAAACGTTTTTCATTCCCTGTTGCCTGCAAGTATACGTAAATTACACATTGAATTTCTATTTTTGTTTTCCAATAAAACAGGCCATAGATTATCTAAGACTTTAGGACCTAAAGCACAAATATAAAAAAATATAAGTATATATTTTTGCAAAGCTTTTGAGCCTAGTATTAGATCATTCTAGACACGCAGTCTACAGTTCTACATCCGTATATATGAAAAACTGGGTACACCCTCATTTTACAAATTATTATTTAAAAAACAATCATTTTATAAACAACGCTTGTAAAACTATACATTTGAAAAACCTATGCTTTGTCAAACTCATTCTTTTAAAAATGGATCATTTTACAAACTAATTACTAGACAAATATTGTGTATTTTCAAATTATCATTTTACAAACAAATTATTTTACTAAAATTTCAATTGGTAAAACAACGTTAGACAAAATATCTTATGGCAAATACATCGTTTGATAAATATTATTTACCAAAACTAGAAGATATGAAGTTTCAAGTTGAAACTTACTGATCCCAAGATTTTCATCGTAGGGTTAGGTACAGAAGTCATCAAGTCAAGATTTCAACATGCTTATACCTCTATTGTGTCACACCGGGTGAGGGACCTGGTAACCTGCAACACTGAATCTTTGATACCTAGCGCGGGCACCAGATCTCTACAACGATACTGTCCTTAATGGTAGTAAATTTAATTAATGTTTATCACATACCTATGTAATGTAGTCCAAGGCCATTTTTTGTGGAGTAAATAAACAATTTTTAGTTTTTTAATAAAAAAAAAGAAACTTTGTCTCCAAACGATCTGAGCTGTAAGTTAGGTTCAGGTTATTTTTTTTATGACCACCCGGAAAGACTTTGAGGGCGGAAAAGAAGTTAGGTTCAGGTTATTTTTTTTTATGACCACCCAGTAAGACTGAGGGCGGAAAAGAAGTTAGGTTCAGGTTATTTTTTTATGACCACCCGGAAAGACTTTGAAGGCGAAAAAGAAGTTAGGTTCAGGTTATTTTTTTTTATGACCACCCGGAAAGACTTTTAGGGCGTAAAAGAAGTTAGGTTCAGGTTATTTTTTTTATGACCACCCGGAAAGACTTTTTGGGTGTAAAAGAAGTTAGGTTCAGGTTATTTTTTTTTATGACCACCCGGAAAGACTTTTAGGGCGTAAAAGAAGTTAGCTTCAGGTTATTTTTTATAACCACCCGGAAAGTCTTTTAGGGCGTAAAAGAAGTTAGGTTCAGATTATTTTTTTATGACCACCCGGAAAGACATGAAGGCAGAAAATAAGTTGGGTTTAGGTTATTTTTTTTTATGACCACCCGGAAAGACTTTAAAGGCGGACAAAAGTTAAGTTCAGGTTATTTTTCTATGACCACCCGGAAAGTCTTTTAGGGCGTAAAAGAAGTTAGGTTCAGATTATTTTTTTATGACCACCCGGAAAGACATGAAGGCAGAAAATAAGTTGGGCTTAGGTTATTTTTTTTATGACCACCCGGAAAGACTTGGAGAGCGGAGAAGAAGTTAGGTTTAGGTTATTTTTTTATGACCACCCGGAAAGACTTTAAAGGCGGAAAAAAGTTAGGTTCAGGTTATTTTTTTTATGACCACCCAGAAAGACTCGAGGGCGGAAAAGAAGTTAGGTTCAATTTTTTTTATGACCACCCGGAAAGACTTTGAGGGCGCGTAAAAGAAGTTCGGTTCAGGTTATTGTTTTTATGACCACCCGGACAGACTTTGAGGGCGAAGAAGTTAGGTTTAAGTTGTCTTTTTATAACCACCTGAAAAGACTTTGAGGGCGGAAAAGAAGTTAGGTTCAGGTTATTTTTTTATGACCACCCGGAAAGTTTGAGGGCGGAGAAGAAGTTAGGTTTAGGTTATTTTTTTTTAATGACTACCTGGAAAGACTTTGAGAATGGAAAAAACGTTAGGTTTAGGTTATTTTTGCCATTGGCATTGCTTAGCTTTTGTCAAAGAAGCTGCCAGCCCCTGATTAATAATTTACCTATAGTTGGTTTGTAAAATGATGTTTTTGTCAAGAGAGTTATTTGATGAAATAAAACTTTATTAAATAAAAGTTTTATACTCGATACATTTATAGAGTAAAACATTTATATAAAAAAAAGTTTGTAAAATGAAACGTTTTTAAAATAACGAGTTTGTAAAATAAAACATTTTTAAAAGGTATAGTTTTTTAAGTGATAGTTTATAAAGTGTAGGTTTGTGAAAGGTTTTTTGGTGAAACATTAGTGAACCGAAAAACTGACTGCTATTAGGTATAGAGAATTTCATAGAAATATATTTTTTACAGGTATCAGCAGATGTTTCTCTAAATCTAGGTCGCATTGTCAAGAGAAATGGCATCTCGACAAACAATGAGGCTTTTTCAAAATAAAAAGGAAGGATTTAAATAAGACTCGAATTTTATTTTCAGAATGAAAAAATTACCATCCATTTTAGAATTATGTACCTATTAATTAGGTAGGTACCTACCTAATTATATGATGACCAGAGGGTGTAAACTCCATTTATTCTTACCAGTCCTATCATGTAAACAATCCTATCATGTAAACAATCTTACCATGTCTTTTTATGATTTTACAACAATATAAATTAAAATAGACTTTTTAGGAAATTACTTTCGTGGTTAATAAATGTTTTACTTTAGAATGTTTAGGTTTGAACTAATATTTGATTTATTTTCAACAAAATTCAAAAAAAGTACTGTGAAGATTGTTTACATTATATAATAGGACTGGTAAGAATAAATGGAGTTTTAGATACTGTACTCGTAATACACCCGCCGCGCGCCGGTCTCCCACCGGTGGATAATTAAAACGGACCCAGAGGGGTAATGCCCGTACATTAAGAAAACTTGTTCCTGTTATAAAACCAGGACGCTAAACTTCCTTTTAAATTTTCAAAGTAACTTTTAAATACGAGGAACAAAATAACTTGAGACGTTCTCTCAAGTTATTTTGTTCAACAAACTTTTCCGTTCCCAGTCAACTCGCCGCTGTTTAAACTTAACAGTTTCACAGAATCACACTTTTCGAAGAGCCAGGAAACAATTTATTAATTAGGGAAAAACAAAAATGGTAAACGGTGTTCCTCTAAATTGCGATCACGATCTGAGCTTGCTTCTTGCATATCAATTCTTTAGAAACGAGCCGAAGTACATTTGTGCCCCAAATTAATATTCCTCTTAGTTAAAGACGAATGGAATTATAGACATTTTTGGACGTTTTCAATGAAGTATTCTCTCTCGTATTGCTTACACAATTGACTTCTAAAATGCCATCCAGCAACAATGTTACTTACAACCTTAGATAGATATGTTTTTGTTAGGTAGATGTTAAAGTGTACGGCCTGTGGTGTGGCCCTAGAATAGCACCAACCCATCTCTTCCCGTGGGTGTCGTAAGAGGCGACTAAGGGATTTAAAACACCGGAGGATGGGCAGCAGCATCTTTCCGCGTACTATGCCATCATACTGCGATCGCCAACCCGCCTGCCAAGCGTGGCGATTACGGTAAAACCCCCCTATGGATAAAATCCTTGAGGGAGGCCTTTGTCCAGCAGTGGACGTCTTTAGGCTGAGAGAGAGAGAGAGATGTTAAAGTATCTACCTATAGATAACTCCGATTGTTAGTAATTAAAAACAAATTTTCCCCGAGGTAGACACTACCTATACACTACAATAGGTACCTACTTAAAAGCCCAACTCTAATAGGAGCTAATAAAAGCTGAGGAAGATGGTAAGTGGAGGTCTTTAAAGATTACTCTAGAGGAGACCAATTAAAAATATTTGCTTTAACTATGAGTTCGAAAATCTTTGAGCGATATAAATCCTGCATTGGGATTTGGGACTATTGGGGGTGAAGTGATAAGCTAAGGGTAAACAGCCCAAAGCGATGTTTGTGAACCTCTTTGGTCCGCCGGGGCTCCGATTTACATTTGTAAGGCGATGGCAGGATTGGAAGGACCATTGGGTCATTTGTTCAGCACAATTGCATATAAATTGATGTTTTGTTGTAAATATGTATGTGAGACCTTCATTATTTTGTTTACACGAAAACGAGTATCAACAAAAACGTGGTAAGTACATAAATGTAAAAATTGGATTTTATTTAATACCTACTGAAAGATATTTGATATTTGATCCGCAAAAGTGCCAAGTTTGGTTCGGAATTTGGCTCTTGGTCAAAAACTATGATAGTAAATATCTGCATAGATATTTGTCAGGAAATTAGGTCGTACGACAGAATAAATTCACATGCCATGCCGCACATATATACCTACGTATCTGCACAAGGAACGGTCAGGTTGGATTGATGATTGAATTCTTTGGAAATAAGTATAGATTGGCATAAAGAAATTCCAAATAGGTTCAATAGTGTCGAGATCGAGAGAAGGTAACTACTCTTGAAGACACAGAGCACATGCCGCATGCCGTCTGTGCTTAAAGAATTTAGATACTTGTTAAAAAAATCCAAATGTTCATTTCATTGTCTATATAAAACACTAGCCTGTGCCCGCGACTTCGTCCGTTTCAAGATGAAACCTACGCCAGATTTTAAGTTAGACCTTCTATAATACCATAGTGAAAACCGCATCAAATTTGGTCCACTAGTTTTTGCGTGATGCGCATACAAACATACAGACAGAAAGACAGACAGACAAAAATTCTACAAAAAATGGTTTTGGCTTCTATTAGCCCCATGAAGACCCCTCAGTTTTTTTTCTTAAAAATCTTCTATGTACAGACACAGACCAGGTACAGTTTTATTATATGTATATTGGTGTAAAATTATGAACTTTATAAGATATTAGCCGCGCCCCGAGGTTTCGCTCCCGTAGGAATTTCGGGATAAAAAGTACCCTATGTGCTGTCTATTCTAAGCATTTTTCTACCTGTATAAAAAATTTCATCGAAATCCATCCAGTAGATTTTGCGTGATTGAGTAACAAACTTTCGCATTTATAACATTATTAGGAAGTAGGATTCACAGGTGAATAGCATTGTGCTTGGCTACAAAATATTTTATCCCTGCCTAATTAATAATTAATTAACATGTAAATGTCCAATTTATCCGACATCAAAGTGAAATTAGATCCCCGTGAAACGAGCCAGCCTTAATTAGTTGAGAGTGAAGACAGAGTCGCGACCTCCGCGCGACGGGACAGACGGAAAACATGCCGAAAGTAATTAGAGTCACAACACAACCCGGCTCGTGGAAGTCGTGGATCGGAATTAGGGGCATAATTCACATTTACCACGTAGCTGGCTTTATTTAGCGCGGGATTTGCGAGTTTGTGTGTGTATTTTCGTTGATAATGGTACCCTCATGCCATTCATCTTTACCTACCTAGGTTTTTCAGTGAAAAATATCGATTTTTTTTAAATCTCCACGGGAGTCCACGCGCACGAAGTCGCAGGCGAAAGCTACTAATATGTATTATTATATTATTTATGTACCATTTTTATGTATATGTATATTTATTTATTTATTTATTTTTATTTAAAACTTTATTGCACAAAATTTAAAAAAAAATTATGTACAAATGGTGGACTTAACGCCATAAGGCATTCTCTACCAGTCAACCATTAGACCAAACAGAGAGTAGTATGGTGGTGCGATAAAGTGCAACGCGATAAATAATTAACTCATAAAATATAGACGTAATAATAATAAGAATATACTTATAATGACTATAAATACATACATACTAATAATAATATTATATATATATATATATATAACTAAATATATATGTGTAGCTAAATATATATATTTATATATAAAAAACATAAATATAAATAAATACATATATCAGGATGACTTAGATTCAGCGATTTGCTGTAAAAAGTGTTTTTTAACTGCCTGCTTAAAAGCGAAACGGCTGGGAGCTCTACGAATCAGTTCTGGAAGGGCGTTCCAAAACCTAATAGCCTGCACTTGAAACGACTTGTCCATGAAACTTGAACGATGAAGAGGCATTGCAAGGGAAAGATTACGTAAGATAAATTAAGATTAAGTATATACTAGTTCTCTTTACCCTTTTCTTCTATTTTGTACGTAGATACTTCTACCCTTTTAAAGTAAGAGTAAATAGTGAGTAAATATATCCTCTAAATCTATCGCTGCAGCGACCATGGTTGACTGGAAGAGATCCCTTCATGGGATAAGTCCGCCATTGTAAATTTACCCTTTTTATTTATGTATGTTCACTATGTATCCTAAGTACAATAAAGATCTACAAACAAACAATATGGGAAGTTCAAAATCATTTGTATGTATATTTGTATTAATCTCAAATTCCCTCGCTTGACGAAGAACAGCAAGCGTTTGCTTCGGGCTAGCGCTCGACAGGGCAAACTTAAGTTTCGTATCGTTACACAAAGGTCCTTAGAGATGCCATTATTGTTCAAGTTTGGCCGTTACCAAATACGATCCGAACAAGTTGAACACAGGTAGCGGATATTTATTATTCCTACTGGACATGTATAATTGTATATCCCGCAAGGAGATTGTAGCTAGTAATTTTTCGTAATAGAAGCAATTAATTAAAAAAAATCTAACATACCTTAATATTTAAGGAGTATTAAAATATCGATTCCCTCTAGTAGTTGAAAGTGGAAAAAAATCCTCTCTTCCTTACCAGTAGGGATATGTGGAACAGGGGTTTTAATGTTGATTACTTATACGGTAAACTTATATAAATTCTGTGACGGTAACGTGTAGCGGTAACTTGCTAGCACAGAAAAGGTACTAGCACAGAATTAATATAAGAGTGGTAGGGCGCCCGCCTGTGGCTGCGAAGTCCCAGATTCGAATCCTGCCCCTGTTACATGAGTTTGTATACCAATCTGACTCGTGTACCAATGTTAGTTTTCGTCGACCACCACTTGCTTCCGGTGAAGGAAAACATCGTGAGGAAACCTGTACTATGGTTGATGATTATCAGTGGCTAAATGGAGCTAGCTAGCTAAATGGAGAAGGCAATGGCAACCACTCCATTAAAAATTTCGAAGAGAGTCGGTGTGTGTGTTTCATTCCATATAATGACCACGCCCCTAGTCATGAGGAAATACGACTAAAGAGATACCTGTAACCCGTACTTTTATTATGAACGAGACGGCAAGTTCCTTTCATCATCATCGTCAGCTTTCCACTAGACATATTTGCATACAGGTAATAACTTATTTTGGTAGTAGATAAAAGAAACAAATATAAATTTATAAAACGAATTAGCTTTAATTCATCCAATGTAATGTAAAATAATGATATATAATTATTGTAAAAAGCATATGATTGAATAGGTATAATAAAGTGATAAAACATAATAGGTATGTATAATGTATATAGCAATTATTTTAACTTAAAATAATACAGTTAACTAAAACTTAATACAAAGTTTGTATAATTTTGACTTAATTTATAAAAATCGCTCTTAAAAATATCCAATCGCTTGTGGGTCGTACATTTTCACATCGTATTTCTTTAAACCGTCCAACTCGGGCCTAAAAAGAAATAAGAACCATAAGAAATGGTAAAAGAGGAATGTAGACATTAAGCTAATGAGGGTTATTTATTTTTCTGCTCACTGTTGGCGCCACTGGCGAGTAAGGTCTGTCAGACAATACCATAAACTTATCAGCGTTGTATATTATAAGTCTATGGATAATACAATACTTATTACTTGTCGAATGAGGGATTTTCAGAGACACAAAAATATAAAAAAAATAGTTCCAGATGACTTCATAGATGGCGCTTAGTAAAAGGCGAGAGAAAAAGTTCCATACAAAAAGCAAAAAGTTCACAGGATTGGCATTTAAAAAAAATAAATTTTAGTAAAAAAAAAACAACTAAAAACTATCAATATTGTGAGTTGTGCAACTGTCAAACTGTTATGTGATTTTTATTTCTGCCTCTGACAAGAAAAAGCGCACCATATAGGTTCAGCCCTTCGAGCAACAAGGACTTCCGCGCGCGGCCCGGAAGGGAGGCGCCATAGATGTCTTTCCCCTCTGGCAAAGCTTAGGTCCAGGTGGACTTGAGCGTTTATAAAAACTGTTTGCATTCGGACTTTTCGCTAGACAGAATCCATCAGTCAGTGTGAATGACACATAGGCCGCAATACAAAAAAAACCGAATTGTTCAATTTTGTGCTGCAAAAAGTGGTCTGGGACATCTATTTTACAGAAAGATGGTGTAACATTTCTCTAGTAAGTAAATTCTTATCATCTATACATATAATAAAACAGTAAAAATATTTTGTCTGTACATTTAGTATTTTTGACTGAAATGGATAGAGGGACACTTAAAAAGAATAATAGAAAGCAAAAAACATTTTTTTGGAATTTCTTGTCTGTCTGTCTGTCTGTCTGTCTGTCTGTCTGTCTGTCTGTATGTATGTACGCGTTTCACGCAAAAACTACTGGACGGATTTGAATGAAACTTTTTTTGTTGTATAGCTATTAAGCCTGGGCAACATATAGGCTATAATTGATTTTGAAAACTGGAACACCTGATGAAGAACCATAGCAGAACAGCTAAACTATAAGAAATATGGAAATGGTGCCTTAACAAAAGTCGTTCAACCTGATGAGCATTTTCTGCTGACGTATAAAAATTGAAGATCTGGAACATCTGATGAAGAACTGCAAGAGACCAGCTATACTATAACATATATGGAAATGGCGCCTTATTAAAAGTCGTTCAACCTGATGAGCATTTTCTGCTGACGTATAAAAATTGAAGATCTGGAACATCTGATGAAAAGCTCCAAGAGAGATTTTTCATCTTAGCGAAACTCACGCGGGCGAAGCCGCGGGCGACAGCTAGTATGATTATAAATTAAACAAAAATTCATACATTTTATTATAATGTCATTGTTGGATTTGTTTACCAACATCAGTCCGGTCGCCTATAGAAACACGGATTTGTCGAGTGATAATTCCGTCCAACATCTAGATTTAGTGATGTTACTTTGCTTACATTGTGTGTTGTAGTCCTGTATCGATAAACTGCGATAGGTATAGTTTTAAATTGTTGTATGTTGTAACGTGTATTTTCTTATTTTTATACAGCTTCTAAAATACCTACTTAGAGATGTGTGTATGAAAAAACTTGTGCAACAACTAGCAAACCTGGGATGCCAAAAAGACAAGTCCCGTTTGTTTAGCTCATTATAAGGCATCTGATTTCCACGAATGGTGTTAGTCAGCTCGGATGAACAAGACAGTGATGTGTCAGAGAAAATTACTAGAAATAGTTAAGTTATATTTAGATAATTTAAATTTTATAAGTATTCCTTTCTTGTCTTTGTGGTACTTAACTACCTAATAAACGTGGATAACTTTGCAACTCTGATTTTATTTATTACTAGCTTTCGTCCGCGGCTTCGCCCGCGTGGATTTTCCACGGGAACAGTGCTCTTTCCCGGGATGAAAGGTACCCTATGTCCTTCTCCGTATTTCCAGCTATGTGTATGCGAAAATTCAAGAAGATTGTTTCAGTAGATAAAGTGTCAAAAGACAAACAAACAAACAAACTCACTTTCGCATTTATACTATATAGTTAGGATTATGCTAATTCTGCGAAGTACACACTCTGCAAAGTGCACCAATTGCGAAATCCACCTTTTGTTCGAGTGTACGTTTTGCGAAGTGCACATTCTTCGCCAGACCCACAGATAGAACCACTAGTATATAAAAATGCAAATTACTGCTTGCTAACATACCTGGGGCTCTAGAGCCCGGGTATGTCATTCATAAGAACGTATCCATATTTCCATACCTCCTTAGCAATGAATATTATAAATGTGAAGTAATACTGTTATACTCACGGCTAAACCACCCCACAGATTTTATTAAAGCTATTGATTATATAGTTGAAGGCCTGAGAAATTCGATAATTTATAATTCATCGATAATGCAGAATTACATTTTTGCCATTCACTATTGAAAACAAAGTCAAAAATATGTTAATGTGTGTTCTGTCTTATATTCGTACACAAAAATCTGACGGGTGGTGACAGATTTGTCAATGTATTGTTTTATATTTCATATGTGGTGTCGTAATTTGTCGTAATTACAGATTTTCATTATGTATGTGTGTACTGAACAGCGCTTGCGTGAATTTCCCTCCCCCCGCAAAAAATGCCAGAAAGATTTGAATGAAAACATGTCGCTATGGCTTCTCCCTCCGTAAGGAGTCCGTGTTGCTCTATGGAAAAAGCACACCATATAGGTTCAGCCATTACTACGACTCGGCTTTCATAAAACGCTATCTGTCGAGACTTTTTTATACTGTTTTTTTTTTCCTAATTTAGCTGTCAGAAAATCGCTCATTCAAAACGCCAACTAGTCATAGACTTAGTAAAAAATAATAGACCCGGCTTAACAATCTATATCCAAACAGTAGTTATGCGGCCGGTTTCCATATTTTGTCACTATTATTAGTATGGGCAGGCCGCCATCTTTGTGCCAAATCCTTTGTCGGCGGCGGGTTTAGATATGCACCGATTCTTGTAGGTATGTTCATGTCTATTCTTTTTTCATTCGTATGAGCAACTAGGGAGCGAAAAAGCGGTAACCCTCATTAAGATAAAAAAAAAAAGATACGAACTCAACCACACTATATAACAAACTATATAAATCACACTAGCTTTACCCCGCGACTTTGCTCTCATAGGAATTTCGGGATTCCTTATATAGACTACTAGCCATTGCCCGCGGCTTCGCCCGCGTTAATTTCCTACGGAAACAGTGCTATTTCCCGGGATTAACGGAACTCATGTCCTTCTCAGTACTTCTACTTCTATGTGTATGCGAAATTTCAGGAAGATTGGTTCGGTAGATAAAGCGTGAAGAGGTAACAAACAAACAAACTCACTTTCGCATTTATAATATTAGTTAGGATTAGGATTCTCATAAAACTCATGCATGGATATTTTTTTTAAATCGGTCCAGTAGTTCCAGAGATAAGCGCATTCAAACAATCAAACTCTTTTGCTTTATTTTCTATTAGCATAAGTCCGGGGCTTTGTTCCCGTGGGAATTTCGGGAATTCCTGCCTTAGTGCTTCCCTACGCATCCTAAGGAACCTACATGCCAAATTTCAGCTTTCTACGCCCAGTAGTTTTGGCTGTGCGTTGTCTGTCAGTCACTCAGTAATATATTGATGTATTTGATGTTTGCATGAGGCGTCAACCTGATTAAGATTTTCTTTATTAATTTAGCTATGTCGTCTAGTAAGCTTGTTCCATGACAAAAAGCAAAATGTACAGACCGTTTACAACAAATACAACAATGTCTTTGACAAAGTAGATCCAGCAAAGTTGAGAATTAATGTTTTTATATCGTGCGAAGTTTCTCACTGAGACGTTATAAAGTGGCGCGAGTTTAAAGCGATATATTACTTACAATTAGAGGTGTTCCAAACTGCTATATTTTTGTAACGCTGTTATACTGAAACTATTGCTGTAAATTTTCATAACCTAAGTTATCTGCTGTTGCTATAACTGCTGTAAACGTAACGCCTAGTCGCCTACCTCGTGTGTGTCTCTGTTCCATTAAATAAAGGCGACGCGCTTGCGCTATTGTTTCTTGTTTTGACAGAATTGTGATTCATGTAGGTACAATGAAACGCAAAATTTACAAAAAAAATATATAAAAAAAAAAAAAATGAAGTCTAAACGAATTTAAATGAATTTTTGTTTGTTTCCATTTAGAAACATTAAATTTTTTACTTTCGAAGAAGTCAATCTTGTTCTTCGGTCGGATATAATATAACCCGCTTTTGAAAATAGCGATGCTAGTAGTAAATCGCGGTCGAGATTCCGCGATCGCAGCTGTCGTGATTTCGCGATCGCAGCTCGTGCGATGAATATAGCAGTTAGCAGAATATAGCAATAGCAGACTACAGTGTTATTTGAATAGCAGTGCTATTCGTTATATTTTTATAACGAGTTATATTAAATGCTGTCTGCTATAACGAACACCTCTACTTACAATGTCAGCTGCACTGTCTGCTGTTGAACTGAAACAAAAATTAAAATAAGTTGTAAAACACTTTGTTTACCAAACGTTCGCATTTTACACGAGCAGAGTCCTGGGGCTTCGCTCCCATGGCAATTTCGAGACAAAAATTAAAAAAAAAATACAAATACGGGAAATCAGTATTTTTCTACCTGTGTCACAGAATTAATATAAGTACCCTGTGTAACAAATTTCATCGAAACCCATTGATTTTGTATGATTGGGTAACAAACACACTAACAATCTCACATCCAAATTTTAGTATTGTTATATTGCATTTTGTATGTTGGTACGCTTTAGGGAGCCACGGTCCCTTTGAGGCTTTAATGAGGCCAAAGCCAACGTGAAGAGGCCTTTTTGTACCTTTCTCTTCTAAAAGTGAGATGACTGCATCTGTTCCTTAATTATTAGTATTACATTTACCTACAATCTTCTTTAGCCCAGTAACACCCATAGTTGGCTCCTCATGGATTTTCCATATTTAAATGCATTTTTTTTTTCATTTTAAGAGTACCTATAATATAAAAACGAAAATATCTCACCAATCTGCGGCTGCTGCTGTATCATTCCAGTTACGTCAGTGAAGTACATCGAATGGCTGGTCTGTACGTTGTTCTGGTCGATGTAGGTGGTGCACGCCACGGGCACGGGCTGCGTTACGGTCACCTGGTGTACAATTTACATAGATTAGTTAATACTAAATGTACACTGTTTTCATAAATATGATTAGATATATATATATATATATATATATATATATATATATATATATATATACACAGTCTATACTACTACGACTATATATATATAGTCCTATATATATATATATATATATATATATATAGTCCTCCTCATCGATTTCGATGACGGCGACCCTTTACAAAGTTTATTTCTATTATCAGCCCTTATATGGCTCGCCAAGCCAAATTTAGTTTTAAATGTTCTGTTCTAATAAATATGTGATGCCTGTTTTCGTTATTGTTTAAATATAATATCAGTACAGTATCAACCAATAGAACCATAAAAAATGTTTAAAATTTTTTATAAAGCTTTGAAATTTTGTAATGTACATTGTTAATTAATGGATCTAATGTGTGCATATTTTTTTTTTTTTATAGAATAGTAGGCAAACGAGCATGCGGGTTGCCTGATGGTAAGCAATCACCGCAGTCCACACCAACGACCCTAAAAAGGTCACTGATGCGTTGCCGACTCTTTGAGAAAGCGATAGGCTCTTTTCTTGAAAGTGCAAATTGCATATCCTAACTAATATTATAAAAGTGAAAGTGAGTTTGTTTGTTTATTTATTTGTTTGTTTGTTTGTTACCACGCTTTATCTACTAAACCAATCTTCCTAAAATTTCGCATACAAATAGTTAGAAGTATACTGAGAAGGACAGCTCAAGGAAGGAAGGATAGCTCGTAGAACAGATAGCCGTTGGGGCAGAAAAGTTCTCGAGTGGCGACCACGAACCGGAAAACGTAGTGTTGGCAGGCCTCCCACTCGGTGGACCGACGACCTGGTGAAGGTCGCGGGATGCGCATGGATGCGGGCAGCGCAGGACCGGTCGTCATGGAAATCCTTGGGAGAGGCCTTTGTCCAGCAGTGGACGTCTTTCGGCTGAGAGATGAGATGAGATGACTGAGAAAGACATAGGGTACCTTTCATCCCGGGAAAAAGCACTGTTCCCGTGATAAATTCACACGGCCAAAGCCGCCGGCAAAAGCTAGTATAATAATAAAGGTAATATACCTGCTGCACTCTCCACTTGTCCTCCTCCGGGCCCTCTTGGAGTTTCTGGAGCCTCTCAACTTGCTTGTACGTGGGCTCCCCTCCAATGTAGTCCCGCTTCAGACGGTTGTGGTTCTTGATCTCGTGCTTGCGTAGGTCCGATCTGGGAATGTTAATACAAAATGCAATAGTTGTAGTTGTATCCGCGAGTATGTATGAAGAGTGATGAGTGCAGAGAAAGCGAGAGATCTGTAAGGATCGTAGTCGTGGATCGTAGCAGGTGGAAATCGCTAGTCTCTGCCTACCCCCACGGGAAATAGGCGTGATAATACGTCTGTACATATACAAAATCAACTCGAGGACTTCGTATATTTTATATTAATTTTATTTTAATCGGAAAACTTACAGTATACCTTAATTACTAAAAATATAAACAACATCTTGAAACACAGTTATTAAGTTTTTGTTATTATTGATTATATTTCGCTATTATTCATTATAGATAAGGCTTCATGCGTAGATATTTATGCTTCTGCACGGAATTTGATGCATTTTGGTACACAAAAAGTACCCTGGTTGCCATGCCAAAACCGAATCAATTTCTGCTCGACAACCAATAATATTTTAATCTTCACGTATGTGTAACCTACTGACTTTAATTTTGGAACACAAAAGTAACCGTGTGGTTGTGTAACAAGCCAAATCATTTTCTGCTCGCCAAGCATTAAGATTTTAAATTTATCTTCTTTCAGATAATAAACATAGTAAACTCCATTTATGCTTACTTATTTTATTATGTAAACAATCTTCACAGTGCTTTTTGTTGAAAATAAATCAAATATTAGTTCAAACCTAAACATTCCAAAGTAAAATATTTATTAACCACGAAAGTAATTTCCTAAAAGTCTATTTTAATTTAAATTGTTGTAAAATCATAAAAGACATGGTAAGATTGTTTACATAATAGGAGAAGTAGGAAAAAACGGAGTTTAGTAGACATACTTATAGCAGAAGTCTCTGCCGCAGTAGACACACTTGTGCTTGATGTTCATATGCGTCGCCTCCTGGTGCTCACGCAGAGCCGTGTTGGTCCGGAACGCTTTCTCGCACAGCATGCACTGTGTAACAAGTATAAATTGTGGACATTCAAATAATAAATAGAAGAAAAATTAGTTGAAAAAGGCCGGCAACACTCCTGCAATACCCCTGGTGTTGTGGTTGTCCATCGGCAGCGGTGATTAGTTACCATCAGATGACCCCCTTGCTCGTTTGCCGCCCTATGTTATTTTAAAAAATATCTAGTTCTTAGAATAAGTGCCGAAGTTAAAAAAAAAGTGTTTTCCAAATCTATCTCTTCGCACTCTGAAACTACCAGTCCGATTTAAATTATACAAGCCATAGCCACTAAAATAACCAGTTTCATGAGGCTACCCACTGCCCGATATAAACACCAAGCAAGTGTATTAAACATTTGTTACGTATCTGTGGCACAGACTCTGTGCCACGAAGACCCCATAGACATCCAAATCAAGCGTCGCAAATGGCAATGGATTGGCCACACACTCCGCCGTCCCTACGATCATATTCCACGACGGGCCTTGGATTGGAACCCGCAAGGCAAACGCAAGCGGGGCCGTCCCAAACAGACATGGCGCCGTACTGTCCTGGCGGAAGCAAAATCATTGGGTCTTACCTGGAGTGAAATAAAAAGTGCCGCGTCGGACAGATCGCGATGGAAAAACTTTGTGTCTGCCCTTTGCCCCGACGGGGGGATGTAGGAAAAGAAGACGTATCTGTAGCGAAGGGGCGAGCAAAATGCGAAAAAGGCAGAGCGGCGCGTGGATTGGCTGGACATCACGTCATATGGTGGCAATGACGTAGAAATGGGAACGGCGACACTGGTTGGGTGCTGTGACGTTGCTTAGCCACTTGCTTATGGACACCGACGATGACGGCACTATTATTTTGTATCTCATGTCATAGTTCTCCACGTAGTCAATATAGTTATTTTTAGGGTTCCGTACCTCAAAAGGCAAATACGGAATCCTTATAAGATCACTTTGTTGTCGTCTGTCTGTCAAACTATTTTTTCTCAGGAACGCTTAAAGGTACCAAGTTGAAATTTATATTTTTATACAGTCCAAATTTCATTTCTCATTGAAGGATCCCAAACATTACCTTAAACTGTTTCTCCTGATGCGTCAACTTATGCTTGTTCAGATTGGAGGGATTGACGAAGGTGGCGGGGCAGTGCGGGCACTTGTAGGGCTTCTCGCCGGTGTGCGTGCGCATGTGCATCACCAGGTAGTACTTGTGCTTGCACTTGTACGGGCACAGGTCGCAGAAGAAGTTGAATGTGTCTGTGTGCACCAGCCTGGGAAGAAAATAGTAATTTATTACTTAGCTAGCTTTTGCCCGCGTGAATTTCCCACGGGAACCGTGCTTTTTCTCGGGATGAAAGGTACCCTGTCTTTCTCACTCAATATTCCTAACTATGTGGAAATTCAAGAACATTGGTTCAGTAGATAAGCATGAAGAGGTAAGAAACAAATACACAAACAAACAAACAAACATACTTTTACATTTATAATATTAGTAAGGATTAGGATTGGTAGATCAATCATAAAATTAGATGCCTTATGATTTTGACGGGGGTATTTTTGCTTTGACGGGGGTGAATGACCTAAATATAATAAGAAAAAAATATATTTTAAGAAAAATTAAAAGTCGCTAGAGAGATATAAGTACAAGATAGAAAGAGAATTTCTTGTCTTAACTTTCGAATTACTATTTCAAAAATGATACTCCTTTTTTTAATTTGTATTAAAATATAAAAGTAAGTACATATGGTTCTTAAGGCGGGCGATGATGGGGAACTCCTTGCCGCAGGTAGGACACTTGTGCGGGACACTCTCCTTGTGCATGTGCCGCATGTGCTGCGCGATGCTGAGCACCAGCTGCCCGCACACGTCGCACGCGCGCCGCATGCACTGCCGCTCGCGCCGGTGCTCCGACAGAGAGTCCTGCAACCACGCGCTGCTGATAACTACCCTATGTAGACGACAGTACAGTAACACTTGTGCACATGTGATTCATCACACAATAGATTTCAGAACCTAGATGCTGAGCACCAGCTGCCCGCACACGTCGCACGCGCGCCGCATGCACTGCCGCTCGCGCCGGTGCTCCGACAGAGAGTCCTGCAACCACGCGCTGCTGATAACTACCCTATGTAGACGACAGTACAGTAACACTTGTGCACATGTGATTCATCACACAATAGATTTCAGAACCTAGATGCTGAGCACCAGCTGCCCGCACACGTCGCACGCGCGCCGCATGCACTGCCGCTCGCGCCGGTGCTCCGACAGAGAGTCCTGCAACCACGCGCTGCTGATAACTACCCTATGTAGACGACAGTACAGTAACACTTGTGCACATGTGATTCATCACACAATAGATTTCAGAACCTAGATGCTGAGCACCAGCTGCCCGCACACGTCGCACGCGCGCCGCATGCACTGCCGCTCGCGCCGGTGCTCCGACAGAGAGTCCTGCAACCACGCGCTGCTGATAACTACCCTATGTAGACGACAGTACAGTAACACTTGTGCACATGTGATTCATCACACAATAGATTTCAGAACCTAGATGCTGAGCACCAGCTGCCCGCACACGTCGCACGCGCGCCGCATGCACTGCCGCTCGCGCCGGTGCTCCGACAGAGAGTCCTGCAACCACGCGCTGCTGATAACTACCCTATGTAGACGACAGTACAGTAACACTTGTGCACATGTGATTCATCACACAATAGATTTCAGAACCTAGATGCTGAGCACCAGCTGCCCGCACACGTCGCACGCGCGCCGCATGCACTGCCGCTCGCGCCGGTGCTCCGACAGAGAGTCCTGCAACCACGCGCTGCTGATAACTACCCTATGTAGACGACAGTACAGTAACACTTGTGCACATGTGATTCATCACACAATAGATTTCAGAACCTAGATGCTGAGCACCAGCTGCCCGCACACGTCGCACGCGCGCCGCATGCACTGCCGCTCGCGCCGGTGCTCCGACAGCGAGTCCTGCAAACCACGCGCTGCTGATAACTACCCTATGTAGACGACAGTACAGTAACACTTGTGCACATGTGATTCATCACACAATAGATTTCAGAACCTAGATGCTGAGCACCAGCTGCCCGCACACGTCGCACGCGCGCCGCATGCACTGCCGCTCGCGCCGGTGCTCCGACAGCGAGTCCTGCAACCACGCGCTGCTGATAACTACCCTATGTAGACGACAGTACAGTAACACTTGTGCACATGTGATTCATCACACAATAGATTTCAGAACCTAGATGCTGAGCACCAGCTGCCCGCACACGTCGCACGCGCGCCGCATGCACTGCCGCTCGCGCCGGTGCTCCGACAGCGAGTCCTGCAACCACGCGCTGCTGATAACTACCCTATGTAGACGACAGTACAGTAACACTTGTGCACATGTGATTCATCACACAATAGATTTCAGAACCTAGATGCTGAGCACCAGCTGCCCGCACACGTCGCACGCGCGCCGCATGCACTGCCGCTCGCGCCGGTGCTCCGACAGCGAGTCCTGCAACCACGCGCTGCTGATAACTACCCTATGTAGACGACAGTACAGTAACACTTGTGCACATGTGATTCATCACACAATAGATTTCAGAACCTAGATGCTGAGCACCAGCTGCCCGCACACGTCGCACGCGCGCCGCATGCACTGCCGCTCGCGCCGGTGCTCCGACAGCGAGTCCTGCAAACCACGCGCTGCTGATAACTACCCTATGTAGACGACAGTACAGTAACACTTGTGCACATGTGATTCATCACACAATAGATTTCAGAACCTAGATGCTGAGCACCAGCTGCCCGCACACGTCGCACGCGCGCCGCATGCACTGCCGCTCGCGCCGGTGCTCCGACAGCGAGTCCTGCAACCACGCGCTGCTGATAACTACCCTATGTAGACGTCAGTACAGTAACACTTGTGCACATGTGATTCATCACACAATAGATTTCAGAACCTAGATGCTGAGCACCAGCTGCCCGCACACGTCGCACGCGCGCCGCATGCACTGCCGCTCGCGCCGGTGCTCCGACAGCGAGTCCTGCAACCACGCGCTGCTGATAACTACCCTATGTAGACGACAGTACAGTAACACTTGTGCACATGTGATTCATCACACAATAGATTTCAGAACCTAGATGCTGAGCACCAGCTGCCCGCACACGTCGCACGCGCGCCGCATGCACTGCCGCTCGCGCCGGTGCTCCGACAGCGAGTCCTGCAAACCACGCGCTGCTGATAACTACCCTATGTAGACGACAGTACAGTAACACTTGTGCACATGTGATTCATCACACAATAGATTTCAGAACCTAGATGCTGAGCACCAGCTGCCCGCACACGTCGCACGCGCGCCGCATGCACTGCCGCTCGCGCCGGTGCTCCGACAGCGAGTCCTGCAACCACGCGCTGCTGATAACTACCCTATGTAGACGACAGTACAGTAACACTTGTGCACATGTGATTCATCACACAATAGATTTCAGAACCTAGATGCTGAGCACCAGCTGCCCGCACACGTCGCACGCGCGCCGCCTGCACTGCCGCTCGCGCCGTAGCTCCGACAGCGAGTCCTGCAACCACGCGCTGCTGATAACTACCCTATGTAGACGACAGTACAGTAACACTTGTGCACATGTGATTCATCACACAATAGATTTCAGAACCTAGATGCTGAGCACCAGCTGCCCGCACACGTCGCACGCGCGCCGCATGCACTGCCGCTCGCGCCGGTGCTCCGTCAGCGAGCCCTGCAACCACGCGCTGCTGATAACTACCACAAAAGTACAACAGTAGCACTTTTGAACATGACTGTACACATGTGACCAGTGTTTCCTGGAATGTTGTGCTTGCGATAAGTTCCTTCAATAGACAAGCCACTTAACACTTTTAAACATGCTTGTGTGATCAGACACACATGTGAGTGTGACGATCACATAATAGATTTCAGAACCTAGATGTTTAATACCATAATACATAATAATTATATGTATGAAATAATAAATTAACAGTATATTTTTGTTACAATAAATAGTTCTAGCTGTTAGGTACTGAATGAAGGAAGGATTTTCTTAATCTTTTTTTCTTGGTTCACAAACTGATTTTGACGGTTTATTATACAGTCACAAAATGACACATTTTGTCTAATGTCTAATTGTAAATTACAATTACCTTATTTTGAAATTCCATGTCACATGGGGAGCATTTAAACTGCTTTATTTTGGGCTCCTTCTTTTGCTGCAGTCTCTCCTTTTTTATGCGTTCTTTCTGAAGCTTTTCCTCATACTTCAAACGCTTCAGCTTCATTTGATGCAATATCAACTGGAAGTCATGTTTGGAATACGGATACGAATGGAATGATGGGTCACCTGAAAGAATTGATAAACTGAATGAAATATACAATGATTAAAAAAAGATAATGAGTAATAAACATATTGTGTTATATCTAAAATTCTGTTTTTATATACAGATGCCATACAAGGTTCTTCAAACTTTCAGTATTTTCATATGCGCCCTTTTTAAAATAAAAATTATACAGCTTTTAATTATGTATATATGTAATGTACCCATAGGATTTAATATTTTTTTAAAGTTCCTCTCTGAAGCCTCACAAGTTTTCTTAAATGCAATAGCAGTCTTCAAAGTAGCCAAACACTCTACACAGATGAACTTCGGAAGAGAGTCATTAACATCAATCTGAAATCAACAAGTAAAATGAAAAATCGTACATGTTATTCATACATTACATTGAAACAAATCATCATGACAATAAGTAATTTAAAATGAAATTTGTCTGATAATATTATAATTAAGAAAAACTTGTTTGAATTTATTTTTAAAACTTGTAAAATATACACCAGATAGACTTACAGTCACATTGGTTATGCTGCATATTGCGCTCATAATGTCATAGTCCTCTAATTTCTGGCTGAGGGGTGTATTTCCAGCCTTTGCACAAACCCTACAAATTGCATCTGCTGTCAGACGGCAACTTTTACTGCTGCAAAGAATAAATTGCACAAAACATGATTTTGATATTGCATAGAAGAATCAGAATCCTCTCAGAGAAAGAAATCACTTCAGCACTATCAATATCAACAGAATTTTCTAAATTCAATACTAGTACGACAGTCACCGCATAAAGAAAAAAAAACACTGTTTACTAATAATTTGTAACACTTACCTCTCCATAAAAAGTTTTTGCCAGTGAGAACTACTGATGTCATCACTTGTAGATTGAGATTCATATTTAATTTTGTTCATTTTAGTAAGCATATTCCTAGTCAAAAATACTGCCATCTTAAAAATTGAAAGTTATTTCTGACGTTTACTCCTATCATAATATGCAGATATACTATGAACACAATACCCAAATTATATATTTGGGTGATACAAGTCACAATCTAAATAGAGAACTAGGTTATACAATACAAGTTTTGTTTATTTATAAATTGAAATCACAAATTAGAGGGAACATGTTGATAAAATTGAAAATTATTACTCAATCAAGGCTCAAGCTCAACAACTCAAGACGAAAACTCACCACCATAAAAATGACATTGACGTATAAACATTGAGTTTCGAATTTATTCCTTTACTACTAGAGTAATTGTTTAAGCCAAATCCTATTGTTTTCTGCGTGAGCAGAAAATTCATAAACAAGATAGAAACAAATGACAAGATAGATGTATTAGTGATTGGCTCAGCCGACACTTGCACATAAATATATCATAATCAATAGATTCATTTAATTATGGAGTTCATTTGTTACATGTAAATAGTTTAAAGTAATGTATAAAGTTCATAACACAAAATAAAAATGCAAACAGGCCTCAAATATTCTATTTATCTTCTATTTTATTATAATCGAAATTAAATACTTAAAAAAAACGGCATGATTAATGATTGAAAAGTTTACATGTCTTATGACTATCGAATTTAACTGTCAAAAGATGCACCACGTAATGCACCGACGTGTCACGATCACGATTTGCGAATTATAGGCACAATAGACAGAGATAAAGCAGTAGAGCAACTGAGTCGTGTCCTTGAAGTTTATACCTACGGCTAGGCGGAGCGCTAGGGTTGGCGCCTACAAAACGTAAAGCAGGCGTGTAGTTTGTATAGTATGTGTGTAGGTAGTTTGTTTAGAAAAATTCAATAAAATAATGTTCATAGAGTAACTACTTATAGCATATGTCCATTCTCGGTACTTAAATTATCTCCATACAACATTTTGTCTAGATCGTTTCAGTGGTTGATGTACCTACCTAAGTACTCACTCGATCAGCTATAGATATTTTTTTTTTACAATTGCCGTTTGATAGAACCTGCCTTTATATAAGTTACATGTGGCAGGTACCTACTTATTTTATGTATGGCTAACAGCACATGTGGAATGTGCAGTTCCATAACAACGCTTATGCCCCTGACATAAGGAAGGCGGTAAAAAGTCCAAACTGTATAGTGTTTTCCATTTCATATGCTTATTAGGCAAACTACTCATAAAAAAAGTAACAAACTACTAAAAAGTGATTGTGGTATTATTTTACCTTTCAGCATCAGCAGGAAGTTTAAAAAATGACATAGTTGGTGTAATAACAGTTGAATTAAGGCATCCGTAAACACAGCAATACATGCGTGATCGTGACGCGTCCATTATAATAATTAACTGTAAGTAATATGTAATAATACAGAGCGCTATTTAACTACGTCACGAATGAAACGTACTCGTAGGTACACAACGAGCAGACACAGCGCGAGAGGCGTCTCGATCCGCGTCCGCGACCAGACTGAGCGGCGCACATCGTGTCGTGACGCTCCTGCATCTTAGGTACCGATGACCACTTAGCGGCCGTGTAAACGCGCTTGTCTGTGTGCGTGCGTCAAATCGGGCCATTTGTATGGAGTTGCTCCACTGCTTTATCTGTCTATTGTGTTATAGGCTTGATCTATACTAAGAAGCGATTCAATAATCTAGGCGTATGGGCTGGACGGAATGGGCTGAATGGACTGGACTGAATCGTGAGCCCCAAAAAGATGAAGGTAGGTAGGTAGGTACCTACCTAGGTATAAAGATCGCAACCGAATGGACTGATTGGGCTGGACTGAATGGGCCGAATGGACTGGACTGAATCGTGGGCTACAAAAGATAATTAAATCGCATTTCACGAAAGTAGTATATTTCAATTCCAAAAAAGAGTACCAGATCACAATCCACAAACACAGGAACAGATCCCACTTCATATTTCGGAGACGACGACGCGACGCCGCAAAGTGCGTTTCCAATATCAAATATTCAGTGTTATCGGTATCGTTCCGTATCATAGTAACTCTTATAACTAGGAACGGCTAGAGGTAACCGTTTGAGGTGCCTGATATATAACTGTTACCGGATAACCGATTACTCAGATAGCTAAGAACCTAATATATCCGTATTATGATATTATCTCTAATATCATGTTCTCCATAACGGTTACGATATATTCATAACACCTCTAATTAGTACATAACCTGTCAAGTGTTCTTGTGATTTGAATTATTTTTCTTATTTATATTGAGTTTATTGAAGATAAAGACTGATAAATACCTTTTTTATATAGTGTGATAGGGCAATTACGTTACAAAATGCCTAGATGATCAATAATGCAATGTCGTGCTCAAAATCAGCCTCAAGTAACCATTTTTAGGTTAGCAAACAATTTTTAGTTTTTACACGGTTTTTACTTTGAAATTAACGATTGTCACAACGTAAATTGATGCTTCTGAAATAATAAAACGAACTTTTTGTATCATGGTAGCTTAGTTTGTTGTATTTTTCATTATTTCACCCAAGTCATTTTCGTTATAGTGATGTGTATTTTCTTATATCGATAAACATTTGGTTGTAGATATATAAATGCGAAATTTACGACGTTTGTATGTTTGTGAGTTTGTTACGGCCTGTGGTGTGGCCCTAGAATAGCACCAACCCATCTCTTCCCGTGGGTGTCGTAAGAGGCGACTAAGGGATTTAAAATACCGGAGGATGGGCAGCAGCATCTTTCCGCGTACTATGCCATCACACTGCGATCGCCAACCCGCCTGCCAAGCGTGGCGATTACGGCAAAACCCCCCATTGGGGGAGGCCTTTGTCCAGCAGTGGACGTCTTTCGGCTGAGAGAAGAAGAAGAAGAGTTTGTTATTCAAACACGCAAAATCTACTGGACGGTTTTGGACTGAAATTTGGTACACGGGTAGAAAAATACCAATAATATAGGAATACCAATATAAAGGGAATAGCATATAGGATATTGTTTATTCCGAAATTAGAGAATATATTTAAGTCTTTGGAGAATATACAGGGTTAGTTGTAAAACATCAATAACCTCTCTGAAGTACTCATGAATATGAGCAACTTTTTGTATGGGACCGACTCTGAAATCTCAAAAAAAAAATCAACTGTTCCATACATTTTACAATACCTACTCGGCCAAAATGTATGGAACAGCTGTTTTTGTTTTTTGAGATTTCAGAGTCGGTCCCATACAAAAAGTTGCTCATATTCATGAGTACTTTCACCCCTAGAGAGGTTATTGATGTTTTACAAGTAACCCTGTATATATATAAAGAATAAGAACTACTACAAATACGAACTACTCGCTTATTTAGGTAGTAGATTTAGTAGTTCCGAAGATTACCCCAAACTTGTACCAACCACAGATACCAGTATGTACAAGGCGAGTAGTTTACTCAACTATAAAGAATAAGAACTACTACGAATACGAACTATCTCTTATTTAGGTAGTAGGTTTAGTAGTTCCAAATTACCCCCAACAAAAAAAAAATACAAACACTTTCTCTTTACAATATTAGTGTGATATTGAAATTGTAATACTAAATTTATGTATAAAGAACCTATTGTTACTTATTGTTGCTTAAAAAATAAATAACTAGCATTAATATACAGTGTTACGTGTTTTTGAGTCGGGGTCAATGAACGATTTTTTTTATGCAATAAGTTGCCCGAAAGTTTTCAACGATAATAAAGTTTATCGACAGTGCCCGTCACTAGCGGCAGCCATTTTAAGCGCCGAAAGAGTGGGGGAATTGCCACGCAAACTTGAACGTTATTTCGCTTCCATGGGATATAACTTCCTTGCTGACGACTGAGACTGACGGCATTGATATATTAACCGTACGCACCGTACGGGTGCTTTTAAATTATCGTACACGCTTTTGTACGTTCGTTATCTACTAGTGTTGTGGCAAAAGTCGATAGTTTTGCTATCTTTAGTTGAACATGAAGAGGCAGATTCCACTAATCATGTCTCAATTGTGTTTAAAAAGCCATAGAAATCATAATTAATCTCTATAAAATCTATATGCTTTAGAACAATCTCTCTGGATTTTTAGAAAAACACAACTGAGGCACGATATTTACGTTTGTAATTTAGTAGGTACAATCACGGGCCAGATGAGCAAACTATCGAAAGCAAAACTATCAACTTTTCTCATATTTTCCCACGGTTACGATGATGTTAAAACCGATACGATAATTTAAAAGCGCCCAAATTCAACGCTCCATTACTTTTATCTAAGCTCCATGGATACAAAATAAAGAAGAATAGATTGACATAACATAAATTTGACATTGACACTTCGCTATTTTCCCTTCACTATCTTTAAAAAATAAACAACTTCATAAAATCAGCTTTAGAAAACAAACAAATCAAACATTAAGAAAAATATTTTTGTTAATAATAATAATTTAAGGCTTTAGTGGAGACTGAAATATGACTTCTCTTCTATTATTAAAATCTATGCTGTATGCAAATGCTTTACAACATCAACAGACACATAAAAAGAAGAAAAACAAGCTTGCGAAACGGTAAGATTTTTTTGTACACAATGTGGATGTAACTTTATTTATTATATTATTTATTTATTTCAACATATTTTAACAGTATTTTAGATTCTCCTTTATCTTTCCAATTTCCAATATTCCCATTTATTCTGCTACCAGTCATGCCTTTATTACATCTAAAACTTCCACTATTTCCAGTCTTAAATTGAGAATATTTATAGAAGATAAATATATAACAAAAAGAAAATAACACATTGTATTAGAGGTAGAGGCAAAAAATTATTTACAAAATAATTGCAGTGGTTTGTTTTGAGGGCTAAAATTAAACATTTTAAAACCTTTTATTTCAGGAATGCATCAAAGGAAAAAAAAGTTGTTTTATGTCGAGTGTGTAATGAAGAAAAAGGGGATATACCTATATTCAATAATTTGATTCAGCCAGATATACCTGAAGAAATAAAAACCTTTACAGGGGTCATGGTAAGTGCTTTGGATGTTGTTTTTAAATTGTTATATTAGGTATACTTACTAATTCAATTTACAGATTACCGAATCCGATAGTTTTTCGAAACTCATATGTCAAAGCTGTTTAGATCTGCTCAATGGCTGCATCACATTTCGAAAAATGTGCCAGAAAACACATGAAATATTGTTAGAACGGTCTATTAAAAAAGGTAAATTTACTTCAAATGTCGTTTTTATTTTTGTGTTGTAATTTTTAATGAGACTATAATAATCTAATGGTTTTCTTGAATTATTCAGTTTAGATATAAATAAGGTAAACTTTTGGAGAAAATGTTTATGAAATTTTGTTAATGACACTACTATCATACTTGCACTTTACAGTGTTTATAAAACTCATATATTTTTTCCAGAGAAATGTAATAATGAAGAGGCACGCGATGATGTGATAGAAACTGGAGATTCATATTATGCCGCCCCCTCCCCTACTTACTCTGATGACAATTCACAACTATGGACATGCTCACATTGCAATAAAGATTTCTGTAATCTAGTAAGTTGATATTATAGTATAGTACTTTATTCATGTGGGAATTTCGGGAAATCCTGTCTTAGTGCCCCCCTACATTCCCTAAGGAACCTACGTGCTAAATTTATGCTACTTACGCCCAATAGTTTTTGTTGTGCATTATCTGTCAGTCAGTCAGTATTGGAAGAATTTTATATAAATATTGACAATTGATAATTATATACTCCACAACTAATTAATATACTTGTAATTTGTCTAATTTTTCAGGTATCTTATAACAACCATTTGGCAAAATGCAGTGGCAAGAAATCAAGGACTCGGAGGCCTGACATCTTGCCGCGAGGATCCAAAATGTATAAGAAGAATTATCTTTGTGATATTTGTGGCAAAATTGCATTCTCAAATGCTCAACTATTGCAACATAAGTATGTTTCTTCTTTAAATATGTTTATTATTATTATTTAAAGAAACAACTAAGTATGTATTTACACAAACATGCATCTAGCCAAATATTGCAACTTCATGTACCTGTTTATTAGTACTTAGTCCTCCTCTATTGCTTATCAATGCTGTCAAGTTTTCAAAAATCCAGATAAATATTATTATTGTTACCAGTCAAATCTGATTTCAGGACAAACTTGTTTGGCCTAGGCTAAACTAGTTCTTCCTATACGCGTTAGGATTAACTGGTATAGCCTAGACCAAACTAGTATGTCCTAAGCCTGATAGCCAAACTAGTTGATCCTGCTAGCTTGAGAGATAACAATGATGTTAGAGTAAAAAGAATTATTGTATGATATTATTAAGATTTTTTTAAATAACTGCTGGTATTTGTGATTGTTTCAGGTCAATACACAAAAACGTATTTCCATTTAAATGTGACGTCTGTCCCTACCAAGGTCGGACACAGGACCTACTTAAAGTCCACAAACGATCTCATTTGGCTGACAAACCATTCAAATGTACACAGTGTCCAAAATCGACAACCACTTCGAGTAATTTAGCTAAACATATGCGTCACGTGCATAGCACTAATAGGCCTTATAAGGTACTTATACTTAACAATGTTAACAATACTACTACAATACTTAGCTTTTTCGATAAAATAATTTATTTCAAACTGGCGCTTCGGGGTTGCCGAAATTCTGTGAGAATTTTAGGATAAAAAGTACCCTATGTTCTATTCTAGGTTTTCTACCCGTAAACCATTAAAATTGGTTTAGCGTTTGATTCGTATTGAGTATGTAACAAAAAACAATATTTATGTATTGGCATAGTATTATGTTATGAGGTCGTCACTAGGCACAAAACTTCATTAAAATTGCTGAACGTAATTTTGTTATCTTTTAGTCATAATTTCTAGTTTTTGCCTTCGAATTCGTTCACGCGAAATTTACTGTTCTAAGCTCAAAATGCTGGGCCAGAAACTTTCAGTAATATAACTGAGAAAACTGCATCAAATTTTTATTCAATAGTTTTTGCGGGTTGCCCACATACAGACAAAAAATAAAACTTACATTAATAGAGTTGATTGACATTTTCAGTGCTCATACTGCGACAAAGCGTTCTCGTATCAACACGACATGAACCGGCACGTCAGAGACATCCACCTGCGGCAGAACGTTGCGGAGTGTGACGTCTGCTTTAAGAAATTTAATACTAGGTAAATTACTTCCTAACATCAGTACATAATATCTCGATGCTTCCTAACCAATCACATTGCATGACGAGAAACGTGAAACTGAATGTAGATAACTTAGCACTTGTTTGTATCTGAATCATATGTAATGTTTCAAATGCGAAAGTGTTTGTTTATTACCTCTTCAAGCTTTATTTACTGAACCAATCTTCCTAAAATTTCGCAAACACATATAGTCAGATTGAAGTACTGAGAAGGACATAGGACCTTTCATCCCGGGAAAAAGCACTGTTCCTGGGAAATTTACTCGGGCGAAACCGCGGGCAAATGCTAGTATCTAAATAAATCGACTTGTTAAGTCCGCCTGTGGTAGACTAGTCCCAGATCGTAGAATAAATCGAAACAATGTAATTTTAATAGTCCACTAACTGCTTCTTGTGAAGGCAAACATCTCGAGGAAGCCGGCACTTCAGCTGGAAATTATCTGCAAGTGCGAAACATACCTATCTGCGAAATATACCTAACAGACGATACTGGCAAACCACTCCATTATCACTGCCAAAAAACCACAAGTTTCAGTCCACATAATCATCCACCCATAAAGCAGCACCCGATAGAAAGAAACATAAACCTATGTTGTGTTTTCAGGAAAATATTACAGGGCCACCGGTCAAAAGTTCACAAAATCAAAGGCGAAAGACATGGCAGATTGCCTGCGTATTTACAGTGTCAAATGGAAAGCTCAGAAAAAGACATGGAATTATATAATAACGAGGAAAATGAAGAAACTACACCGGAATAAGCATACAATTATTTATTTATGGGAAATGGATTCAAAAATACTCTTATTAGGTATTCGGATTATTTTTTCCGGAAACGAAAAGTTAGTTTGCTAGTCCAACAGAGATTTCAGAAAGGCCACATTCACAGCTTTATTGAATAGAGGGCGATAAATAATTAAATATTGGTGTCAGCTAGCACACTTCTTCACTAGTAACAATGCACCGCCTTATCGTCACTCCATTGGTTATTTTTTCATGCGGCTGCTATAGGTCGCGTCATGTAAGAAGAACGCTGGCGGTCAAGCTGCGCAGTAGGCGATTTATCGGTCTATGCGGTGAGCGCGGGGCGGGGGGTCTCGTCTGGCGAACGTGATTGGTTCGTCAGTCGTACCCATGCGCAAGATTCACCCCCTCTTTCTTCCAGCATTCTTTTTATATGACCGAACGCGCCACTAATGGCTTACACGTACGTTAGAGACCTACTAGTTTCTGTTGTGTAAAAACACTGGTGCTAGAAAGAGGGCACGAGCTAAGCGTGACTAATCTATAGAATGATTTTGCTTCAAATGAGCGGTAAAGAAAATAGATGAGGCGTAAACCTAATGGTGGACAATGCCATTGGCTAAAAATATCTATCAGTATTGCCAGGTATTGCCCTCTGATGTTGTAGCTAAATTATTATTTTAGTTATTTTAATTATACATAAGCACAGGGCGGGCGCTTCATAAAAACGGCGCGTCAAATATGCCTACTACTACTACAAATGAAACTGTATATCCGTGAACACGTCAGTAACACGTCAATGTGTGCGTTTTCATAGTCGAACGTCCCACAGTTACACAAGAACGGGGGAGAAGTGCGGAAGGAGCGGGGGGGGGGGGTGCCATATTGCGGGAGGGGCAGGGAGTTTCCTTTCTGTACGTAGTACTAATATTAATTCTGTGACATAAGTGTTCGATCAATAGGATAAATGAGTTTTTTTATTTTATTTATAAATGTTGTCATATGCATATTATAACCCAGGTGAACTCCAGGATATATATATGAAGTCTTGTTAGGAAGTTCGGTCACCTGATTCTTTGAGATTAGAAATTGTTGTATATAATATGTGCATTCACGAGAAACCATTTTAAATAAGAATATTGATTAGGTTAATTACCTAGGCTGCAGCAATTTATTTGTTTATTAAACGATAAAAAAGTACTTTGGCAATTATTTTGTATTATCAAGTAGGCAAGTTATAGTTTTATTTTTATTATTGTAATAAAATAATTTATCACAAGTCAATGTATTTTTATTGTCAGTTATATGCCCATTGATCAATGAAAGCTATTTTGAAAACAATTAGATAAACTTGTTTATAAATAAGAGGTCGTTGTGGTCTACAATTCTACTAGTTTGCTGTTGGATTAAGACATGAAATTACTTCTTATATTATTATTTCTGAGAGCGAGCCTGGCGTTCGATCTTCCTCAAGATGTGTGTCACTCGGACTTAAAAATTAACAATGATCACTACAACGCCACGGACTCATACCACGTCGGAGACGCGTATCCTACCGATGCACACTACGATGTCTATGGAAATCTTTTCTACGTGGAATCTGGACGAAATGAAGACGGATTTTATTTCAATGCCCATGTGATAAAATTTAAAACAAGGGCTGCTCAAAAAATACAAGGTAATTTAATTTTTTATAATACTTATATAAGTCTGTCTTGCAGACAAATTACACTGGATTTAAATGTACGGTTTTTCTCAGGTTTACCAGAGGGTCTCAGCTATTCTATCGCTGTGGACAGGAAAAACACGAAAGTATACTTTGGAACGGCGAATGGAATTTATACCTATGATTACGAAAGCCATACTGCCAATCCCCTTACAACTGTTGATATCAAATTGAGCATGATTTTTGTAGATAAAGATGGCAAAAAATACATAACAGAGAATAACAACGGCATCGAAGAGTTTTATCTTCTTGATGGCGAGAAAAAGTTCGCTACGACACCCTCGATGCCTTGAACGGAATGACTATAGATGATAAAAACAATTTCTATTACATCAAAGATGATAAATTGTGCATACTTAAAGCTGAAATAAAAGAACCCACATGTGTAGGGAGTGTTTCGTACAATGGCATGGCTCAGATATCTTTTAGCAAAGAGAAAGTATTTGTTGCAAGCCAAAATTTGACTTACATTCACATAAATGATGCAGATACATTAAAGTTAGTACCAAATACACCTGGAAAAGTAACTGCTATCGCCTTTGATAAAGCCGGTGATTTTATATTAGGTGTCCATGGTAGGCTTATTAAGTACAAGAAGAATGATTGTAAAAGAAATAACCTGGGGTCGGATACTACTGCTTAATTTATCAAAATAAGAAATATTCAGCATTTTCAAACATATCTTTTAATATTAAAAATAACTTGCATGAATTTCAAGATAATTTCCCCTCTACATACCGGGTACAGAGTGACATATCAATATCATGCGATGAGATGAATATCCAAAGCATTAAAATGATACAATACTTACATGGCTAAACACAATTTCACAATGTAATTGTCACACTAGAGTAACTGGGTGAATTTACCTATATCTTTAAAAATAATAGTATTATATGGATGTACCTGTACAGGAAAAAATTGGATGACCCTTGCCTCAGACAAACACAATGGAAAAAGATAGAGTATGCTTTTACCCACAAAAGACCACGCATCAGCAAAGAATAATAAAAACTAAACAAATATATAAATGAAGAAAATACATTAGATTAGTGGAAATAAAGCTAATAATAATAAAAAATGGATGTACCTATTTTGATTTGAATTCCATTTAAGTAATGTATTGAAGGTGAACTTTATGTTTAAATAATTGCATTTGTTGAATTCTCCTAATGCATTGAACAATTAAAGTTCATTTTGGACAATCAATATCACATATTACAATAAATCAAATAAAATATAATACCAAAGACTTCTTGTGTTAATTAAAGATCTATGCTCTGGTCATATTTGTATGGTATGTTCAGTCTGCTGTAAAAGAAATATTTGAACAAGATTTATTAAGAACAAGGTTTCAGTGAAATAGTAAGTTACCCAAGTCGTTCTGGAATTATACTTAAAATACACAAAAATACTGATATTTTTTACTTGTTCCTGGACACTTGTCCGTGTCGGCTATTGTTGAGTGCAAGAACATGTTAAAAATCAATTTGGACCAAAGACCAAAATCAACATCACCCTACTTCATGAGTAAGCCTAAACTTTAAACTTATACTAATATCATCTAAAAACTGCAATATGTTATACACCAGTAAACAAACTCAATTAACATTTGCATATTGTTATTGCTCATATTTAAAGCACAAAAGGTCCTTTACAATAACTACAAACACTAACTTCATATTCAAATTGGCAATTGTGGCATTCTGTTTTTAATGAGGAAGGATGCTCTGAGAAATTATAGGGAATGTTATTGGCTGAGCTTGTGAATTTGGTAGTGCCATAGGTTGACTAGTACTTGAGATTGTTATCTGTTGAGTGGAGGTCTGGTGCACTAGATGCTGAGCTGATGGAACAAGTTGCTGCTGTGCAGATTGTTGAGCTGCCAATTGTTGGGCTGACTGCTGAGCAACCATTTGTTGTGCTGACTGCTGGGCAGCCAGATGCTGCGCAGACTGCTGCGCTGCTAAATGTTGTGCCGACTGTTGGGCTGCTAAGTGTTGAGCTGATTGCTGAGCAGCCAACTGTGCTGATTGTTGTGCAGCCAAGTGTTGTTGTGCCGATTGCTGAGCAGCTAAATGCTGGGCAGACTGCTGAGCTGCTAGATGTTGAGCAGATTGCTGTGCCGCCAAGTGCTGGGCTGACTGCTGTGCTGCCAGATGTTGCACTGACTGTTGAGCTGCATACTGAGATGCCTGATGTTGTGATACCACTTGAGGCTGCAATGCTGACTGCTGCACTAACTGTTGAACTGCTGTCTGAGAAGCATTACTCATCAACTGCTGAGTGGGTGGTGCCAATGTCAACTGAGCTGGGACTGCCACAACTGTCTGTCCTCCACCCATTAATGTTCCAGAATCACTGACCTGCATCAGTTGTTGTGCACCAGCACTAGTAACTATGAGAGCACCTGAGTTTCCAACAAGTTGTTGTGTAGTGCTCACCGTGAGCAACTGTGGAGCAGGGGTCAAAAGCTGTGCCCGAGATGCTGCTGGTGCTAGAGCTAAGTTAGGTGTAGCAGCTGCAGGAACCAATGCTGGCAGTGCTCCTGCCAAACTGACAACTGGAGTCACACTGACAGTGGCTAATGATACTGGTGCAGAAGTGCCATGTCGGGAAGTAATCACACATGTTGAGGGCTCACTTCGTACAGAT
The DNA here is from genome assembly GCA_018467065.1 of Ephestia elutella. Classification (NCBI taxonomy): domain Eukaryota; kingdom Metazoa; phylum Arthropoda; class Insecta; order Lepidoptera; family Pyralidae; genus Ephestia; species Ephestia elutella. The sequence continues at coordinate 13,379,703 of CM031580.1, read as the reverse complement.
GCAGTCTGCTCCAGCAAAAACTCATTCATTGATGTTAATTGTATATTTTTTTCAGTTAAGTCTGCAACTTTCTTCAAGAGAACATGTAGATTGTCATGTAGTAGTTTTACTTTATGATCTAAATTTTCACAATTTGCACATATATTAGATGTGTTCAATACTTGGTGGTCAAAACTGTCTTCAAAGTTATATCTTCTAAATTTAGCTTCTGGAGGAGAATCATCATCTCTAATTGGTGGTGGTGGCCGGTTGAAGTTTGGTGGAGGTGGTGCCACATGTATGGTCATCACTTCATTACCAACTAAATCTGGTGGGTGTATTAGTTGACAGTCTTGATTAGAACATGAACCTCTGAGATATGCATTACATACAGGCATATTCCGAACATCCCGGGGAAGATCCCTGTTGAATAGAATTTTTCCTCATCCTCTACAGCACTGTGTATAAATTTACAATTGTTCCTGAAACAACCTTTGTTCTGGAAATCATGACAGAAACGGAATAATTCCTTTAAACAGGATTTAGGTGGGATTTCGTGAATAAATCTGCAGTTATCGCGACTGCAACAACCGCGAATATAATCTCTACAAAAACTGTTAGCTGACGGCGCCAGTTTCTCACTTTCATCTGACATGGTGCTGTCTATATTTATTCCCTTTTCAATCATGACTTGGATCATTTGGTGTACACGTTATGCGTTTATTAGTTAGCTAGGTAGGTACCATAATTTATTTATGGGAGTGAAACACTACTACTCTTGATAACCGTCAATTCCACTCAATATTCACAACTGTTCACAATTCCTCTATTTTTTTTAATTCACATACTTTTTACATTAATCAACAAACTCCAAGCAAGACGTTCACTGATAGAATACATAGAGAGAAAATGATTAGTATTATATATATTATGTAGAATAATAAAATTGATGATGAAAGTAAGCCGAGCAGAGCAAGCAAAAGTGAACCACAAACAAAATGAATGACATGACAGCACAGCAATACTACCAAACTTGCAAAAAAAACTAATGGCGCGTCCACACAGCTTTCGACTGTTGAATGACGGCCAGAGAGAAAAAATCACTGCGTTGGATGACGCGCCTGCCAACATCAAACTGGCCAAACTCATAGACATACGCTATCACTTTTTCATTTCGGACTTATGATAGAAGATCATCGAACCGATTAAGTGCTAGGTAACTCGGTCGAATCGAACTCAATCCAAGATGCATGAGCATGATGATTAACTCATGGAAGTATTAAGTACTTTGTACAAAGTACTTACTACTTCCATGGATTAACTATACCTCTCCCCTCAGATTAAATATTTTTCCATGGAAGTAGTAAGTACTTTATACATACTTATTACTTCCATGTATTTTTCTGAACCTCTCCCTCTCCACGCCACGCTCCACTCCGCCATAGACCATGAAAGGTTGGACTACTTCACAGACATATAATAATAGACATATATTTAAAAAAAAAAATTACTTCTGTGGACTACTTGTGGTTGCGCCTTTGTTCTGACTTCTCCAAGCTTCTGCCTCACAATTTTTGCCATCGGGCAACACTTGTTGTCATGTCAATCCACGGTGTCAATCAAATTTACAAAAACAAATATGGCGGCTTGCTTTGATTGAGTTGATCAAGTGATTTTTTTCTCTCTGGAGTTGATGTGATGATGATGATGGTTAACATTTTATGATTTTAAAATACTGTTAAATACCGTTTTTTTGTATTATAAGTGATTAGTTATGTGAAGAATATAAACTAATGTGTTAAATATTTCATCATGAGGTGAGATTAAATAGTTTTGTTCGGTAAATAGTTGGTATTTACGCTAAACTTACGGAACCATTTTTAAGGATGCATGTTATTTTTTAGCTAACAAATGACAATTGAGAAATAAACAACAACATGTTCAAGCAACAATTGTCACCACGTAGTGTCCATCCCTATCAAACCACAGTAGTCCCGCGAAGCGAGCAGCAACTCTCTAATGCTGCTCATCAAAGGACGAAGTATCCTTGGGCTGAGGACATCAACGCTCCAGTATACCAAGTCACAGGAACGGACAGTTCCACGTCGGACAATGCTTACCAAGTAAGATTATTGTTTAGTTTCAACATTTTTCAATCACAAAATTAATATTTTGAAAAACAATACAGGTCCTTATATTATTTTGCAGATGCCGCAATACTACAACGGAACTACTATAAGAGAATATGGGCCCCCATCACCTGTATACCAGTGTCCTTACGGAGGCGGAGGTACATGGCGTAACTATAAGAAGGCTGACAAGGTTCCCACTGCTGCACCTGATACATACACATTTCCACAATGTGCTTCAGCATTTTCTCTGCCTCTTTGTGATGTTGACCTCCATACACAAGCAGCCAGCCGATCTCCTATACCATCCTCTGTAAGCCCTGAGGTGCCAATTATTGGGGCTTGTGGAGGCCACTGCCCTGGATTTGAATATGTGTGCTATTATATTTTACAGGTAGGTATTTACCACAACAGATTTGTTTAATAAGTTTCTATAAATTTCTTTCCATTTTATTTTGAAAAAATAATTCTTTACAATATACCTTTGTCATAATAAGTTCACTTTTACATGTATTTGATACAAAACCAACAAAAGTGTTTTCGTTTTGTTTGATGAAAAGAAATTCATATTGTTGTGTGGGCATGTGAGAAATTGGGGATGGGTGATATTAGATGTGTTCCAATTTCACAACCTATTCAAAAGATACATATTTTTTTTCATGGAAATTGTAATCCTAACTTCTTAACTAATATTATAAATGCGAAAGCGAGTTTGTTTGTTTGTTACCTCTTCACATTTTATCTACTGAACCAATATACCTGAAATTTCGCATACACATAGAAGTACCAAGAAGGACAACAACAACAACAAGAATTCTTTATTACATAGGGTACCTACCTTTTATTCCTGGAAAAAACACTGTTTCCGTGGAAAAGTTACGCAGAAGAAGCCACAGGCAAAGCTGGTATTTTAATAAAAGCAATATAAGTATGTATATATATACTTACAAGACGCTATTTAAAATGTTCAACTGAATACAAAAATGATAGTAAAAGTGAAATAATTTGTAGATTTTTATAACTAATATTATTTAATTTTATTTTTTCAGGTTATATTTGTAGTAGGTATATTAACTGGCATTTCCCTATGCATTGCTGGTATAGTTTTGAGACGCACAAATCGTAATGGTGATCTCGGGGTATTAGTGTATATTGGTGAGTAAGATTTTGTTCATTACATTCTGAAAACAGTACCCAGTGTTAGTTTCTTAAAACTATGTATTTTCTACATATTTATTACAAGTATCAAGATAAAAGTTATTCCAGATTTTAAGTAAGATGTTCAACAATACAATAATCAAATTGTAACTGGGAAAACTGCATCTTATTCTATCCAGAAGTTTTTGCGTGATGCGCTAAAATATTTACAGACACGAAAATTTAATCTATTTGGCTCTACGCACCCTCTAAAGACTTTGAATTCATCATTGTATTTCCGACATACCTACATAATCTCATATGTAGACATAGTCCAGTCTTGTTGACTAACACATGTCAGATTTATTCAAGTTGCCTTAACTAAACTGACATGACTTTTAAGACTACCGCCATCTAGGGGCAGCAGCCATATACACACTAGTTTACTAAACAGTCAACCAGTGTGCAGGTTTCCTGATGTTTTCCTTCACCGTAAGCAAGTGGTGGTTGATGAAAACTACCATACATGAGTCAGTTTTTCTACAAACTCATGTGGCACAGGTAGGATTTGAACCTAGGTCCTATCCAACCTCACGCATTACCACTCAACCACCACCGCTTCAATAGTATAGTATAGTCCAGTTATAGTTTTATTATTATTATATGTATAGATATGATGAGTACAATAACGTATTATCCTCAGGATGCCTTTCCTCATGTGTGTGTGCCGTGCTCCTCGGAGTCCAATGCTGTGTGCGTCGCGAAATCCGTCAGAGGAAGCTTCGAAACAACATGCACATACCCATGCAAGCTATCCAGGTATAATTTGTACGCATATTGGCAACTAGTTCTGAGATATTTGTCTTTATATATATATATATACATATATATAAAGACAAACTTGTAAGAGTGAGTAATTAGGGCTTTTGCCCGCGGCTTCGCCCGCGTTAATTTCCCACGGGAACAGTGCTTTTTCCCGAGATGAAAGGTAACCTTGTCACAACATACAAACTAATAAACAAACTCACTTTCGCATTTATAATATTAGTTAGGATTGATACATTATTTCATCATTTTTTTCTTATGCTCAATTTCAGGAACCACCAGCCACAGCTTGCCCTTTATTGACATCCACATTACCTCATAGTCAAGTATACAGGTCAGTGCAGAAAGAATTCTATTTATTTATATACTCCCAACCACCCACCTTTTTTTCTTTCTTCTGGTTTTAATGTTATGTAATGCGACATATGTAATGTAAAAATAATTTATGGCTAATTGATCGAATCTGGTGTGTTAACCACCAACATTGTCATAGTATCGGCATATATCCATACTTCCATGCTAATCTGTTAAATGCCACAATACTACTAGTCCGGTCATTCTATGTAATCAATGTATGGGGAAGAAAAACTAATTCATAAAGTTTTGAAACTTGTGTGACATATACCTTCGGTTGTGGTGTTCAACGCTCACTACTCTCCCCTGCCCTCCCCCTGACGCTACCCCCCCTTTACTCTGAAATGTGTCCCCTTTACCGGTTTTTTCACTTTTTCTCGAAAACTATTATAGATACGAAAAAGGTGTCAAAGGCAAATATGATCCTTATTAAATTCTTAATAAAATATATTCCATGTCTTATTTTGATAGACTTGATGGTTTACGAGCTAAAAGTTGTGTTTGGGGCACATGGGGAGAAAATGTACGTAAAAAAGGGGTATTGTTGCAGTTTTACTATTATATCTCGAAAAAATCCCAGAGTTTCGAAAACATAGTACTATTAAAAGTTTTAGAACATTAAATTCTGCGTTTAATGGGACTAAATACATATATTTTGGACCACTCTGTCCTATATACCAGTGCCCATCGAAATTGCACAAATCCCACAGATATTTTAAATGCGAAACTTTTGATGTATGTTTGATCCTCAATTACGCAAAATCTACTAGACGGATTTTAATGAAATTTCATATACTGCTAGAAAAATACTGGGTATAGTACATAGGGTACTCATTACCCCAAAATTCCTACGGGAGTAGGGCCCCGAGGCGCAGCTAATATAGCATTTTTCATAGGTATGAAAAACTTGCTACGCCCCGGGGCTCCGCTCAGTTGGGAATTTTGGGATAAAAATTATCTTATGTGATTTTTCAAGTCTTTCTCTATTTGCGTACTAAACTTCGTCGAGATCCGTCCAGTAGACTTCGTGTGATTGAATGACAAAAATTTCAAGTTTGTATGGGAACTTCATCATTTATGATAATATACTAGATGCGCCCCGAGGCTTCGCACCTGTGAGAATTTCAGAAAAAAAGTACATTATATGCATTTTTAGGTTTAATTCTACTTGTGTACAAATTTTTGTTGAAATATGCCCAGTAGATTTTGTGTAATTGAATAACAAACATACATCCGAGACATCCAAACGTAAAAATATGTATGTTTGTTACTCAATTACACAAAATCTACCGAGCATATTTCGACGAAAATTAGTAGACGAGTAGAGTTAAACCTAAAAATGCATATAATCTACTTTTTTTCTGAAATTCTCACAGGAGCGAAGCCTCGGAGCGCATCTAGTATATATTATCATAAATGATAAAATTCCCATACAAACTTGACATTTTTGTCACTCGATCACACGAAGTATACTGGACGGATCTCGATGAAGTTTAGTACACAAATAGAGAAAGACTTAAAAAATCACATAAGATAATTTTATCTCGAAATTCCCAACTGAGCGGAACCCCGGGGCGTAGCAAGTTTTCCATACCTATGAAAAATGCTATATTAGCTGCGCCTCGGGGCCCTACTCCCGTAGGAATTTCGGGATAAAAAGTACCCTATGCGCTATTCCCGGTATTTTTCTACCCGTGTACCAAATTTCATCGAAATCCGTCCAGTAGATTTTGCGTAGTTGAGTATCAAACATACATCTAAATTTTCACATTTACAATATTTGTGGGATTTGTGCAATTTCGTTGAGCACTAGTATTGGACAGAGTAGTCCAAAATATATGTATTTAGTCCCATTACACGCAGAATTAATTGCTCTAAAACTTTTAATAGCACTATGATTTCGAAATTCTGGGTCTTTTTCGAGATATAATAGTAAAACTGCAACAATACCCCTCTTTTTAGGTACATTTTCACAACATGTGCCCCAAACACAACTTTTAGCTATTAAACCGTCAAGTCTATCAAAATAAGACATGGGACATATTTTCTTAAGAATTGAATAAGGATCATCTTTGCCTTTGACACCTTTTTCGTATCTATAATAGTTTTCGAGAAAAAGTGAAAAACCGGTAAAGGGGACACATTTTAGAGTAAAGGGGGGGTAGCGTCAGGGGGAGGGCAGGGGAGGGTAGTGAGCGTTGAACACCACAACCGAAGGTATATGTCACACAAGTTTCAAAACTTTATGAATTAGTTTTTCTGAAAACATAGAATGACCGGACTATACAGTTTGTTAGCTATTAAGGCTAAACGGCTGGACGGATTTTGATGAAATTTGCATGAAAAACAAGGTAGACTTTGCCACAGGCAACAGCTAGTATTGACGACCTCCATGGCCCAATGGTCATCACGCCAGACTGCCACACCAGAGGTCCCGGGTTTGATCAAGATGGAAAATGATCTTTTTCAGATTAGCCTGGGTCTTGGATGTTTTAGTCTATTCATTTTAGAGTATTTCGCGGCAAAATCATGCTTTATAATAAATAATTTTGCCAAATTTTCCATACATTGAAATCTGGAATGAATATACTGTTTATAAATATGTATTTGTTATAAAATATATTATCGTGGAGTTAGTATCCCATAACACAAGTCTCGAACTTACTTTGGGACTTATATTAATTCTGTGCTTTGGGGCTAACTCAATCTATGTGATTTGTCCGTATAAGTTTATTTATTTTTTATATAAACACCTTTTTTTATTTTCAGGCCTACATTAAGTATGTCCGGCGAAGAAGACGTGACAGGCGTTCCTTGGTGGCGCCGCGTCAACAGAGACTGACTAGTTTTTAAGTTTTTTACTACTTATTTGTACCGTGTTGTACTATTTAAGAAAAAGTGTAATTTTTTTTACAAAATGAAGAAAGATTAATTCACAATTTTGTTATCTTATAAATATACTAATCATTCTACAGCAGCGGTTGTTTCTCTTCATAAATTTTATTGACAAGGCACGCATGCAAGACAAGTTTATTTTGTGATATTGTGTGAAAGTGTTTCTTAAGGCATCTCTGTATAGGGGATTGTATAGCGCATTCGTAAACCCCATTTTTTCTTAATTGTCCTATTATGTAAACAATCTTCACAGTATTTTTTGTTGAATTTTGTTAAAAAATCAAATATTAATTCAAACCTAAACATTCTAAAGTAAAACATTTATTAACCACGAAAGTAATTTCCTAAAATGTCTATTGTAATTTATATTGTTGTAAAAATCATAAAAAGACATGGTAAGACTGACATAGGACAATTCTAATCCTAATTAATATTGTAAATGCGAAAGTGAGTTTGTTGGTTTGTTTGTTACCTCTTCACGCTTTCTCTACTGAACCAATCTTCCTGGAATTTCGCATACACATAGCTGGAAGTACAGAGAAGGCCATAGGGTACCTTTCATCCCGGGAAAAAAGCACTGTTCCCGTGGGAAATTCACGCGGGCTTTTGTCCAATAATCCACAACCGACGGTATTTCTGGGCTATATAATTGTATGTGTGTGTTCATCTCATCAGACGCCAAAAATTAAACAAAAATCAGAAATGACAATTTATTTTTTTCAATATGCCAAAACTGAAAAAAGAAAACTAAATTTTACACACAATATTGATTTCAAATGAAATTTAAGTAAAGGTCTCCAATATGCACCATTATGTATCAATAAACTTTATAAAACAAAAAATCTTAAGTAAATATTCGGAAACAGAAAAACATATATAAAGATAAAAATCTGACTCATAACTTTTTATATAAATGTCAAAGCTTTATACACGAAAATACTATTTCTTTTAGAATTTAGATAACATATTTGAGAGAGCTTAAATTACAATAAAATCGTTACAAATATTTAATACCATAAATGCCATACAATCCATTTCTCGAAAACAAGAAAAGCAATGTTGCTTTCCTAAAATAATAATATTACATTTTGTAAACCGCCGGGAATGCAATCGTCACACTTGAAACAAGTTTTAAATAATAAATATTCGAACTTAAATCTAAAGGACGGTGTCACAAAAAAATAGAAAAGAGATTACATTGTAACAATCTTACACAATGTGCATATATATTTTGTGTGAAAATTGCTGTTTTACCAGATCTATAAAGAGAGCATATTATAGATAGGTACACACCTGGACAGGATGTCGATTCTGGAGTTCAGTCATCGTGTCTCAATGGTGGGTAGCAGTGCTTTTTTTCACAGTTCTAGTTATTAGAAAAAAAACGCACTAGGTACTATTGAAAAGCCATTGAAACACGATTTTGACTTAACGTTAAGAGAATTGACACCACCTTTTTATTACAAGATAATAGCGATTGATACAATCATTCAATCAAGAAGTTTATCATTTTATCCTTACAACTGGTTACTGAATTTATAATCATAATATAGATGAATTAAGTTTAACATTTTAAAATCAAGATTTATATTCTTAATAAAAAAATATCCACTATCCTAAGATACAACATCATACTTAATTAATTAAAATCAAAATAAGTAAGTAATTATAATTTTACAACTATCGATTTAAGTAACTTGGTTGAGAATTAAAATTTGAGATTTATTATACCATGTTATAGAGGTACACGTTAAATATGTACGTTTACATCTATTCTAATTCTGGACGATCATTTGGCAACTTGTCGTTTACTAATTAACTTCTAATAATTAGGATATAATAGCAAAGCTTACACAATATTGCAAACGAAAGTTAGAAGAGTACATCATAAGGTGTATTTTAGAAGTAGTTTATAATTCAATAGTAAATACGGTTATTATATTTGAACACTTTAAAAATACTCAAGTATTTAATTTATAATGTGTATTGTTTAATGACATCTTTACGAATGAATTATAATCTTGAGGATATTTGTGCCTCCACGCGCTATATGCGTTTTAAATTGTTTTCCTTATCCTAAAATAATCTGACATTTTGATTATGTAGTAGTGTGAAAAACAAAAGCAGAGTGCTACCAACATAATCGCCTATACATTACTAATGTAGGGTTATTGTATGCACCCGTCTAAACTGGTGCAAGAATCCTGTCTTGCAGCGTCTACACTTTGTACCACAAATGCAACATTTAAACTTTATGGACACGTTTTAAACACGAAAGAACGGTAGCAGGGGTATATTATAGCCTTACTCTTTTAAAATTATCATAAAAATAAATTCAGTAGTAACACTCTATCATACGTCTACGAATTTAACGTACACCAATACTACCGGTCTATCGCATCTCAGTTCATTTAGAGGGACATTATCGTAATGTCCCAAGCTAGCGATAGAAACTTGTGTACTGCTTACGCAACCGAGGGTCGGCCATCCAGCATCTTATCGCTTTCTTCGGCGCTGCTCAAACTGAAACAGAATACAAATATGTACTAAGTACGCATGTCTGTCTGTCCTTTTATTTTCTTATGAAAAACAAATCTAGACCCGAGTGAATCACAAAGTCATTACTCCAGCCAGCCAGATTAGACTGACAGAAATAACCTGTCACGATTGCAGCGCAGTTAGCACATTTGTGCAAACGTGAATAATAAAGTACCGCTGCCACAGAGTCAGAGAATTAACATAACTGTTCAATACCGCACCATTATTTCACATTTTATTTTGTCGTCTAAGAATTCTTTAAAAACGTTTCGTTTCTGTGAGTTAATACATTAGTCAGGCTAATTTCTTAGATGATTATGAAAAACCTTGAGTTTCTTTATGGGCTGTTAACCTCAATGTACCGGACTATCCTTATTGGATTTAGAACTTTAGGTGATTTTTCACGCTACACAAACCTTTCAGTTCCTGATACAAATACCTAATAGAAATACAAAAGTTGCGTAGTTGGTAAGTAAACAAGTGGAGACAATAGCGCCCGGACGTGAACTTTGCGGCACCTGCGATGGTGACAATGCCTTGTCATTACGGCGACGTGTAAACAGATCATAACGCTGATGACATGTGCTAATATGACTAAGGAGGCTACATAAATGTAGGATACCTACCTGCCTTTGTACTTAAGGTTAAAAAAATAGGTTTCCATACTACGGAAAAGCGGTTACGCAGCTGCAGTGAGTTTTTGGTCGTGTCCGCGGTCCGAATCGCCCAAGAGCACTTTTTGAATGGGTTCTTCGGCACCGCTGTGGTTGGAGCGGTACGAAAGAACCCATTTAAAAAGGGCTCTTGGCCAATTCGAATGTCTTGTGGTGTGAAACGACCAAAGACCCGCTGCAGTTCGTATGTGTGTGTAGTCTGCCTGTACTAAAATACATAACTGTAAAGTAGATAATAAATTATATCATCGTAAATCGTCGATGCAATGTTTTTTAATAAAATGCTATAATGTTATAGAGGCCTCATTGTCCCAATAAGCCCAGCACCTCCAAAAGGCTAAAGACCGCCCTGCATACCTGGGTAATAGTGCTCTGTCAAAGTTCTATCCTGATGTACCCAAGGAATAAAAATAATCTTTATACTGTACCAATAGGTTGAAGACGGCCCTGCATGAGTATCGGTGATATAATGTTGGCAAAATGCATTATTTCTAAGCAATTATAGTTTCTAGCTACACAATCCGTGGGAGAAACAATTATCCATTATTTTGAATCATGGGGAACTGTCTTACCATTCTTTATTGTCCATGAGGTTGCGCATCTCATCATCGGGCGCCGGCGGGGCGTCCCTGACGGGGGCGTACTGTGCCGCGACCAGGGGGTCGGTGGACGGGTTCAGGGCTGTGAGGGCCGCGGCTCCGCTGGCCTGAGTCTCCTTGCCGCCTCCCCAACGCGACGACCATGCCCAGCCACCGACACCTGGGAAAATTGAAAATTATCAATTATCCGACTTTGAAGATTTTTTATATAACATACTACTAACTACTATATCGATGGCTCGACGACCCAAAGAGGATCTTGGCCTCCGATACTAGAAGCTTCCACTCCTTCCTGTTCTGCGCTACTTCCTGCCAGTCTCTGGAGGCAGCTCTTTTGAGGGCCTCCGGATCTTTTAGGACCATAACATAAGGTACTATATATTTTTTACCTTTGATCGCTTGGATACTGTGCAATCTTCATGCCAACATGGTAGATAGATTTATTTATTTAACCTTGTACAAAATTTAAAGTAATAGCACAATAAGTAAGTAAGCATTATCTAACAGTCAACTTTTGGGTCATTCAGAGAATTTGAAATGGGTTAAGTTTAAAATTGGTAATATCTGAACTACGTACAGAAATACTTAGAAAAATAAAAAATATTCGGTTTCCTGCTTTTAGTAAAAACTAAGTGTCGATACATGTAGAGAAACCAATGTTAATTTTATGGTAAAATATAGTTGAGCGAAATAACATAAAAAATTCTATAGAAAACGTGACTAACAATAAGTAGGCTGGCACCTTCTAGTCACGATTCGACACCGTCTCAGCTAACGACAGCGATTTGACGATGTTACTGAAACTTCCAGTAAATTACCAAGTTCAAGGAGACGAAATAACTGCGATCTTACTGTCAGTAGGTATACTTACTAATAACTAAAATAACAAAATACCCTATAAATACAACTTACCTACGTAGGTATTGGAAGTTATTCTATTGAAACTACCCAATGAGACTGTTAAGGTTAGTTCTAAGATCCGCCACAAGATGGCGCTGTTCGATATAAGAACGCGCTATGGTTTTGTTTTACCAGTTCATAAGGGCAATGTGAATTTTTCTAATAAAAAGTTTTGTTCGGAAATCAGTGCAGTGTAATTTAGCGCCCTCTAGTGTTGTAGTGAACAGTGGTCCTAAATCGAGCGGATTAACCCAGTGACAAAAAAGTGAAGTGCTATAGTGGACTTAGCAGAATTTCGTCGGTGGTAAGAACATTGAAAAATTTGAAGTGTTAAAGACTTGTAAAATTTTAATGTTTGTGTTTGGACTTAGTAGAATTTTGTGCAAAAAAGACTTAGCCAAATTTGAAGTGAAAAATAACTTATAAAAATTTGAAGTTAAAAGGACTTAGTAAAATTTCGGACGATCAGACACATAGAAATATTTCAATAAAAATTTACTTAGTGCAATTAAATAATTTGGAATTTACAAGATAAATAGTTGTTTACCATGGCTTCTATATTAACGGATATAAATGAAGATATACAAAGATTATATTCAAATTACAAGAAAACTTCTGTGTCTCGGCACACATTAAGTTATTTAGAAACAAGAAAAGAATTATTGGAGCAGTACTGGGACTGTTATGCAAAAGAACACCATGCCATTCTTAAATCAGTATTATCTGCAGAAGCTAAGAAGACTATTAAAGAATTATTTAGTGACACACAAGAGTTATATTTGGATTTTAAAACAACGCTGAAAGAGCAAATCACATCGATGACCTCACCAGCGGGACAAGCCACAACTAGCGCAGTCATATCCAAACCAAAGTTGCCAGCTATTAACTTACCAGTATTTTCAGGAAACTATCGTGACTGGATAAACTTTAAAGATTTATTTACTTCTTTAATTGATAAAGACAAAGGCTTAAGCGATATTCAAAAACACCATTATTTGCGGTCCAGTTTGAAAGGAGAGGCTGAACAGTTGCTTCGACATTTCGATGTCACAGCGGCGAATTACAAAAAAGCGTGGGAGACACTTACTAATCGCTACAATAATAAGCGAATTATTGTTAACAATGTACTCAATCGTCTGCTTAACCAAAAGAAACTTACGACAGAATGTCCTAAAGGTTTGAGAGAGTTACTTGACACCACTAACGAGTGCATCAACAGTTTAAATAATTTCGATATTGATACAAAAACTTGGGATCCTATTGTTGTACATATTGTTGTTTCCAAATTGGATTTAGAAACTCACAAGGCTTGGGAACAATCACTAGGAGCATCAATAGATATGCCAACATTTAGTCAACTAACTACATACCTGGAAGGAAGATTTAGAGCCATAGAAATGGTACAAGCGACACAGAAAAAAGACAAGAAAGAGAGTACATTGCCACAAACAACACAGAAGAATAAAACGGTTAAAACATTCACCACAGAAATAAACACAGAATGTACATATTGCAACAAAAATCACTACATTTGTCATTGCACTGATTTCACCACACTCACCGTGGAACAGCGTAGAGAATTCGCAAAAGACAACAACCTATGCTTCAATTGTTTGGTGAAAGGACACTCTATTAGGAATTGCAGACAGCGTACAACTTGCCGGACTTGTAACTACAAACATCATACTCTGTTGCACAATGAGAATCTAATCACAAAGACTGCTATTGCTGATGGTTCAGAATCGGACCGAGAGTCAGCATTGACTGATTCGGAAGAACCTGCACAAATTACAAGCATGAAAGTGTTCACACCTGAGACACAGGTTCTACTGGCTACAGCTCAAGTCGGTATTAAGAATAAGAACGGAGTTCTCCTTCATTTACGCGCCTTAGTTGATCAAGGCTCGCAAGCCACATTTATTAGCGAGTCTGCCGTTCAATTCCTAAATTTGAAAAAGACACTACTAGAAACTAATATCACGGGCATAGGAAATCAAGCTGTTAAATCACGACATGTTGTTCACTTTGATATTTACTCACCTTTGGATTCGACATGGGTCACTAGAGTTAGTGCACATGTTCTCACTAAATTGACACCACTCATTCCTGCAAGAGAATTAGACATCTCACAATGGCCAGGTCTTACATCGATTAAGTTATCAGATTCTCACATGCACAAACCTGGACCAATCGATCTCTTGTTGGGAGCAAATGTTTACTCAGAGATTTTACTGGAAGGACTTAAGAAATGTGGTTCCCTCATCGCCCAAAATTCTAAAATTGGATGGTTAGTGTCCGGAACTGCCAAATCGCAAAGAGGTTTATCGTCACACACAATTGTAGTTTCGTCAGCGCTAGTGGAGATAGATCAATTGTTGAGGAAGTTTTGGGAGACGGAGGAGTACCTACCGCATGAGAAACCCTTGACACTATTGGAATCGCAATGTGAAGAGCATTATGTAAAAACTCACACTAGGACAGCAGATGGGAGATATGTGGTTAGACTACCATTCAAAGACTCTCATGAAGAAAGACTTGGAGATTCACGTAAGATAGCTCACAATAGATTAATGCAGATGGAGAGACGATTTATACGTAAACCTGAATTTAAAAAGAAATACAGTGACTTCATTGATGAATATCAATCGCTCAATCACATGGAAGATGTCAACTCCCAGGAACAGGCTACACATAAAATTTACTATTTGCCTCATCACGCTGTCGTCAATGAGTCCAGTACCACAACTAAACTAAGAGTAGTCTTTGACGGAACCGCTGCCCCAGAAAGTGGAACAGCTCTCAATGATGAGCTACTGATAGGCCCAGCTCTTCAACAAGACTTAAGAGATTTGATAATTCGATGGCGTACACACAAGATTTGTCTACTCGCTGATGTCAAACAAATGTATCGCCAAATATTGGTCTCAAAAGATGATGTGGACTATCAGCGCATTCTTTGGCGTCCCTCACCCCACGAAAGCGTCACAGAAAAACGTCTACTCACTGTAACGTATGGAACATCATGCGCTCCTTTCTTAGCCATTCGCACTCTAAAGCAGTTAGCGTTAGATGAAAATAAGTCTTATCCTGATTGTTTTGAAATTCTTAACAATGATTTCTATATGGATGACCTGTTAACAGGTGCGAATGACGAGGAAAAAGCAGCATATTTACAAAGTAGAATTTCCGAGGTCTTGGCTAAAGGAAAGTTTCACATGCACAAGTGGGCATCAAACAGCAGAGTGGTTTTAGCGCAGATTCCTGATTCAGACAAAGTCACAAAAGAATGTATTGATATCACTGTAGATAATACTATTAAGGCTCTTGGAGTTAAATGGAATTCACGTTTAGATGTTTTTGAATTACACTTAAAGATTTTAGACCAAGTTAGACCCTTCACTAAAACCACAGTGCTGTCTGATATCGCACGTATCTTTGACCCTTTGGGATTTCTAAGTCCAATTGTTATTACTGCTAAAATCTTTTTGCAAAAACTCTGGCTGGCTGGCGTTAGCTGGACCGAGGAACTTCAATCCGACCTTGCTTCAGAATGGGCGTCTTATAGAAATCAATTGCTTCATATGGAAACGTTACACTTAGACCGTTGGATACACACTGAATTGGATGGCACTGAAAAGATTGAAGTTCATGGGTTCAGTGACGCTTCATGTCTGGCTTATGCAGCCGTTGTTTACGTTAGAGTTTTCACAGCTAGTAAAATTTACGTTTCACTTGTTCTTGCAAAATCTAAGGTCGCACCCGTTAAACAAGTATCACTGCCTCGGTTAGAATTGTGCGGGGCTGTGTTGTTGTCTAAACTATTAAAAGATGTTTCAACTAGTTTAAAGGTTTCGAATGATTCTGTTTTTGCTTGGACAGATTCCACTATTGTTTTGTCTTGGTTGCGGAAAAGTCCCAACAACTGGAAAACTTATGTTGCGAATCGCACAACTGAAATTTTAAATGCTTTGAGCAGTGATCGGTGGCATCATATTAAATCGTCAGACAATCCCGCTGACTGTGCAACGCGTGGATTAAGTCCAGAATCATTAAAGTCGTGTGATTTGTGGTTTCACGGACCTTACTTCTTGCAAGAATCAGCTATTCCATTAAGTACAATAGATATTCCTGACACTAATCTTGAAACTAAACTAAAAACACCAATTTCGGCTTTAGTTGATATTGACAATAATTTCTTAAATTCCTACTTATCCAGATACTCCAAATTTCAACGACTTATACGTGTGACAGCTTACGTGTTTAGGTTTTATCAAATATGTAAGTCTCGTCGTCTGGCTAAGGCTAATCAATCTGACATTGCATCCTTTCCTCAGTACTTAACTGTTGAGGAATTGAGTCATGCTACTAATATTTGTATTCGTTTATCACAATCTGTTTATTTTCATGATGAGATTGAAACGTTGAGGACTGGAGGTAATATTTCGAAATCTAGTAAATTAATATCAATAACTCCGTACTTAGATGAATATCAGATTTTGAGAGCTACTGGACGTTTGAATAATGCTCAGCTTGAATTTAATGTAAAGTCACCTATAATTTTATCTTCTAAATGTAATTTAGCATTGTTAATTGTTAGAGACACGCATCTTAAGACATTACATGGTGGGCCACAATTGACTCATTATACAGTTAGGCAAAACTATTGGATAATCGGCGCAAAGAATCTGGTCCGAAAGGCTATTCGCCAGTGTTTGATATGCTTTAAGTACTCTGCTGCGCCGACTAGTCAATTGATGGGCCAATTGCCTGCCTGTAGAGTGACCCCTACTAAGCCTTTTCGCAATAGTGGAGTGGATTATGCAGGTCCTCTTACGTTGAAATTATATCCAGGTAGATGTCAACGTACCACTAAGGCCTACATTTGCTTATTTATTTGTACTGTTACCAAGGCTATCCATCTGGAATTGGTAAGCGATCTTTCTACCGCTGCCTTTCTTTCTGCTTTTCGTCGTTTTACATCCCGGCGCGGGTATTGTATTGTATATGGAGCGACTGCGCTACCAATTTCGTTGGAGCCTCAAAGGAGCTAGACTTTATGTTTAAAAACAGAGATTCTTCGGTGATTGGAGAAATTTCGGAGTTGCTTGCTAATGAGCATACCACGTGGCATTTTATTCCTCCGGGATCCCCTCATTTCGGTGGATTATGGGAGGCTGGAGTGAAATCTATCAAAGCTCATATCAAGAGAGTGATTGGTCAAACCCTACTTACCTTTGAAGAGTATGCTACTCTATTGACTCAAGTCGAAGCCTGTGTTAATTCAAGACCGTTAAGTCCGATTAGTACTTCTCTTGATGACATTTCTCCACTCACTCCGAGTCATTTTTTAATTGGCGAGGCAACAATTACTGTTCCGGAAGTCAGTATAGATGGAAAAGTTTCCCCTTTGGATCGATGGAAACTCATTCAAAAAATGGTACAAAATGTATGGGCTCGTTGGAGCACCGAGTATTTAACTTCATTACAAAGCCGTAAAAATTGGCGTCAAAGGACTTCAGAACCTGAAGTAGGTACTATTGTACTCGTTAAAGATGAAAGACTTCCTCCCGGAAAGTGGTTGTTGGGCCGTATTATTGAAAAGCATCCTGGCAAAGATGGTCTAACCAGAGTTGTTACTCTTAGGGCCACTTGCAGCTCGGAGATAAATCTCGATTTAAATTAAAATAAACTCGACTTAGGCTTAAACTTCGTTTTGCGTCTTGCACAACATCGAATTAGCTTAAATCTCGATTTAAATAAACGTCAAAGTTAAATCGACACCAAGGTCGGTTTAAAGTCGTTAAATCTCGATTTTAGCGTGAATCAATAACAATATCCTCGTAGTTTATCTCAGTTTTTCAGCGGAAATGGATTTATCTTTACACTTTAGTGATGATGATCTACTAGTAGACGATGATGAAGAAATCGTGGAATACTTAGAAACACCATTTTTCAATCGACGAATCTTTGTGGGAAGTGATTTATTTACCACATTACGCGAAGATGAATTCATGAAACGCTTTCGTTTAAGTAAACAAAGTGCAATATTCCTTCTCAATAAAATAATTCATAACTTTCCCCGTGATTTTAACAGGTAAGCTGTGCAAATATTACAGTAATATAAAACCAACTTAGCGACTTTGCTAACATAACCTATAACAAAGAAAAACAAATCATTGTATCCATATTTTTAGGAACAGAAATGCTGTATCACCGATGAACCAACTTCTATGTACATTGAGATATTATGCTACTGGTAGCCAATTAACTGCTTGTGGTGATGTTATTGGAGCTCATGAGTCTACTGCCTGTAGAATATTACATCGAGTAACACATGCAATTGCCTCTTTATATTCGGAATTTATTAATATGCCGGTTGGAGTACATGAACAAAACAATGTTGTATCAAAATTTTATGATATAGCGAAATTTCCCCGAGTAATTGGTGCTATAGATTGCACACATATAAAAATTTTATCTCCAGGTAAGTTAAAAAAAATTCTCATCTATTTGTTCCAATGTTTATAAAACAATAATACTCTAACACAAGTAAAGTAAGTAGTCATAATTAGGTAAATAATATTAATGAACTCTATTTAAAGCAATTAGGTACCTACTTTTATGAGTTTTGAATGAAATGGGTTACCTGTATTATGTTAATAAGTTGTTATGTTTTCTTTTTTCTATAGGTGGTGATCATGCCGAAATTTATAGAAATCGGAAGGGCTATTTTTCTATTAATACCCAGTGCATATGCTCAGCTGAACTACTATTCCTAGATGTTGTGGCTCGTTGGCATGGTTCAGTACATGATGCCAATATCTGGGACAATTGTGCACAAAAAAGAAACTTTGTACAAGTGAGTAAGAGAGTTCAAACACTAGATAAACTTCTCAAAAATATAATGAAGTAATATTAACTGCAAACAAATTTTGAAGAATATACTCAATCTAATTATAATAATATACTTCTTCTTTTCAGGGAGTATATAATGACAAATTGTTGGTTGGTGATAGTGGATATGCCCAGACTAAATATATGATGACACCGCTGCCTGAAAATGCTCCTTGCACTAGAGGGGAAAGACTATATCAGGAATCTCAAATAAGAACTCGAAATGTGATAGAGCGAGCATTTGGGATTTGGAAGAGAAGGTTCCCTATTCTTTCAAAGGGAATTAATGTAAAGTTACATAGAGTGCCAGGTAAAATATAAATTTCAGCATTTTACCATGTTTTGTATTTATAGATAAACCCAAAAATTATTTCTATTAATAATGTATTTATTTAAAAAAAAAATGTAAAATTGTACTAATTACCTAACAAAGTTGAACTTAATATTTATAATTAAAAATATAACGTATATTTTCTATAATTACAGGTATTATTATTGCAACAGCTGTGTTACACAATATAGCAATTTTACAAAAAGACTTGTTACCACCTCAGGACGAAGAAGTGCCTACTATACCTGAATTTACTCCGAATACCACAACTTTGCCCAGAAGTGTAAGTGGTAACATAGAAAGAACATTGCTGATCAATAATTACTTTGCAAGATTGTAATGAGTGTAAATAAAATGAAACAAGTACATGTAATTCAATATACTTTATTTTTTTAATAAATCTAATTCCATTTCATATTTTTTTTGAAGAAATTCCAACTCCATCTCATTTTTTCTTTTTTCATGCACAAGTTTTTCTTTTGCCAATTCTATTAATAATTGCTGGTGCTCCATCTGAGAGTCTATCAATAGTTTTTGTGACCTTACTAACTCCTTCTTGTCATCTGCTAGCTCTTGGAAAGAGTGGCACACATTCACTTTTTTCTTTCCTGTAAAAAAAATAATGGAATGTATTACTTATCTATAACTATGTAATATCTATCTATGACTTTGACTTTGAATAAAACTGAAACTCTGTGTGTGAAAGCATTCATAAGAAAGGTTATAGGATAGGCTATCTGGAGTTCTGAAATTCCCTGCATTGCGCAACATGTACAATGTACAGTCAGCTGTAGAGAAACCTAACCAACTCCTATCTCAGAAGGGTCAGGTTTCTCTGCAGCTGACTGTACATGATACACATGTCTAGTAACAATAAGTAAAAAGGTCACAAAATAAAAATATATATGTATTTTTACCTTTTTTCAATGATTCCAGACTTGGGTCGACCTTCCTTTTCATTACATTTAATCTTTTCTGGTCACCACTCTTATTCAAATGGTGATCTGGGGTGCAAACTGAAACAATATTTTAATACATTATTGAGATGTATCAAATTAATGGCAGACTTCATAATATGCTATGATGTATGCGTTGTGAATCAATATATAACTTTTGCATTAGAGATCAACCGAACAATCCAACAAGTCACAACAGCTTGTGGCAGTGTGGACACACATACTTATGTGGGAAACCTATGCTCAGGAAGTAGACTCTTGACGCTAAGATGATAAATATAGACATGATAAAGAACCTTACCATTTTCTATCTGTGAGCTTTCCTGTATATACTTTAATTCTATTGGTTCAATCTGTGCATCAATTGACACAGATGCTTGCTGCTGTTTCATGAAATCAGCATCTCCATCATATATTGTATAAAGTCCTTCCAGTGAAGGACCAATTAAGGTTTTGACCTTCTCCATGATAGGGTCACTGCTACCACATGGTGATTGTGGTGGAGGGCCTCCTCCTAAAAAGAAGAATGATTTCAATAATTATTTTATATATAATAATTATGTTTAACTGACTATACATAGATTAAATTACTGGCAGGGTTTGCTTCAAAAGCATTCACTTTATATTATTGGTAGACAAAAATTTGTAACGGGTGTGAGTTTAAAATACCACATGTATTATTGGGCGACAAAAATATGTGATGGGTGCGAGTTTAAAATACCACATGGGTTCACATTGTTTTATGTAAATGTGTGATTTTGTAAATGCACCTACCTACACACAACAATAACTTGTTAACTAAATCATATATACCTGTACGATTAATTTCTTTTTTGTGTATTACTTCTTCTTTTTTTGCCTCCTTAACTAACTGCTGAAAGGTATATTGGCACTCTGAAGTGCTCGCCTCTGTTGCCTCTGCTACTCTGTCCCAGTCCTGCCCATGCTCTTCAATAGCTTCCAGTAGTATTGGTGCTAAAACATACATAAATTTAATCATTGTACTTTTTCATTAAATTTCAGAAAAAAATATTGAAGAAATATTTCAGTTGTATCACAATAAAATTCGCAGTAAATTAAATTAATATAGCATTATAATAGCAATAGCACTGAAATAGTTGTCTTACCTCTGATGGCCATTTTTTCACTGGAGTGCGATTTTTTCGCTTTAATTTTTTGATTCTTATAGCAAGACAGTAAATTTTCCGCAGTTCTGGGCGAGAAATTTGTTTGTGAGTTATATTCGTCTGCTAATTTTTGCCAAGCCACTTGTTTGTCCTTTTGTTGTAGCCCCGTCTGTTTTTTTATTTTCTAAAATTGGGTATTTTTCAACTAGCTTTAATAAATGCATTATTTCAGCTGTAGTAAAATTAGGTGCCCTTGATCTCTTCATCTCAAACGCAACAGGAAATCAAAAAATATAGAAAAATAACACGCAAGTTCACGCAACACAACACACGTAGCACTCAATGACGCAAAGAAAGATCTTTCTTTTCTTTCTTCAAAATTTCAAACAAAACTGACATAACACAATGACATTGACAAGACAAATGTCGTTTCTTCCTACGCGAGCGTACGCAATATTATGCTGACGAACATTTTTTATTGAAAAACGGAACGTGAAGAACGAATGACGACTGAATGAAATGCTAAAGCTCGATTTAGTTAAATCGAGCGTAGTAACAGGTTGTGCAAGACAACCTTAATGAGGTTTAAGTTAAATTGAGCTTAGCGCTAATTCTAGTTTTAATAAAATCGAGTTTACTAAGATTTTGCTGCAAGTGGCCCTTAAATACAAAAATAGTTTATTTAAGAGACCTATCACTAAAATATGTCCTCTTCCGTATGATAACTAATTCAAATAGTTAAGTTTATATTTTTTTTTTCTCTTGTATTTGGTCATAAACTCATAACTTACAGAAAACTGTAGTAGTATAGTGAATTTATTAACTGATTTGTGTTGATTCCACCCCTTTGAAGGACTATTCGTCCTTGGGGGCCGGTAATGTTAAGGTTAGTTCTAAGATCCGCCACAAGATGGCGCTGTTCGATATAAGAACGCGCTATGGTTTTGTTTTACCAGTTCATAAGGGCAATGTGAATTTTTCTAATAAAAAGTTTTGTTCGGAAATCAGTGCAGTGTAATTTAGCGCCCTCTAGTGTTGTAGTGAACAGAGACCAGTTAATAAAAATAAACCTTAGCAATGTGTACAGGATTAACTCTTTCAGGTTTGGTGGTTAGCAAACTAACCACCTTTTTTATAGAATTTTTTTTTGTGCCTGAAACAAAAGATAGCGCAATGTGCAGCGAAGTCTTATTACGGTGACAATACAATGGTCAAATCATTTCTGTGGGTCAAATCATGCTACCCGTTTCGGCTTAGCATGTTTTTATATTGTGCCTGTATCTAAATCCTAATAGAATGGAATACAATACTAGTAAGTGTTCGGACTACCAAGTGTCAGACGATAAAATCCCTGCAGATTGCCGCAGCAGTCTCCAAGACGCGAACAACGTTCACCTTTGCATACATATCGGTAATGTGTAAGGAAATACTTCATTTATTTTTATCTAAAGGTCAAGGCGAGGTCTGGCCGGCCGGCCCCCAGTTCTATAAAGATAACATAGTTAATTCTCTAGCCTTGGGAAACAACAAACAACACGTGTACAAGTAGAAATTCTCCTTGGTCAAATCAAAAGTGCAGTAAGAATCTATAAGACAATATGATCTTTAAGGCTAGGCAATAAGGTCTTCGAGGTATGACTGCACTTATGACCCTTCCTTGACTGATGTATGTATGTGCAATAGTTTACAAACAAACATACCAGCAAACAGGAGTCCGATGCAGAGGATGACACCGCCAGCGATGAGTGTCCCGACACCGCTCTCTGCGGTGTCCGGAGTATCGGGAGGAGGGGCATTCGAGTACTGCACTCCCCCTGCGATCAGCAACGCGAGACCTGGCGACAAAAAATATTTTATTATATTAGATTCGTTATAAATGTCCCAGGATTTTCAACAAAAAAAAAGGATGAAAAATTGTGGCACACACATCGCAGAACCATGAATGCGCGTTGTGAATGCGCATTTACGCATAGGTACGTCATTATTCGTAAGCAATATTTCTTTTTAATGTCGTTTTTTATCAATCCTTGTTTGTAACACATCAGCTAGTCGCTATAATTTCGTCTCGGCTGCTAGCCTTGAATCAGCTATACTCAAATCATAAAGCTGACTAGACATTTCCCTATGAACATTTTAACGACTCGTGGGACGTCTGGTGCCAAACCACCACACATTCTTGGCAGATACTGTAATTTCATTAGGCTAGTCAATATACTGCTTTATTTTAATTACGAAAACTACGCGCTAATTCTTATTTCACAATGTTTATATTATAATCTTGGACATTAAATATAAAAAAAATATCTAGATTATTTTCTTCGGGTATTAAATTTATTATACTCCACTAAATATTAGTTCACTTACAGCATAAAAACTATGAGACTATTAAATATTAATGCAATAATAACTCTATATTAAATAACGAATTTGATAAACATGAACGCAAAAAGCGTTCATGTTTATCGAAAAAAAGACAGTGTTCCGATAAATATGTTTAATTAGTTGATAGGTTATAAACAAGTCATTAAGTTATTAACAATAAGTATTATGTACTTAGATAATAGGTACTCAAGGCTGAGTCACAATTCTTGAATTCTTTACTAAATCTGACATCATTTAATGAGTATCTGTATCTGATAAATAAATGTATTGTACTATTTGAACTTCCTCAACCCAGTGATTAATTACAGTTTGAACCACTTTGCGAGCGTCTACCTAAGGCGTCTGCTGCCTCTGACTCAGAGAGTAGATAGGTACCTACGTTATGTTTTTTGTACGCGTTTTGTAAAACCAGTTCACGAATATCGTCATCCATAGACTGACGACCGTTTACGTCAGAATCAGTTACTAATCCTTTATTAAGCTTATGAGTAAAAGCTCAAACTTCAACTTGGGGTGTATTTCTTCTTTGACTTATGGTCATGCATGTCATTTAGTTAGTTAATTAGATTTGACAATGATATCAAGTTTCGAGTAATTTGTCGGTTGAAATTGCGAACTACATACAATGCTAGTTTCTAGCTAGGACATTCAAGGAATCAGATCAGAAAAGAATCGGGCCACTGATTGATTCAAATATTTATTATTTTACAATTTTATGTAGATTAGATGTTGCTGTGAAAATTGATGTAAATTAAATTTATTAATCAATTGCATAATGTGCAGAGCAACTACGCTCTGCTGCCAGAAAATGTGCGCAGAGCGAATCCGGACAAACGAAGCGGCGGGAAGAATTCTGTACCGGAACTTCACCGGGAAAAAACCACCGGTAAAAAATAAGTACCGGGAAGAAATCTCCACGCGGCACCACGTTTGCCCGACTAAAACCTAAATAACTTAACGCAGTCTGCTACCACCGTAGCTTATGAAGGGAGCTACAGGGCCCTATATGATAACCTAACCTATAAATTAATTACACTTAAAAAACACTTACCAAGCTAAATCTTCTTTCTCTTCGGATCCAAACTTGAGTATCTTCGGGAAGGGGGAATTCCTAATCACCCTATCTAACCCTTGAGATCTCAATTCCCCAGGACAAATAAATAGATTTCTTCCCGTAGTTTCACTCGGGAACAGCTAGATGTGAACCGCCAGCCACGTTTCACCTCTCACAAGAAAAAGTCACCATGACGGGTACACAAACACAAAGTTCAATAGTTATTTAACAAACAGGAAATTCACAAACACAACTCAAGCTAATTAGCAATCAAAGAACGCGGAACCTCTCGCGTATTAAAAATCAAACCGATATCGCATAGGGCAATGCAATGGCGACCGTCCGCGAGCCATTCGCGCTAGCAGTGTGAAAACCCCGAACGCCCTCTGGCGGCAGCAATGCGAAACGCCTGCGTTTAGTTTTACCCAATATATTACAAACATCCCCCGTCCCGGTCTGAGAAGCAGACCGCTAGCTTACTCTACGGGAAGGCGGGCGAGAGAGGTCACACCTCTCCTTAAAATCGAACCGTCGACCAACACCTCAGCCACACGCGGAGTGCCATCTCCGCCAAGAATCAAACGTAATATGCGAGCTCGTCGCCAAAGCAATGAGGGCAAATTTGCCTCTTTTAACAATACTAAATCACCCTCCCTGGGAGGCTCAGTCCTGTCTGTCCACTTCACTCTTTGCTGCAGCAAATGCAAATATTCAAGCGACCAGCGACGCCAAAAGTCCTGGCTCATTTGCTGCAACATTTGAAAACGCGACAACCGATATACGCGTTCATCCTTCCACGGGTATTCGGGCAGGGCATTCAACGGCCCTCCCACCAAAAAATGACCAGGGGTGAGAGCTTCCAAGTCATTTGGATCTGGAGATAGCGGACAGAGAGGACGAGAGTTGAGGACCGCCTCAACTTTACAAAACACTGTGGCCAGCTCTTCAAAAGTTAGAGCCGTTTCTCCGATAATGCGGCGGAGGTGGGTCTTTGCGGATTTCACAGCCGCTTCAAAAATCCCTCCCCAATGGGGGCAACTTGGGGGACTAAACTTCCAGGTTATTCCCCTTTGGGCAGCAATTTGACTTAAACTAGTACAATTTTTATCAATAAACACAGAAACATCCTTAAGATAATTTACAGTTCCTTTATAGTTTGTGCCATTGTCAGACCTAATAAGGGAAGGTAGACCTCGACGCGAAACAAAGCGATCCAACGCGGCGAAGAAGGCCTCCGTAGTCAGAGCCGATACCACCTCCAAATGGACAGCCTTGGTGGCCAAACAAACAAATACACACAAATAGCCCTTCACAATACGGGCATTACGAAAGGGAGAAGCCTTGATCGAAAAGGGACCGGCAAAATCGGTTCCAACGCCGTCAAACGGTCTCGAAGGTCGGATTCGATCAGCGGGAAAATCACCCATCTGTGGTTGCATCGTGGATGCCTTCAACCTATAACATGCAATACATCGAAACAGGACACTACGGATTGCTCTTCGGGCAGACAAAATCCAAAACTCGCGTTGCAAAATAGCCAACAAAGCATTGCACCCAGCATGGGCGTTACGAATGTGTCGATCAGACACCAAAAGCTGCACCAAGGGTCCGCCCTTGGGCAACGACAGAGGATGGCGAGTCTCATATGGAAGATCCGCCTTCCGGAGCCTGCCTCCAACCCGAAGAAGCCCATCCGAGTCGATGTACGGGTTCAAACGAGCGACCGCGCCCTTCAACTTAGCGCGTCCGTCGCGCAAAATATGAAGCTCTGACTCAAACCGTCCGGTCTGCACGACACGGACCCAATGCAACAATGCGCTCCGGCGCTCTTCTGCACCTGCAATCGGCTCCAACCGCTTTGCCTGTGGGTTTCTACAATTATGTATGAAACGCTTAATCCAACTGGTAACACCCAGAAGCTTATCCAAGCTACTATACCGAGCAAGTAGCCAATCCGGCTCCGACGTCGTCTCAGCGACTACAGCATGTACACGGAGCCCAGTCAAACTCAAAGAAGTAACATCTGTCTGACAGACAGGCCAAGATGTTTCTGATCCCATCAGCCACTCTGGACCCCACCAGAGCGGGTGTGACACCAATTCTGGTGCCGTACAACCTCGGGAAGCACAGTCCGCTGGGTTAAGCTCTCCCGGCACATGTCTCCATGTTATATCAATTCCAATATTTTGAATTTGGGAAACCCTGTTTCCAACAAAAACCTCCAAGGTATGTGGGGCCGCGCGCAACCATGCAAGCGCGACCTGGCTATCCGACCAGGCGAAGATGTCTCGTATCTCGACCGTGGCCGCCAGCTCACTGGCAACGTGATGCAACAATTTAGAGAGAAGGTGAGCTCCACTCAACTCAAGCTTGGGAATAGTCAGCCTAGTCCTGATGGGGGCGACCTTGCTCTTCCCTAACAAAAGCGAGACATTGACCCGGCCATCGGCGTCAACTGTCCGCATATAGACTGACGCGGCGTAGCCTCGCTCCGACGCGTCACAAAAGCCATGCAGGCTGGCTCGATATTTCCCGGGGGCAATATTCGACGAGGCAAGGCAATCCGATTGACTTCCTTAATCGATGAAAACAACTCGAGCCAATCATCCAATGGAGGACCAAACAGCGGCTCGTCCCACGAGACGCCCAAAGTCCAAAGTCTCTGAAGAAGACACTTTGCAGAGAATATCACTGGACTGATCCAACCGCTTGGATCAAACATACGGGCTATTACGGACAACACCGTTCTCTTAGTCCAGACCTTTGGTATTTCCAAGTCCACTTGGAATGTAAAAATATCGGTTAGCGGCTGGTACTGCATGCCCAGCACCGCTATCCTGTTGGGATCATCCACATCCTCAAACAGGTGAGGGTTCTGTTGGTGATCCTCCGGGATCCCTTCTAGAACTTTAGGCTCATTAGACAACCACTTACGTAGCTCGTAGCCACCTGTCTTCAATATTTCAATCAATTCATCCCGCAGTAGGAGGGCCTCCTCAATACTTTGGGCTCCGGTGCACACGTCATCAACATACAAGTCACGTGACAGCACGGAAGCCCCACGGGGAAAGCGGATCCGTTCCCGCTCTGCCAATTCAAGCAATGATCTGATGGCGATATAGGGACTAGATTTCAAACCATACGTGTTTGTGTTGAGTTCATACACCGTCACAGGATCCTCAGGGCGCTCACGCCAGAGTATCAACTGGAATCGCCTGTCCTCAGGATGTATGACTGTCTGGCGGAACATCATCCGGATGTCCGCGCCAAAAACCACTTGATGTCTTCTAAAGTTCAAGATGATGTCAATTATGTCCCTATGCAATTTGGGACCCGAATGCAAACACAGATTCAACGAAACCCCGTTCGAAGTGGGTGCGGACCCATCGAAGACGGTCCTCAATTTGCCTGTTGAGGCCTTCACCACCGCGTGGTGGGGCAAAAAATAATGCTCAGTTGAGCTCCAATCAACTCGAGCCGGAGACATGTGACCCAAATCCTCGTACTCGCGCATAAATTCAATATATTTATCGCGAAGTACGTGGTCACGCTGCATGCGTCGCTCCATGGACAGCAGTCGTTTCTCCGCAAGCGCCCTACTTTGCCCTAGGCTAGGACGAGAGGCAACAAAGGGTAACCTAGTTACAAACCGACCGGAGGGCAACCTCTCCGTGGTCGATCGAAAAAGGGCTTCGCACTCAGCGTGTTCCGGATCCATCCTGGAACTCATAGGTGGCTCCTCCACCTCCCAAAACCTTTGCATGGTCTTGGCCAAGGACGCAGATGCGACAACCGGTGGCTCCTCCGCGGTGCCATTATCAAACACAGGGCCCATCAGGGCAAAACCAAAAATCGTAGACACTGCCATCAGTGAAGACGAACCCAGAGCCTTCTGTGTACCCAACAAAATCCAACCCAATACGTCCGAGCCCAGGAGCAAGTCCACTGGGCCGGGATGAAAGACAAAGGGGTCGGCCAAATCCAGACCCGAAACCAAAGACAACACACCCGGCGGTATGTCTGTCGAGGGGTGCCAACCCGCAATGGTATCCATTACCATAGCCGAAGTCGTGATCCTCATTGTGGAGGACTTCAGCGAAGAAAAGGTGACAAGTGTCTGGCCCGTCAGACACTTCACTTGTATGCCACCAACTCCAAGAAGTGGCACAGGCGAGTCTTCCACGACTAAACCTAACTGGCGTGCCACTCGAGTGGTAACCAAACTGCTTTGAGCCCCTGAGTCCAACAGAGCTCTCAAATTAATGGCTTCCCCCACGACCCCATACGCGGACCACCGCGGTAGGGAGCAGAACCGTCCGCGGCTCTGTCCCAGCAAGGGAGCAAGCTAGTTACGGGCTCCCCACTCTCTCCAAACCAGGGGCGCGCCACTGACCCGGATAATATGGCGGGCGAGTGCACATCCCCATCTGAGGGGGGGCAGAACCCGCGGCCCGGCCATACATATGGTACGGCGGGTGGTACTCCAGCCGTGGGTACTCGTGCAGCGGCGGAGAAAACCGCTGCGGCTGCATGTGTTGGGCATTGGTAACCCGCGTGGAGGGGGGTGTCCCCACTCTCACGTCCGATCTAGGGCCCCCGCCCATGGGGGCCCTATCCGGGGCCTGGCCAGCTACATACTGGCCATGACCTTGGGGCGCGTGGTCCCGGTCCGCCAAGACCCGCGCAGGTACGCGACCCCCTCCCGAGGGGGGTGCGACGAGCGAAGCCGCGTCCTCCGTCCGGTGGTGGAGGGCTTCGCGCAGGAGCGCCCCCGCCCATAGGGGACCCCTGCCTCAACATCCGGGTGCCATCCCCGTTGCGGTTCATGCAAAGCATCGCGTGGTGCCGCCCACGGCATGCACTGCATGGTATGGCACTGGGACAGTCACGTGCATAGTGACCGCCCAAACAATAAAAGCAAAGTTCATGCCGCTTTGCCATGCGGCGCCTATCTTGTACTGGCAGTCTCTGCCAGTCCCTGCATTGTAGCAGGCTGTGGCCCATCCGGCCACATTGCAGGCAGTCCGCGTCCCTCGCGACTGCTGCCGTGTGCGCAACCCGCACACCAGCTCCACGCGGTGGCGGTTGCCGTCCCTGTTGGGGCCTACGTTCAGGCGCTCTGGATGGCGCTGAGTCCGTCATGGTATTCTCAGCAGCCCGTGCCTCAAACTCCAAAAACTTCACCAAGTCAGTGAATGTTGGTAGGGTGGTGCTATCCCGTTCCGCATTCTCGCGCTCAAATCGCGAGCGGATGTCATTGGGCAATTTGCCCAATACAATGTGCACCAACAAAAAAGACCATTGGTCCACCGGCAGCCCCAGTGTGCGGAGCGCGTTACAGGCCACTGTAACGGGCGTGAGCAACTGCAGGCGCAACTGTGCCCTGTTGGCCACCTTGGGCAGGGCCATCAACTGTGCGGCGTGCGCATCCGCTAACAAACGTAAGTTTTGGTAGCGGGAGTTCAATAACTCCCAAGCCGTATCGTACTGGTCGTCCTCCACCCGGAGGTGCTGGATGAGCGACCGCGCTTCATCCTCAAGAGTGGAGAGGAGGTAGGCCATCTTCTGGGCCTTCGACAAATCCTGTCGGGCTACGACCAGGGACTCAAACATATTTTTATATGCTACCCACTCCTCCATCCTACCCCCAAAGTGGGACAGCTGAAGGGTGGGGAGCCGACCAGTAACCGCTGGTCCTTCCTGTCTAACAGGTGTGCGAGGGGCTGGTCCGCCAGCCTGTCTCGCCCTTATTGCGGTCACCGCCTCCGCGATATCATAGTGCAGACTCAGGATCTGGTCCATGTCCGCCATGTGACCTGCGTAGGCCTCCGGGGTAAGATCGGCTTCGGTAAGCGCCGCCATGGCCGCTTCCGCGCTAATCAATCGTGAGTGGAGGTGATCCGCTCTTAGCAGTATGGCGCCCTCCCTGTCCTTCCGGGACAGGAGTCCTCCGGCCGTCACAAACCATCTCAATTCGTTGGCGAGTGTCGCCCTAGCATTGGAGGCCCTCGCCATCGCGTCAAGTCACAAACAAAAAAATAACAAAAGGTAAATAAAAAACAACAAAATCAAGCAACTACACGAAGAACCGCGGTAGGTATGAGAATGGCACAAACCCGGAACGCACGGTACAAACCGCAAACAAATACAAAAAAGGTTACAAATATTCTTATACAAACAAACTAAGAAAAATCTAATAATTTTTACAAACAATTAATTATTTTTTACAAACGAACAAATAGAGGGTAGATAAACTACGCTCTGCTACCAGAAAATGTGCAGAGCAACTACGCTCTGCTGCCAGAAAATGTGCGCAGAGCGAATCCGGACAAACGAAGCGGCGGGAAGAATTCTGTACCGGAACTTCACCGGGAAAAAACCACCGGTAAAAAATAAGTACCGGGAAGAAATCTCCACGCGGCACCACGTTTGCCCGACTAAAACCTAAATAACTTAACGCAGTCTGCTACCACCGTAGCTTATGAAGGGAGCTACAGGGCCCTATATGATAACCTAACCTATAAATTAATTACACTTAAAAAACACTTACCAAGCTAAATCTTCTTTCTCTTCGGATCCAAACTTGAGTATCTTCGGGAAGGGGGAATTCCTAATCACCCTATCTAACCCTTGAGATCTCAATTCCCCAGGACAAATAAATAGATTTCTTCCCGTAGTTTCACTCGGGAACAGCTAGATGTGAACCGCCAGCCACGTTTCACCTCTCACAAGAAAAAGTCACCATGACGGGTACACAAACACAAAGTTCAATAGTTATTTAACAAACAGGAAATTCACAAACACAACTCAAGCTAATTAGCAATCAAAGAACGCGGAACCTCTCGCGTATTAAAAATCAAACCGATATCGCATAGGGCAATGCAATGGCGACCGTCCGCGAGCCATTCGCGCTAGCAGTGTGAAAACCCCGAACGCCCTCTGGCGGCAGCAATGCGAAACGCCTGCGTTTAGTTTTACCCAATATATTACAAACACATAAAAACATCAGTTGTTTGCTTTTTTGCACTACAGTCATAGACCTTTATTTTAAAATTATAGGAAGGGAATTTCGTGCTTACTGCAAACTTGTAAAAAGTTTTGCATAACTTACTTCTGTTATAGTAGGAATTTGCTCAATGAAGACTTTACTTAGGAATTTATCAAAACAATATTCAATAACCAATACCGCGAAGACGGCGATCTAGTTACGTTAATAAGAAATTCGATCCATGCAGAGGTAACCCGCGAAATATAATATTCTTGAGCAAATACTTTATAGTATGCCTTGTTTATCACATTACTTAGATATTTTAGATAATCAAAATGAGTTCCTTAAGGGGCTTAAAGATCTAATACGACTAGGACTTCAAAACCAGGGTGTTTCTTTCGCAAGGTCTGACCTAGTACCTGTGTGTGTACATCATAGGCCCTGTTATCAGGAGTCAACTGCTAATGATCTCAGGTTACCAAAATCAGGGAGACGGCAATATTTGCTGGTCAATAAAATTACCTAAAAATATGAAGTTTCAGACCATTTGCTTGATTAAATTTTATTACCCTTTGAATTTATTAAATTACTTACAGACGGCAACCTAGAGTATAATAGTACCTTCTTAATATCCTATATCAGGACCAAAACAAATAACGGTTAACAGCCCCGACAAAAACCTCTACAACATATTTTTTTTATTTTGTATTCCTTGATCATCATCATCAAATTATGAGCGAGGCTCTTGTCGGTGGGAGTAATTCAGTGATTCGTCCCATGTACCTACGGCCCATTTAGGACGAAACGCAGAAAATCAAAATTAATCAAAATTTCATTCTGCAATTCGTCCCATTCTTTTTTTGTATGGAAATTTAAACCTTATCAACGCTTGGTACAGTCAGTGAGACAAGAATTAAGATAAATGTATATTTCGTTAGAATTGTTACATTTTACTGTGGTTTTGTTCATAGCTAAATATAAAAACATTGATTGTGAAAAAAAAAATGTTATTGCTGAATGTTTTATCAAGACAACAGGTAATTGTTTCATTTAATAAGAAAACGCACAAGTTCAAGTGTTACCGAAATTAATACAATTGGTTGACATGTATGGCTTCCAGATAAGTAAACAATGGATGCGGTGGTCACTTTTGAAGAGGTATTATTTGTTCATTCTTTTGATGAAGTCCGAAATAGAATGCAGATACCAATGGAAGATATAATGAATTCTTTTGTTTTGACTATTTATGTTTTTGCGGTTGTTATCAGTAAGTTAACAATGGTTATGGTGATCACCCTTGAAGTAAAGTATGCCAGGATCAATAAAGCAAAAAAAAACTACCTACTTATCTTTGTACACGTGCATGACTAGGAGAGGGAGTATTTTGTAGAATTTAAATAAGTTACTTAGTATGGTTTACACTTTCCGACAGAAAAGGTCAGAACATCATTCAGTAGATGTGAAAGAAAATGTATATTTTATTGTTGTGACATTTATTGTGACTTGAATCTGTGAAATTTTGTGACTTATTTGTGTAACGCAAGTGTCTGCGTTCTTAAAAAAGTTGTTGTAAGTATGTATTCTTTATCTTAATATTAAATGTTTTAATAGGAACAAAATATTAAAAAAACATATTTACTAAAAATATTTTTTCGTTTGGTAGGTGCTGTCATGGATTCCCAAAAACCATCAACTTCTCATGCTGGAGTAGTTTTTGAAACAATCACATCTAAACGAGGAAATACTATACTTCTTCGAGGTGGTTATAGATATGACATCAAAAGAAAAAACAAAGATAAGTCAACTGTATGGCGTTGTGTGAAGCGAAATATCTGTCAAGCAATATTAATAATTACTTGCACAAATAATATAAAAAGAGAAGATCGTCATGATTGTCAGCCGGACACAGCCAAAAATGAATGCGATATTGAGATGGAGAAGTGTCACAAAGAAATTGTTGCCAATGTTGATGTGCCTATTCCATCTATTTATCGGGAAGCGGTTGGTAATTTAAAAGATAGAGGGCTAAACTTAATAAGAAATATATCAGATTTTAAATAAGAAACTAAAACGGACAGTAAGGCCTAATGTCAGATTTAGTTAACTAGTAAAAATACTTCTTGATTTTATGTTTTCTGATTTTTTTTAAACCTTTTCTGTATGTAACTATTCTATGATTATTACATTTCTTAATGAAAAATTCAATGTTTATTATTTCTACACTAACACTTTTTTACTGATTGTACCATTTATAAACATGGGACGAATTGCAGAATGAAATTTTATATAATTTTGATTTTCTGCGTTTCGTCCCAAATGGGCCGTAGGTACATGGGACGAATCACTGAATTACTCGTCGGTGGAGTACCTTCCATTTTGCTATTTTCATTGCCAACTGTTTCACTTCCTGATACCCGACGCTAACTTTTCCTTTATTTGTCTCATGACTCTAGCTGTCTTGGGTTTCTTCCTTTTACCTTTCCTTGATCATAGGTATAATATAAAGGTATCTTAATTCTCATCCACCAATAGGCTTTACTATGGCTTTACTGAACTAATCAAAATTCGTAACAAGCACTTTAGTTTGCACCATACACACAATTTGTGGCACAATGGATTGTCACAATGGTCAAGCAAGAATATGCAGTAGTACTAAAAATACTCAACTGGTACCGGAAAACCGCCCACGTGATAAGATCACTCGCCCACATCGCATTCATGTCTTTAGGGTTGGTTACTAAACCTTTGGGAATATGATGTTTTTTCACTAAGGTACCTATTTACTTACAGTAAAACACCGAGTCATCTGCATGTTCAGCGAAATCTTAGCATTGGAAACTATTATTATATATAGATTTTGTACTAAACAAAACATACATTAAACATTCATTCATTCATTCTAAATTGATGAAAACTTATTTATTTTGCAATAGTTCCAAACATCAATAAACTTATTTAAAAAGTCCAGCTGTTAAACGTTTACTAACACATTAAAATATCAAGTGAAGGGATTAATTTAAGAAAAATTGGTAACCCTACTCAAGTACTCAGTTGGATGTTGGATATAAATTATGGAACTAATCAGGTCCCGCCTACCTCCATTTCCTCAGAGCAGACCGCTCGTAATCACGTAAATTGCTGTCTAGAATAGCGAGCTTAAATTAAATAATGTAACCAATTACATAAGGCTGGCTATACTTATAGGTTTAATATTAAGTCTATACTTATACGTGAGTGGAACGGAGTCACCAAGGTTGAAGATCAGTTTCGCATAGCGATGAATAGAGAAGAGTTTGCGAAACTGACGGCCAACCTCCAGTAATGGAGAGCACCACAAGAAGAAGATACTTATACGTTTAATAGGTAGGTAGGTACTTTGATTACTGCTGCGGAAGTCGGCAAACTTGGAAGAGCTGAGTGTGCCCAACTAATGAAAATCCTAAGACGTAAGGTGTAGGACTTACATGGTCTACAGGAATTTAGCGAAAAAACTTGTACGAATAACCAAAAAAACATGGGCAAAGCCGTAAGCAAAAAGTGAATCTGTCGAATGGATCTCTTATGTTAAAATATGTTATGAAGGTACCTACTGATTACCATACAATGCACTGGTAATTATCACGCATCCTACCATTTGAAAACCGGAAATAGAAGCGACGGCGCGGGCGTTGGCAAACATACAAAACATTATTGTTGATGGGTCAGAAAAATGGGACAGTTCTCGAAACTAAAAAAAATATAGGTTTTAAATTTTTAAAATTTGCCTTTGGTGCACAACGTATGTTGGACAGAGTACAGGAATAACTTGGTAAACAATACAATTACAAAATACTACACCTACTACTCTTTACAAATAAACGGAAAGGTAAAATAAACACGCGACGTACAATGTTTATTTTGTTTAGTATTTCCAGTCACGTGCTAGAGGTAAAATATGAATAGAGATCAACATATAAATAGGTGATATTCATCAGCTCATGGTAACAAAGGCTAACTTCAAAGGGTCTATTTAGTAGCATTAACTAGTGCAAAATAGACAACCTTGTGTCTGTACCGTAATAAATATGAGGTGTTTGGTATTAAAGCGTTATACGTCGTTCTCTTTATCTTCAAGTACCTATATTGAATGCCAAATTTCAGCTATATGCTATATCAAATCAGTTTCAGCTGGTACAGTATCTAGTTCTGACGTGAGTCATAACTATAAGGGTCATTTTCACCAAACATGTAACCGAGTGTTGTGTTGCGAATTTGATTTTGATTGATAAGATGTGAAAGATGATCCTTTATAATAATGTTTTATGTATATAGCTAAGCTTAAAACCCTTTAAATGATACAGAAAATGCCATCAAAAAAATTGAATCCACGTGTGTGACATGTAGAACACGTTTGTGACTTGTTCATATAAAGTACTACCCACGTGTGTGACAAGTAGAACACGTTGGTGACTTTGTTGACAAAATGCCATTCACATCCGTGACACAAAACTAGTTAGAGGAGGCTGGCTACAGCAGCCTTAGGGTCTAAATAACTCTTAAAATGTCTGGTGCAGAAGGCAACGGGAAACCACTGCACTATATTCCCAAGAAAGTCAGCATGATGTCACAAGTTGGAAGGAATGTGCCTTACGATCCGCGTAGCGACCGGCGCTGTACTGTGTCCGGGGCAGGCAGTGTTAAATTGGCTACCGGCCATGTTAGTGTAGGTGACCAGGCACAACATGGAAGCAATGCAACTGAAAAACATCTGAACATACGCACTAATATTAAGTAAGGCAACTGGAATGTTCGAGGAATGCTTGCACCTGGTAAGCTGGAGATAGTAGAAAGGGAACTCGCGCGATGATCTGTTACAATCTGCGGATTAAGCGAAACGCATTGGAAGGGCAACGGGCATTACTTGACGGAAAACCACGCCATCTATTTTTCTGGTCATGAATCAGAGAGCATCAATGGAGTTGGAATTGCAGTACAACGCGATCAGAATAACTGTGTAATAGGATACGAGCCTATCAGTGATCGTATAATTACAATAAAAATCAAAGCCTCCCCAGTCGACATTAACTTCGTCCATGTTTACGCTCCAGCCACTACTAAAAACATTGAAGACTATAAAAAGCGTACTGAACTCTTCTATTCCGATCTCGAAAGGACCATTGACAAAATCCCTAACAGAGAGCTACTAGTTATAACGGGTGATTTTAACGCCAAGATTGGCTCGTCTAACACCAATGAAGATTTGGGTAATTTCAGAGGTCCTTACGGACTAGGTAAACGTAATGAGCAAGGTGAGCGGTTCATGCAGTTTGCTACAGATAACGGACCAGTGATCTCCAACAGCTTCTTCAAACACCATCCCCGAAGACTTTACACGTGGATATCACCGGGGGACAATTACCGCAACCAGATAGATTACGTCCTAGTAAGATCGCGCCGGAGATCTTCAATTAAAAATGCTCACACTCTCCCAGGTGCAGACTGTGGATCAGACCACCAATTTCTCATCGCTGTAATGCGTATCAAACTTAAGGCCGCCAGAAAGACAATAAGACGATCAAGAATCACTATCGACGACAAAGAAAAGTTTAATTTAGCCCTTGCCGCGAGATGGAGAGAATGGTCTAATAGCATCTCAGAAGGAGACCAAGTAGACCAAGCTTGGGAGTTGTCTTAAAAAGTTATTATTGAGGCAGGCAACCAAGCAACCCGGACAAGTGGTCAAAAAGAAAAACTGGATCAGTGACGACACCTTTGCACTTATTGAGAAAAGGCGAAACCTTAAGGCTCTGGGAGCTGATATTCAGCAACAGAACATACTCTTCCGTCACATACAAACAGCATGCAGAAGGGATAAAAACGCTTTCTTGCAAGGTCTATGGCGCGGAGGCTGAATCTCATGCTGAAAGGCATGAAACCGGAGATCTTCACAAGAAAATTCGCCTCATCACTAAAAAATTCAGTTCGCAATCGTGGGCGATAGAAGATTCGGATGGTATTCTGATCACGGAATTAGAAGAATCATTAAATCGTTGGAGGGAATACTCTATTTCTTGATGAGAACTCAAAAAATTTTGAATCCACCGAGACAGCCGATCAACAAGATCAAGAGCCTAACATTCTTAAGGAGGAGGTCAGAGCAGCCATTAAACATCTGAAATCAGGAAAAGCCGTGGGACATGATGATATCCCCATCGAGACTATTAAGGCTTGTGGATAAGTGGTGAGGGACGGAAAGTAATGGCTAACTTGAGAAAAACTCGATAATTAAGTTACCATACAGCTAAAAATTTATACATTTCACAGACGTGGATAGAATGTCACACACGTGGCCTTCAAAAATATTAAAACGCCACGTTTGTGATCAATTGAGCAACCCACGTGTGTGACAATTTTGGACGTGGCCATCAAAAAGTACCCTCAAAATGTTGTTTAGCTCATAAGATTAATTTTGCGGGAAGTTCATACTATTTCCTTCACTATATATCGATATTAACATCGAAAGTCTTCATTACAACTAAATATGATATCCACGTTTTGTACCGGTTATGCTTTCCAAGCAAAAAATTAATATTCAAAAAAAATCTTATCTTGCAAACAAAACTCTCCTAACCTCCGTGGATCCGCCTACAAAATGGCCGATGTTTTACTTTTTTTCCTGCCAGTGTTGCCATAGTCGTACATCGTGTTTAGGTTGGTAAATTTTACGAAAATCGTAATGACCACGTTTGTGACTTATAAAATTCTCACAAAATTGATTAAGCTGCTGCTTGGAAACAGAACACTGATTATGTTTGTTATATATTTTTTACGATAGCACACATATTGACAATAGTGGAGAATAAGACATTAGATCGAAAGTGTGCTTGCAAAAAGTAATTTTCGGCTAAATATTAATAAAAATGGAAATATCACGCACCACGTCCCGTGACATTTATAAATTAAATATAAATTTATAGTATTTAATATTATATTAATCGGATGATATTATGCATGTAGGACCTAGGATTGTTTATATAAATAACCCAAAAATAACATATATCGCTAATCTATAAAAAGAATATCTGTTTTCATTACATCACGTAAAAAAATCTCTGATGAAAATGACCCATAAAATTCATTGCAAATTCGCCGACATTGCACCGCGTTAACCGCATAAATATTCAAGCGTGAAAACTTGAAATACAGTTGCACCAAAGTTGCACAAAGTTGTTTTAAGGGGGGCTTTTTTAAGGCTCTTTAAAGTTGAATGAAAGGTGAACATGATATTTTCTGAAAATTGCATAATATGCTACCCATAAATAGCAGTGACATAACGCTATCGCGTGGTCCGTATAGAATGCATTAATAATGCAGATTGACCGATCGAGCCAGTGGGGCAACTGCGTCGTTAGTATTGAAATAAATTATGATTCCGAAGGCGAACCAAACTAGAATTTAGCTAGCAAGGACTTGACATATTTGAAATACCATTCTAAATTATAAAAATGTCTTCATTGGCTGGTGTAATTTTTATTATAAAGCTAAGTTTACAATAAATATCAATGATAAAATTGTGAATGACATTTCATTAAGCTTATATAGTCTTGGCGGATTAAAGAGTTACAAACTGGTCTGGTCCTGCTGAATAAAATGTGGAGTGGAATTTGACTTTGAAACTACTTAACAATACAAATGCCATCAGCATCACAGTCATCCTCTAATGATCGAAAACACGCCTTTGCTTTAAAGACTATACATAACAGATATGTATTAGATATATATTTTTACAAAAGCAAAAAAGTATAATCTTATTCCAAAAAAATTTAACATAGAAAACATAGAAAATTTAACACATTCCTACTACACTCAAAATCGAGAATGAAATCGACTTGAG
Source organism: Ephestia elutella (assembly GCA_018467065.1). Lineage (NCBI taxonomy): Eukaryota > Metazoa > Arthropoda > Insecta > Lepidoptera > Pyralidae > Ephestia > Ephestia elutella. Next base: position 13,340,068 of record CM031580.1, on the reverse strand, counting down.
AACCTCCTATTTTTAAGTCGGTTAAAAATATTACATATTGACGTCAATGATTTACAAGTATATTATTAAGTTTCAAGTATGTACGAGAGCTTTCACTCGCGGTACAGTAGAAACCATATTAATCCCCCACGTAACTTTAGTAGTCAGGAAAGTGTTGTTCAAGTTTAGTAATCTTAAGCTCAACGCAGCTTTCATTAGTCATAAAATAGAAAAATCAATAACTTCATGAATTAATACCTGCGTCCCGGATCTTCGGAAATGGAAATCGAGATAAAGACGGACTATTTGTTATTTCAAGTTTTACTCTACCCGTATAGGTAATAATTTCATCAAATTCCGCCCAGTGGTTGAGGAGTGATTGAGGTAACATCCACAAACACTACAGACAGGTAGTTCTTGACAATGCATACGAATCCTTTCGAATATGCACCACTAAACGGAGGTCGTTCCGTCCAGTGGCGCAGGAGTTGGCGGTCCCGAGAGTGTTGCGAAAACAGGCCACCGCACCGCCGCCGTCGTCGGCTCAGTTTCCGGTGGTGCAGTGGGCAGCTCGGCTGCCGCATTAGTGATTCATAAGTCAGCTTTCACAACCGATGGAACAATAACCACCCACGCATACCTAAAGCTAGCTAACGTAGATTAAGTAGTTCGGTTTCGAATGAGTAGGCGATCACAAATGTCGTCGTTTCTTTACACATGACGATATGAGTATAATGCCATTTTCTTAGTAGCATGTAGTTCACGATTTCAGATGTCGCAAGCCACCGAATAAACTGGTTATAACTTACCAAAAGTAACGAAAGTTCGATCGTTCAAAAGTTAAACCGATAAAAGTAGCTTTCACTACAATATTACCTAAAAAGATTTTACAACAAAAAGACTATAAATAAGCAGACATTTTATTAATCCGGTTAGTGGGTCTACGGGTAATTTTTTTTACCCGTGGTCCCCACCATACTAAACTGGTTCCCCTGGCCTCGGTTCTGGTGAGACAGGCAATATAGTATATTTGGCAGGAAATACTCAGGTAAGTATAATTGCTAATAATTAGTATAGTAGTATAATTTCTTCCTTGATTGGATAGCTTGCTTACCAAGTAAGAAGTAAGCAAGAAGCATATATTTCGTCTACAGTAATTTCACAATTCGTTGCCTGGAAGAAATTGCTTTCAGCGATAAGGCCGCCTTTTGCGCATCTTCCTTTCTTTTTTTTTGTTATGAGTTACTTTGTGTATGGAAATGTGATCTTGTGTGCTAATAAAGTATTCTTGTCTTGTATTGTAATCAGTCCGAATTAGGTATATTACTGATCAGGTACATCATTTACAATTTTTACAACAAAAGAGGTTGATGTCGTGTCGTCAGGGAGCAGTTTTATTTTTTGCCAGAAAGAATATACCACAAAAAAACCAAGATTCATCGGCCAGTCTGCCGTGAATGCCGTGACGTCATCTGGTGAACAAATTGGATGTGAGAGAAGTGTTGCGGAAATGTTGCCGTGCAGGCTTGAGGGAGTTTGTCGACCTTCGCCAATGCCAGTTCTTTAAAACCAGTAGAGATAAAAAACTTTGGAGGTCAAAAATGTAGAGAATAGTTATTTTATTTTGATATAGAAGTATCAGAAAGATGTGGTAAATTAAATGGCAAAGTTAGATGATCAATATCATAGCAAACTGACCTCGTAAAGGTTTGCCTGCGATGCCCTGCTCGTCTCAAGCAACAAGAAGTAAACAAAACTGCCGTTTTGGTGGAATAGAGTTTATATTTACAGAACACGCAACACATAATAGGTGCCTACATTACCTACATTAATATTTTTATACAGCAACCGTGTTCTGGTAGACCGAACGCGTAGCGCAGCAGACGTAATAATGACAGCCCATATTGTATTCCACAGCACAGTTATATGACATGAATGGTAGAATTTTGTGACCCACGAGTGGTTTTAATTGACGTGGTCATGTCTACGCAGCGTTGAGGTCTATGTCCGATAATGATCAGATCACGTAGCAGCCACCGGATGACTCACCGGCAGCAAGCGCCGCACCGGACACAAGACCATTTGTACGATAATGGTGATACGCACAATCGAATGGTAGGCTTTGTTTGGTGCTACTAATCTGTGGTGCTACTGTGCTGCTTGCGTATTTACATGTTTTTAATTTTTTTTAATATTTTAACTGTGTCGAATAAATTGTATGCAGTTACAATTTCATAATCTGTGGCAGACGCACGACAAATTGATCCTATTAGTATTTGGCATAAAATCGTTGATTTATTGCACAATGCAGTCTCTAGCTACTCTAAGTTTCCATAGTGCAAGTAGTAGAAATTGCAGACATACAGTACGTACGTACCTAGTCAAAATCTGTTGGTCATTATCATTTAGTTGAAAGAAAAGGCAAGGCTGTGAGCTAGCATCTTGTTTAAAGTCTAGCACGGATTACCTAATAGAGTAGGTAGGACGTAACGTAACCTTGAGAAACAAGATTTTTCTAAGTAACACTTATTTTTGAATTTCGCACAATAGAATTTGTTGCAATATTGCAAAGTTGCTTACAAAAACCTAACCGACGACGACATACAAAATTAACATAGGTAGAACCACAGAAATAAATCAAGATAGAGTGGGTAGAACCAATAACTTGTAACTTTAAAATGCAGCAAATGAATCTCCTTTGTCTCTTTTAGATGTCGGAGCAAAAGTAAGAGTTAATCCTTTAAAATAAAAATTGGCCTATTTTTATACTGCTCTTAGCTTGCTTAGATAAGTAACTGATACCAGTTAGCCAGAAAACCAAATCGAGGTTGGCGTAGCAATAGTAAAAATATTTTTTCCATTGGTGGAAAGTATCGCCAAAGTAAATAAAAATGATCTCCAAGTTGGTAGATAGCGTAAAAGTTATTAATAGGTTGTGCATGAGTGTGCAGAGGTTTTAGGTACCTACTACGAAAGACGAAAGTGACGAAACCTTGCAATGGCCACGATCGAACAAAGGGTGTGTATTTATTGGTTTCCGTTGAATCGTATAGGGCACGGTGCACGTGAACCCTCGACTTATACAAAGGCTTCGCGGCTGGCAGTGATAGCTAAAGGAAACAGGATACTAGTACGTGCGTCTTGAGTTTGTTCTTATTGTATTGATTTTCCTATAAACTCAATACGTTAAAGCTAAATCCAAATGTTTACCCACTTAAATAGCATGACTCAAAACCAATAACAATATTATTATGGGTGATCCTAAGTTCTGAGTCATAATAACCAGGGAAGTCAGTGCAGTAAATTAAATATAAAACAAATATAAAAGTCAATAACCCTTCAGGGTTTTTGGCAAGGTTGAGGGATTTGAGAGTCTTTGACATCGCAGATCACAGACAGATACGGGAATATTCCATAAGTTCAGCAGTTTCTTGATAATTTTGACACCATCATAAACAAACTCAAATGTAATTCAGAATGCTAACGTAGTAACGTAATTCTGTGGATGGACGCAGTATTCGTAAAATAATTTATTCATGCGAATCACGTTCCATCAAGGTGACCATTTACCTAGTACATAGGGCCTTCACACTTTTGTACATGTTGCTGTCCGGAAGTCTACAACCATTCACCGAAGAGTCCATTAATGGAAGCGTTTTCAAAGAAAACAAACCTGACGTAGCAAACTCCTGATCATGTGACGGTACATTTCATGAAGTTTTATCGCCCGCGCCCTATTGTCTTCCGTGCGAGAAGTACAAAATAGACAATGAGTCAGCCTGGCCCGGCCAGGGTCATCAAGTGTCAGGTCAGGTCAGTCTAGGGATTGGGCTATGATTTATTTTCTGCGTAAATTATATCTAAATTACTTAAATTAAATTAATTTATTGATTTATTTTTTGCAAAAATTATACATAAATTATACCTATAACTAAAAATCCACTCTTTCACATAATTGAAAACTTGAAAACCAGCTTCCGTGCGAGAAGAACAAAATATACAATGAGTCAGCCTGGCCCAGCCAGGGTCATCAAGTATCAGGTCAGGTCAGTCTAGGGATTGGGCTATGATTTATTTTCTGCGTAAATTATACCTAAATACTTTATTTAGTTCCTGCATAAATTATACGTAAATTATACTTATAACTAAATATCCACTCTTTCACATAATTGAAAACCAGTAAAACTATGCCAGAGATTTGTTGACTGCACCTGAAAGTGAGTTCTGAAAACTCTTTTGTTAGGAAAGTATTTAAATAACACACACTGAATGTAATCATCAAACACCGGAAGTGGATGTTTTTGACTCATTTGTGTCTAATAGAACTATGTCCTGTCCTAGTTTTTTAAATTACCAAGTAGAGGTAATAAATAAACACTACCTTTTATGTATATAAGAAAACCTCATTAAAAAACCTATCAAGTTGAATATTTTATATTAAGAATGATGATGATGAATATTTTAAATATGCACCTTCAAACAGATGTACTTATTATGAAGTAATTAGATCACTAATTTATGAAACATGTTCATGAAAGACTTCAAATAGATACATTAACTAACTTGAATATGACCAAGTGTAAATGGGTCATAACAATTTGGTGTCTGCATGACTCACAATTTGTTGCATAACATTTCATTGAGCCAATTATCTCATAAGTAGCACTTCCATTTCAATTTAACTTTGTTGTTTGGAAATCATACTCAACTCTGACAAGATAAATGGCGTTCCAGCTCTGTAATCATTTCATGATGTAATTAACTCTTTCAGGCACAAAAAAAAATAATTTCTATAAAAAAGTGGTTAGTTTGCTAACCACCAAACCTGAAAAAGTTAACAGATTGACGACCTCCGTGGCCTAACGGTTATCACGCCAGACTGCCACACCGGAGGTCCCGGGTTCGATCTCCGGTCAGGTCAAGATGGAAAAAGATCTTTTCAGATTGGCCTGGGTCTTGGATGTTTATCTATATATGTATTTGTCATAAAATATAGTATCGTTGAGTTAGTATCCCATAACACAAGTCTCGAACTTACTTTGGGGCTAACTCAATCTATGTGATTTGTCCGTATATATTTATTTATTATATTTATATTTATTTAACAGATTTTGGCCACAACTTTATTGGCAAATACTCTACATATAATAGGTAGCTTATTCAGGGCTAGACTTTAAACTCCAATTTACATGTGAAAATATGTAAAACTCACTCACACACATCCATCATTATTTATTTAAGTATATTTAACTTCTTTACAAAAACCTGTAAATGTAAAGGATTGAGGTAGTTTTTCTATGCATACATAATACATAGGCCACCAATGATTTTGAACTGTAAATTAATACCTATAGCATTTTATAATAATAATCATGTAAAAACTTCAAATTTAAAACTGAAGGGCATTCTGTATTATAATCTACATACTTCGAAACATACTCATACTCTAATAAATTTATTACTATTATATTCTATTTTTTTTTTTTACTGACAATTGTCAGTAATGGTTTTTTTGGTACCTAGTACATTTCACCTGGCTGGTGCCTGACTTTGGGATTGTGTGAATTTTGGGACAGCTAGGAGCTAGATACTAGATAAGACTACACTATTCCTTATGAATTATGCGAGGTAGGTACCATATTCAAATAAAGGGAATTTTCCAATTGGAAATGATATTTATAGAAACAAATAAAGACACCTTCTGCTTGGACCCCAATGGATTTCCCTATGGATATTGACTCAAATGGGACACAGCTGTTGCATTTAATTTAAGTACTTAAATATAAGTCACTTTTAGACTACTGTAGAAGCTTATAGATGTTGTGTCCCACTGCTGGACAAAGGCATCCCCCTACTAGGAGCTACTAGCTTTTGTTGAATACTAATGCATGTAGAAACATAAGGATAAAATCCCCTTTTTGAATGATTTTTTCTGCCAACTATGATGAAAGTTTCTAATTTACAATCAAGTCTCAGTCAATAAGATACCTATTTATAGGTCAATTAAAAAATAATTTTGCTAATCTTACACTTACCAATGATAAAGAGTGTGCTCCCCAGTAAACATAAACCAATTCGTATGCAGATGGCCCGGTTGAGGCTACTTGTCACGCGGCGTGAGAAGTAACTCATGGGGCAGTTCCACCTTTGATCACTGGGCTGTTGTTCGTATGTCACTGTTGTTGGTTGATATACGGCACTTGCAGGCATTTTGGCGGATTTATTAACGAAAACACTTCACTTTGAAAATGAATTTGATTTTGATCAACAATCAATACCTCATAAACGAGAACACATAGCTTTTGTTGAACACAAAGGTTCCACGATCGTTTCAAAACACGTCTTCCAGCCTCCTGCCTGCCTGGATGAACAAGCGACGCGCGATGCGCAACGAAACGAACGGTCGGTCGATTCCAAACAAAATGAACTCCTCACAAAGGTTTTCGATTAGGATAACAATATGGATATAATTTGAATAGGTTTATAGTTTATTTGTTACAATCGCGGATTAAATTTATCTCCGAGGAAATAAATTCACAAGAGTTACGGCGAACACGTCCACAACAAATCGCACAACAAAAATAAATGAATGAATATGAACAATATGAATGATCTGCTGACATTGACAGCCGGACGGACGATCGACATGATGGAACAGCTTGTGGAACAGAATGAATGAACGAACAAGAACATTTTTTTTTTTTATTTATCCGTGTGGAAAGGCAAAGGGATCTAAAGCCCATACGGCCATCGTCTGTAATTTTCTTTTCTTCGATCGAACAAGGACAAAGAGTAAGGATCAAATCAAAGAGTATACTTCCCATCACGTGAAAAGGTCGTTGGTAGGGTGAGGTGGGGGTGAAACTTGCGCATGGGTACGTACGACTGACGAACCAATCACGCGCGCCGGATGAGACCCGCCCGGCTCCCGCTTACCGCATAGACCTATTTATCGCCTACTGTGCAGCTTAACCGCCAGCGACTTTTTACGTGACGGCAACTATAAATGAAGGAAGAATTTTAATGAAACAAATCCATGGAAGTAATAAGTACTTTGTACAACAAGTACTTACTACTTCCATGAACAAATTTAATTTCTCTCTGCCTAGAATCTGTAAGAATCATCGATCAGAAGAATCCACAGAAATATTATTTTTTGTGATTTATTCGAAGCTTCCAGACCAAAAGAGTATATACCTAATTACTACGTTTGTCTAGACGAACTAGCAAGCACGCAACACATCGAAAACTATTTACTCCGTAAACATTACTAAGTATGTAAGGTTTGGCTTGTCCGGGATTTTGGATTATTGCAAGGGCTATTTGACTAGTCACTTGCTGTACTTTAATAAAAGGCCCTCAAATCATCAAATAGCTAAATATAATCATGTTCTTTGGGTCTGCTCATCATTGTGGCATCATTGCATTTAAATAAAACACTTGTCATTGTGCAAAAATATTATTATTTTAAATAAATTGAAAATCATTACATTACCAATATATAATTTTATATCACTAAACAGTCATATCAGTAAATTTACAACTAAATTATACTTATACAGGTAAAAGGCACTCTTCCTTGTTATTTTAGTGTTGCACATTCCACTGCATCCCGAATTGAAAAACCGCGGCCAAAATTATAAACATGTATAGCACGAGCACTGATATGTATACAATTATAGACCTTATCAGATTGACAAGAAAGACCGATATTAATGCTCGTTACTGTACGTACATACGTAAAAATAAACTATACAGAATACAAGGTACACTTAAATTAAGGGAAAATATTACAAAACCAAGTATATTTTTTTCTGAGCGATTCATATTTGGTAATCAAGTGTAAACAAGAAAAGTCTTTTATTTAGTTTACATTGCTGATTCGTCGCTTAGTCAGGAATTTGATATATTTTCATATTTAGCTTATGACGGCGCTTTGAGGCCACAGTAACTTATGAGTAAATCCCGTCAAAGGTTATTGATTATTGGCCCAATTAAGGACAAATCCATATCTGGTTCCATCCATAACTTACTTGGTTTAGTAACCAAGTAAGTTTTTAAATAATCTGAGGCTCGTCTACATATACCTATTTACACAATAAAACAACATATTTGCCATCTTGGGCTCTACCAATTTTGTCTGGGTTTCACGGTCAACGTATATTATAAATACTAAATATCAATTTTATCAGCAGGTCTCGAGTCAAAATATTTATATACAAATATATTGATGTATACAGCAAACTATGATATACCGTTTAAAATTATTTTAGCGATCAGTCATAAACAACAAACACAAAAGAGAATATATTTACTTAACTAAATTCATTGAATGGTTAAATATATTTACATAAATGAATTTCATTTTCCATAAGGCACCAAGAGTGTGAGCAACTGCCTCAATTTAGTTAATTTTCATTATTCAAGTTCAAGGTACCCTTGACATAAACATTTTGATGACACTGTATAATAAAAACTAGCGATATAAGTCTAATGTCACTGTATTTACAGTTTACCTGTAAAATGTTATAAAGACGATTGAAAAGTCTTATCTTTCAAATCGATTGGAAATAAGCAAAAATTATTTAACTATACAATACTTATAAGATAAACCGTATATATATTTGTGTTTTGTACTGAACATGTATGTATAGAAACATATATTACAAAAATAACATTCAAATTGTATAAAACATGTACATAGTAGTGACATTATGAAATTAAATAGATATGGATAAATGTTTTCGGAAGCCCTATAATATAATCAAAGTATACATTGGTGGAATAAAATACAGTCATTATTTGCGCGAGAAAAATATGTCCGAGAGTATATAAGGTTTTATGATAATGAATACTTTTACAAACACTGAAATTAACAGTTCAAGGATTAACTAGTAGGACTCTGCGATCGAGCAATAAACGGTAATATCAGATAACCTCTAGGTTTATAAACATACATATATGAATACCTAAATCTGTTAAATCATTCAAATTTTTAATGGAATAAAGAAACACAAACATCTTTAGGCTCAAACATACCAACAGACCAAATTACATCAACTAATACTAAGAATATGCGCGTAATTATTTGAGCATAATAAACTAAACCAATTAATGCCAGTTACAAGATGTATTTGAAGCAATTTGCTATCTTTACCTTATGTATGACTAAAATAGGTCAGACAGCAATAGGCCGCATATAACGTAAAATTAAATTTTCAGCTTATACCCATTTAACAGTGAAGAAAATATCATACAATTTAATATTTTTGTCATGTGGCTTCCTTTTAATATATCCATCAGTCTCAAAAGTTTATTATCTCGGGACTAGCTATCACGATGTCAACTTGCCACTTAAACCAAATAAATAAATAAATTATATAATGTTCCAGAAGCTGCCCCCAATATTTTGCATAATCCCTGCACTGTTATTTAGAAAAGTATAGACATATTTAAATATTATAAAAAGTTAATTGATTATACTATAAATATACATAGAACTTGTAAATAAAACTTTACTATATGATTAGCATAAATTACGGCAAAAGAATTCCGTAAAAAGTACCTATCTACATGACATTTCACATATATCCCGTTTAAGTCGAGCATCGTAGGAATCGAACGATAATGAACACAACCATTTCCGCCACTGATATATCATTCGACAGCGAAGCCGGCGGTCTCGAGGACGGCTTGTTTCAGCTTGTCGTGCAGCCGCTGCTTGGTGGGGTAGGGGGGTAGGTCGAGGCGGTTGAAGCAAGTGTGGGCCTTCGGTAGTGAGTCCGGCGAGGCGTCGGCCACCAGGTGGAGGGTGAAGAGACGAGGGGCCGCCGCGCCCGTGGAGCCCTGCAGCGCGCGGAACCCGGCCAGTGGTACTCGACGGGACCCAGTCACGAACTGCAGCAGCCGGGACCGCATTTCCGCGTCGAACTCCTCCACGATCTCCCAGAACCAGGCGACGAGGGGCGCGTCTGGGGTCACATGCTTCAGCCGCGTGTGGCGTTTCCAGTCGGCTGGGTCCAGGTCGGCGCGACCACCCAGTAGCGGTTGTAGGTCGCGTGGGGACAGCGAGCGCAGCAGCTGGCCGGGGATGATGTCCTCGAGGCCTCGCTTGAGGGCCAGCCACTGCCGTTCAGCGCCGCGCGTGAAGCGGTGCGCGACGTACAGCCGCACGTACTCGCGTTTGTTGTCGTCCGTCACAGCGTCCGTCGCGCCGCCCGGCCGCAGCTCCACGCTGCGCACGGCGCCGAACGAAGAGCACTCCACCGAGAACGTCGTGTCGATCACGCCAGCGATGCTGTTCTCTCTGGAATTGCAATACACCGTCTTTGAATCGTTGAACTGTCTAAATTAACACAGTCACATATGAGATCAATATGTTGGGTCAAAATGATGCATTTAGAACTTGGTACAGTACATATTATCAAGTATTAAAAACAAAAAAATCAGCAGCTGCTTTTGGAAGGGCGCGGTGAAGGCGACATCGAGCTGGTGCCCGTGGAACAGATACATACAGCATCCAGGAGAGAGACCGGTGCAGCTCGGGATCCACATCGCGGATGTCGCGGAGGGTGATGGTGCGGCCCAGCAGCTGCTTGTAGAAGGGTGCGGTGAAGGCGGCGTCGAGCTGGTGCCCGTGGAACAGTGCCACTCCTAGGATGCGGCCCGCGAAGTGAAAGTAGGACAGGTGCTCTGGGTTCACCTGCAACCAGTGAAGAACTAACTTTAGAAGAGACTTAAACAGCTTAACTGACACTTCTGGGAAGTTGTTCACCATAAAAATGCAGTGCAGTGGCTTAATAATGCTGTCTCAGGAATCTTCTTCTTTTTCTTCAGTCCTGTATCACCCATTGTTGGGTATAGGTCTCCTAATGGTTTTTCCATTTTGCACGGTTTCTTGTGGATCGCATCCAGGTTTCAAATAAAAAACACAAATCAAAGTGAAAGAAGTTCAATAACTCTGAATAAATTTGTGCAAAAAGGAACTACAACATACCCCGGAATCAGCATTAATCTGCAGCACATATCTGTCAAAGCCCGCACTGGCATACTGGAACAGTACGTACTGCGGGTTGAACAGTTCCCTGCCCAACAAGTGCAGCCACTCCCGGGCCACACCGCCGTAATCCGGGCCCTCCTCCCCGCGGAACTTGACGAGCAGTCGCTTGCCTCAAACACTTTGGATAAATTTAAATATTGTGCAAAAAGAAAATAACTACAACATACCCCGGAATCAGCATTTATCTGCAGCGCATATCTGTCATCCCCCGCACTGGCATACTGGAACAGTCCGTACTGCGGGTTGAACAGTTCTCTGCCCAACAAGTGCAGCCACTCCCGGGCCACACCGCCGTAGTCCAGGCCCTCCTCGCCGCGGAACTTGACGAGCAGTCGCTTGCGGAGCTCCTTCGATCGCAGTTTCATCACGAGCCGGTACGATTCTTCTAGTACTTCGTTACGTGATACCTGGAAAACAGTTTAAGTAGGTATACGGTGAACTTTAAATATTTTTTTTTATAGCAAACGAGCAAGCGGGTCACCTGATGGTAAGCGATCACCGCTGCCCATAGACTACTGCAACACCAGGGGGGGTATCACAAGATGGTGCCGGCCTTTCAAGAAAACGTAGACTCGTTTTTTGAAGGTTCCAATGTGGAAAGAAGTGTCTTTTAAAACGAACGGTGGTTGACAGCCCGTTATCCAGATGGTATGGATGAAAATTTCTGTTCGGTTCCGTTTTAGAACCAAAAATGTTTAGACCATGGCAAACAAACTACAATAACAACCCACCTCTATCCTACAGTGTCCAGTCTGCGGCTGCAGCGCCCGGGCCTTGGCGGCCAGGTCGCGCTTGTACTTCGGCAGCGTCTCGGGCTCCGAGGGCTCCTGAAATACATCAAACCACAATAACAACCCACCTCTATCCTACAGTGTCCAGTCTGCGGCTGAAGCGCCTGCAGCTCTGCTCGCAGCGCCCGGGCCTTGGCGGCCAGGTCGCGCTTGTACTTCGGCAGCGTCTCGGGCTCCGAGGGCTCCTGAAATACATCAAACCACAATAACAACCCACCTCTATCCTACAGTGTCCAGTCTGCGGCTGAAGCGCCTGCAGCTCTGCTCGCAGCGCCCGGGCCTTGGCGGCCAGGTCGCGCTTGTACTTCGGCAGCGTCTCGGGCTCCGAGGGCTCCTGAAATACATCAAACCACAATAACAACCCACCTCTATCCTACAGTGTCCAGTCTGCGGCTGAAGCGCCTGCAGCTCTGCTCGCAGCGCCCGGGCCTTGGCGGCCAGGTCGCGCTTGTACTTCGGCAGCGTCTCGGGCTCCGAGGGCTCCTGAAATACATCAAACCACAATAACAACCCACCTCTATCCTACAGTGTCCAGTCTGCGGCTGAAGCGCCTGCAGCTCTGCTCGCAGCGCCCGGGCCTTGGCGGCCAGGTCGCGCTTGTACTTCGGCAGCGTCTCGGGCTCCGAGGGCTCCTGAAATACATCAAACCACAATAACAACCCACCTCTATCCTACAGTGTCCAGTCTGCGGCTGAAGCGCCTGCAGCTCTGCTCGCAGCGCCCGGGCCTTGGCGGCCAGGTCGCGCTTGTACTTCGGCAGCGTCTCGGGCTCCGAGGGCTCCTGAAATACATCAAACCACAATAACAACCCACCTCTATCCTACAGTGTCCAGTCTGCGGCTGAAGCGCCTGCAGCTCTGCTCGCAGCGCCCGGGCCTTGGCGGCCAGGTCGCGCTTGTACTTCGGCAGCGTCTCGGGCTCCGAGGGCTCCTGAAATACATCAAACCACAATAACAACCCACCTCTATCCTACAGTGTCCAGTCTGCGGCTGAAGCGCCTGCAGCTCTGCTCGCAGCGCCCGGGCCTTGGCGGCCAGGTCGCGCTTGTACTTCGGCAGCGTCTCGGGCTCCGAGGGCTCCTGAAATACATCAAACCACAATAACAACCCACCTCTATCCTACAGTGTCCAGTCTGCGGCTGCAGCGCCTGCAGCTCGGCTCGCAGCGCCCGGGCCTTGGCGGCCAGGTCGCGCTTGTACTTCGGCAGCGTCTCGGGCTCCGAGGGCTCCTGAAATACATCAAACCACAATAACAACCCACCTCTATCCTACAGTGTCCAGTCTGCGGCTGCAGCGCCTGCAGCTCGGCTCGCAGCGCCCGGGCCTTGGCGGCCAGGTCGCGCTTGTACTTCGGCAGTGGCTCGGGCTCCGAGGGCTCCTGAAATACATCAAACCACAATAACAACCCACCTCTATCCTACAGTGTCCAGTCTGCGGCTGAAGCGCCTGCAGCTCTGCTCGCAGCGCCCGGGCCTTGGCGGCCAGGTCGCGCTTGTACTTCGGCAGCGTCTCGGGCTCCGAGGGCTCCTGAAATACATCAAACCACAATAACAACCCACCTCTATCCTACAGTGTCCAGTCTGCGGCTGCAGCGCCTGCAGCTCGGCTCGCAGCGCCCGGGCCTTGGCGGCCAGGTCGCGCTTGTACTTCGGCAGCGTCTCGGGCTCCGAGGGTTCTGCGGGCGGCGGGGCCGCGGGCGCCGCTGGCGGACCCGGCTCGCCAGTTGTCGGCTGAAATACATCAACATCCTTCAATAATGTAATGGTAGATGCACTGGTCCATATAAAACTCAAACAAAAAATGGCACTGCGTCAATGTTCACGAAGTAAAGCAGACTCAGTCTGCTTTGCCTGGCCCTGCTCTAGCAGGGCCAGGGCTACAGCCCCGGGGCCTCCAGACTTTGGAAAAAAAGATTTTTTTATAATTCTTGTTTCCGATTATATTTATGTTTGTTAAATAATAAAAGATAAATTATTTACTAAATAAAGTTAAATTATTTATTGGAAAACTCGACTGAAAAAAAAAGTCAATTTTATTTGGAAAATAAATTGGGTCCAGAGGGCCCCGAGGCCTCTAAATTCGGCCTTGAGCCCGAGGGAGCGTGCCGCATCTCCCAGCCGGTGAATGTAGATACAGACCTGCAGGAACCTAGCGGAGAGCGCCAGGCGGGGGTCAGTGAACTGCGTGGTGCGGTTGTTGTGGTCCACGAAGTAGGGCCGGCCCGAGGGGGCGTGTCGCATCTCCCAGCCGGTGAATGTAGATACAGACCTGCAGGAACCTAGCGGAGAGCGCCAGGCGGGGGTCAGTGAACTGCGTGGTGCGGTTGTTGTGGTCCACGAAGTAGGGTCGGCCCGAGGGGGCGTGTCGCATCTCCCAGCCGGTGAATGTAGATACAGACCTGCAGGAACCTAGCGGAGAGCGCCAGGCGGGGGTCAGTGAACTGCGTGGTGCGGTTGTTGTGGTCCACGAAGTAGGGTCGGCCCGAGGGGGCGTGTCGCATCTCCCAGCCGGTGAATGTAGATACAGACCTGCAGGAACCTAGCGGAGAGCGCCAGGCGGGGGTCAGTGAACTGCGTGGTGCGGTTGTTGTGGTCCACGAAGTAGGGCCGGCCCGAGGGGGCATGTTGCATTACCCAGCCGGTGAATGTAGATACAGACCTGCAGGAACCTAGCGGAGAGCGCCAGGCGGGGGTCAGTGAACTGCGTGGTGCGGTTGTTGTGGTCCACGAAGTAGGGTCGGCCCGAGGGGGCGTGTCGCATCTCCCAGCCGGTGAATGTAGATACAGACCTGCAGGAACCTAGCGGAGAGCGCCAGGCGGGGGTCAGTGAACTGCGTGGTGCGGTTGTTGTGGTCCACGAAGTAGGGTCGGCCCGAGGGGGCGTGTCGCATCTCCCAGCCGGTGAATGTAGATACAGACCTGCAGGAACCTAGCGGAGAGCGCCAGGCGGGGGTCAGTGAACTGCGTGGTGCGGTTGTTGTGGTCCACGAAGTAGGGCCGGCCCGAGGGAGCGTGTCGCATCTCCCAGCCGGTGAATGTAGATACAGACCTGCAGGAACCTAGCGGAGAGCGCCAGGCGGGGGTCAGTGAACTGCGTGGTGCGGTTGTTGTGGTCCACGAAGTAGGGCCGGCCCGAGGGAGCGTGTCGCATCTCCCAGCCGGTGAATGTAGATACAGACCTGCAGGAACCTAGCGGAGAGCGCCAGGCGGGGGTCAGTGAACTGCGTGGTGCGGTTGTTGTGGTCCACGAAGTAGGGTCGGCCTGAGGGGGCGTGCCGCATCTCCCAGCCAGGTGGTAGAGGGCCCGCCGCAGCCGACACGTGTCTCATATGCTGGGGTACACGTGGGTCGTGCCAGGTCGACGACCCAGTCATTACGTTGTAGAAGTACACCTGGCCTTGCGGCGTTGTGCGCATTTCTGAAAGATAAATTTCGAAAATTCATACCAATGTTTGTAATCTATAACGTACTTGATGAGTAAGAAGACTACGAGAAAGACACAAAAGAATCTATCTACAATCTATAAAAAATAAAATTGGATGCTGTCTGACTTATTGGTATATCAACGCAGAGAGGAACTGCTGAACGGAGAAACTTGAAATTTAGCAGAAGTGGGCAAGCAAAGCAATTTTAGAAATTCCACCCCTAAATGGATTAAAAACTAAATTCACGCGGGCGAAGCAGGGGGCAAAAGCTAGTTCACGATATAATGAACAAAAGTCATATCCCACCATATCCTGGGGGCAGATCAGTGGCAGCTATGGGCGCCACAGGGGTCGCGGGGGTGGACGGTGTGCTGGGGGTGGGGGGCGAGGGGGGCGCTGCTCGTGACCGCACCGCCGTCTGTGGCTGCGGCTCGGGCCTGGAAAGAGATATTGTTACAGAGTGGTATTTACCAGTGGGAGCTTATTACAGTCAGCGGCAGGGATGAAGAAGCGGCAGACAAACCTGATCCCCTGAGATAGGATTCGTTGAGATATATATCGTCCAGGTTTCTCTGCAGCTGAGTACATGAGAGTTATGAGCTTGGATTTGCCCTTATTTAGGCGTAGTGCCCGTACACGGACATAATTTACATGACAAACCCATTTTTTTAATAGCCTTTAGTATCCCACTGCTGAGCAAAGGCCTCCGCTCTGGTTCGCCATTCCTGTGTGTTCAGTGCATTGGCTATCCAATGACAAACATATTTATATTTCTATCTACGCATAATCAGGCAGGCTGATCGCAAGATATAAAAAAGTACCAACCTCAAAGAAATAGACGTGGCGTGGTTGACATCGGGGTCGGAGACGGGTGAGGAGGGGGAGGAAAGAGCAGAGGGGGAGCAGGGGGAGGTGGAGGGCGAGGCGGCCGGGGACGACGACTGCGAGGCGCTCGCCTCCGTCGGCCGCTCCCACTGCGTACGTCGCGAGACGTGGTTTACGTAGTACGCCCTGGCAAAGAAAAAATAGTAGATTTTACAACAAGTGCACAAAACGAACGATTTTTATCCGAGACTGATAGTAATGTCGAGGATAAAAATAGTTTTGTGGAAGAGTTATAAACTCTGCTTTTCACTTCGATTGCGAGGAAATAAAACAGTAAACGCACGAAAAAACAGGAGCTGTCTCCCGCCGCTTTATTTTTTTTTAATCTTACGACATTGATATTAGGCTTGGGCTGCAGACCTATGATATAATGATAATTTTCTTAAATCAATACTTTCTACTTTAAATTAGTACTTGAATTTAAATTTTAATATCTTTTATGTCTTAAAAACACATAAGGCAAATAAATTAATGTAAATATTATAAAATAACAAATTCTATCTATGAACTTCTTATTGTGTTTGGCTGTATGGCTCATTTTCTTTGCCTTAATATAGATACATTTATGAGTAGATACGTTAATGCCCTTGTGCACAAAATTCGATTTTGTGCAGCCTATATCCTGCACAAATAAGCACTTTCCGAGCATGAGAAGTGAAAAATATGTTTCTTCATCATTCTATTCTTTTTAGCATTCTAAACGTTGTATCAAAGGGCATAAAAAATAACAAAGATAAAAAATCTATAAAAGATAAATTGAATAAAGCTAGGCATTGGGGCTACGGTAGTGATGTGCCTTCCAGTAATTTTCAAAGAAACAGAACAAAAGTTTCTTGGAAATATTCTCGAGAACGGAAAATTTTCCTAAATCCTCGAGAAATTTCTGAGAATTTTCGGAAATTTTCTCGGCGGCACATCGCTAGCTAAAACGGCTAATCACGACTGAGAGAAAAACAAGAAATAATTTCTTTCAATTTAACTGTTTCTTTATAACAAATTATTTATTTTCTAATCCTAACTTTGTGACGATACGACCAAAAAATAACGTTCGTATAATCCATACCTGCCAGTCGGTGTGAATCTCTCCTCCCAGTATTGCGGAAGTGGGCTCTGCGAGTTGTTGACAGGAGGGTCTCTAGGCGAGCGGACATCGCCCGCGGGCCCGACCACGGCCAGCGGGGAGCCCTCGCCCGCCGCCGACGCGGGCTCGCCTCGGGCTCCGTCGCGGGACAGCAGCGACACTATCACCTGACCTCGCACACCACACGTCTCGCCTGATCCGTCCTCGCATAGTTCCAGGCATTGATCTGAAAATATGGACAAGTTGATTATTCAACTAGCAGTCAGGACTTCTCAATCGAGATATGTAAAAAGTGTTTTTAAAGTAAAGATTTTATTAATTTAGGCATTAACATAATAATGTTTAATTCATCATGACTGGTCCTAACCAGTCATGATGAAGCCAGTATTATGTTTATATCCATATGGACCATTTAACCCATTATCACACATTACAATACACATATAACAATATTGCATTATCTACAGCCTGTATAGGGCACCTGGGTGAAAAAATATAAAAGATACATAATAGCACTGGTCACTGAGATTTTGCACTTTGAAATATGTTTTTTTTTTTTGTGAAAACAAAGATTCAAGGATATGATGGATATTGTTTTTAACCCCAAATTCCCATAACAATGTAAATTTGAAAAAAAAAATAAGATGAAAACTAACAAGACATGTTGTCTTGTTTTATAATAGAGTCCCTTCATAAAATCTGTCCTATAAAGATTGAGGTGATGTAACTGTTTTGTAAACATATGATTGAATGACATGCAAGTACCAAGACAAACATGATACAAACAAGTATAAAAAATAACTGTATTGCATGTTTAACTCACTACTGGCCTGTTGATTAAAAAAATACTGACAAGTATAACTTATTGCATACACTTTCGCAACAAGTATGAAGATTACATTATAGCTGTTATGTGGCTTTATTATGTCAATTTATTTTTATAAGACTGACTAGTTCAGTTTGTGTTCTCTGAACTGCCAAGCAGAATTTCCAGATATGGCGAATTTTTGTATTTGAACACCCAGAACCACAGAATTAATATTAGTACTACGTACAGAAAGGAAACTCCCTGCCCCTCCCACAATATGGCACCCCCCCCGTTCTTGTGTAACTGTGGGACGTTCGACTATGAAAACGCACACATTGCCGTGTTACTGACGTGTTCACGGATATACAGTTTCATTTGTAGTAGTAGTAGGCATATTTGACGCGCCGTTTCTATGAAGCGCCCGCCCTGTGCCAGAACATTAATTCATTTTTTTTTTTATCTTTACTTGTTTTGTTTACCATCAGACCATGCACTGATCCCAAATAGAGTAGAATTAAGAATTATGATTAGATGTTAGCTAATAAAGTCTAAATGTTGAGTGCTGATTTCTTGAATTTCAGAGTAATGATACTTACATCCGGTATCTTTTAGTTTGTGCACAGTAGAAGGTTGGATTCTGACACAGCCGAGGAAACCCGATCCTTGCCTTTTATGAATTTTTCGCTGATTCCAAACACTATAAATAAACGGTAACAAAAACAAAAGGTTATTTAAACAAAAATGATAATAGAGACAGACACATGTATTCCCCAGCAATTGGAAAAATACATATAACTCAGTTCAGAAATCAAGCAAAGAGAATCTCACTTGATACACAAGCTTAGTTATTTTAAGGGTATTCCTGAAGTTTCTCTACTTGTGTAGCAATACAAATTAAGGAAACTACTTCTTGCTGCAGATATAATACTGTTCGAGTTTCTGACTAAACATTTCAGATAGTGAGGTGAAACCATTTGGAAAATTTTCTAAACTTACTAGTAGGTACTTAATATTGTAATTTCATTATTGACTGCTAAAACTACTTACTATAAAATCAGTCTTGATGTATGGGAGTTGTGTATATTTGTTACTCAATTATACAAAATCTACCGGATATTTTGATGAAATTTGGCCTATAGTAATTTCGTCACAAAATTTTCACAGGAGCAAAGCCTTGAGAGCAACTAGTACACAATAAATAAAGTATACATAAAAAAATTATAAGCAAAAACTATCAGCACCAAGAATCCTTGCTGCTTGCATAACTTGACACTTATGTATGATGAACTTTGAATGATTCAAAGCAAATTATTTGAAATATCACATCACAACTACCAAATTAGTTAAAGTAATGATCAATATAATATTACATCGAGTAGGTACATTATTCAACATAGTTTAGAATAAGTTGATTTAAAATTCATAACAGAGTCTCATAGCTTACCTAATTGTAATTCCATCACCTTTGTTAAGGTAAAGGTCATAATGGGTATTCCATTTTGGATCAAGAGTAGCTTTTACTGCATTAGTTGAATATACTTGGCCACTGCCATCCACTGTAATTTTAGCGAAAGGATCTGGCAAACCTGAGAAAAAATATGTCGAATTAATCGAGCCATACGCTATTATTTCGTAACAATTGAAAAAACCATCATAATTAAAATAATAAAAGCGTATTATATAGAAATCGATTCATTTTAAATGGTCAACTTGCTTGTCCCAGTGCCCATAGGCATAGGCCTTGAAAAAGTCCTTCATACCATACCTACAGAGATAACAAAATAAAAGTAGGACAAACTTACGAAAAATGTCTCGCCGCACTAAATTTCTTGCGCACAGAACTGAAAGAAATCACACATATTATAGAAACGAAAAGAATGTGAGAATGGCATAGTAAAATTCACAAGTTTATGTACACCAAATTAGCTAGAAATAACTCACTTGTTAATCTAATTTTTTGAGCTCCATATTTACGGCTCGACACTGGTGTCGACATTTTAGCATAATTTTAGGCCGTAACATTACAAATCACTATAAATTATTACAAAATAGGTAATTACACATTTCCGTAGAATAAACTTCAAGCCACCATTTTTCATGAATGAATGATTGAATGAAAATAATCTATAGACAACGTTTGACAACGATCCATTCCATTCATTCTCTATTTTGCTTTTTTAATTAAAAAGTCGCTTTCACTTCACTACACTACTGCGCGACCTATACGAACGGCCTGATTTCCGTATGCTTTGCTCAGAAACGGATTTTTGAGCAAAGGCTTTATCGGATTTTTAAAAATTTCATCTAGAGGCAGTGTCTCTGATTAAGGGCCGTGACCGTGAATGGAGTAAATAAAGTGTTCTTATTTTTTCCATGGTAGGGATTTAACTTCGTAGCGACGACGTGCCGTGCCACCACAGACATATAATATATATTTTAAAAAAAATATATTTCTGTGCGTGCCACCGATAATTTATGTTTCCGAAAATTTATTTTGAAAATTTCCGAAAATTCTTTGATTTTTAGGAAATGTTTCCGATGTCGAGAATTTTTCCGAGAACTTTCCATTGCGCTGTTTTTTGAAAATTTCGGGAACTCGACGGCACATCACTACTTCTATAACTTCTACTCTATAGCAGAAATTTCATTTGATGAACATTTTTTTCTATGGAGTGGAGACCTTCTCTAGACCTCAGAGCACAGATAAACCCCAATAGATTGAGTATCATTCAATGCTTGTTCGCGTCGAAAGTCACCAAACTTAGAGGAAGTGCGCGGGGGTCGGGAGCGGTAGCTGACATCAACGAGAAAAGGACAAACATATACTTGACACTTGGGAAAGAAAGAGATGCTTGCAAAAGACATCAACGTCACCCCATTTTGGTACTCTAGTTCGCACTGTTTCACATAGTTCGACCATTATAAAGTGAACTCTTACCTGTGAAAAGTTGTACCATACTTTTGGAGATTTGATATCCTTGATGATTTTCTGCGCTATTTTATGCAACATGTACTCATTTTTACACACGCAACGAACCTAATAGATTTTTGGGAAATTTTCACGAAACAACCTCACAGATCTGTGTTCTGGTCGCAACTAGAGATGGGCGCTTGGATAAATTTCCGGAAGGTAAAAATGGGAAAGAATGGGTAGAATGAGTAAAAATTAATTTATACCCATTTATACCCGATATTTTTTATTTATACCGAGTAGAAATTATAATGAATTTAAATTATCCTTATTTACTTTAAACTGTTAAAATAATAATTAAAGTATAAATATTAGGTATGTTTTGATTATAAGGAAGATAAATAACTAGTTGTTTTCGGTTCAAATATTAAAAAAAAACGCAAACAACAGATTTACAATCATATGTATTCAAATAATATTTTGAAAATAATGATGCATATTCAATATATGGATGTTTCAAGTAGAATTAACAAAAAAGTAGACAAACATTTGCCCGCGGGTTCACCCGCGTGAATTTCCCACGGGAACAGTGCTTTTTCCGGGATGAAAAGTATCCCATGTCCTTCTCAGTACTTCCAACTATGTTTATGTGAAACAGAAAGATTGGCTGAGTAGATAAAACGTGAAAAGGTAACAAACAAACTCACTTTCGCATTTATAATATTAGTTAGGATTAGTATTTGAACTTCGCAATATTTTTCTATCGAGAAAGTTTTATGCAATCGTGTTTTTGAGAGAGTTAGTAATTAAGTTTGCTGCATTTTAATTTCAAATTCAGTTTTTCATTATTACTGATATTACAGACATTTGTAATAATCTGGCCTAGTACGGCGGGCCATACGATTCGATGATCGCCTAGCCGTTTAATAGAATTCCGGCATTTGGCAAACTTGTTCGTCGCCCCGGCATAACATTCATTGCCTAAAACCAGTTGGCTGCGAATGAGTCAGAATTAAGATATATCTTGTTAGGTCTTTTTGTAAGCAAAACGTAAATTGTACACTTTATAAGTATTTTTACGCAGTACTTAATTTAAAAACTGAATAGTTACTACCTTAAACACTTTATTTCTTAATAAATCTTAACGATATATTATAAAATATCGCAATTACAAACATTTTAATTGATTTTAATTTTTACCCGGTGTAAATTAAAAATTCCTGGGAAAAAATGGGTATAAATGGATAAATTTCCGAGTCTCGGAAATTTATCGGGTAAATGCCCATCTCTAGTGGCAACTAATGAAGCAATTTCATTTATACGTGCAAAAGCATGTAAGTGCGGTGACCCCAGACGCCCATACAAGTGGAATCTATTGGGGTTTATCTGTGCCTCAGAGAGACTGTTATCACAGTAGAAGTAATAAACGTACGTATGTACTTATTACTTCCATGGTTATCACTATGTTAGGCAGGTGTATAACACGCACAGTCTCGTGTCAGTCTGGTCCTTCAGTCTGGTCACGTATAGACTAATCAACTGACGACTTTCGCACGATGTTACACGCTCAGTCTGAATATTCATCAGTCACCGCTAAAAACGCCGATTACGCCAACCAAAAAATGGACGATAGTAAAATAGCTTGTTTTGCTATAATAAAAGCTCAGCTCAGATTGTAAAAGTCAATCGAGGGAAAGGGCTTTAAACTGGGGATTCCTCCACTCATAGGCGATGGGCTAGCAACCTGTCACTATACCTGAATCTCCATTCCATCAGAGAGCCCACTATAGCTAAGTGTGACCTTCGAGTCTCACGATTCTTGGCTCTGTCTACCCCGTAAGGGATAAAGACGTGATTCTATGTATGTATGCATGTAAAAGCTCTAACTGTAAAAAAACGTGTTGAATAAAAACGATAAGTTAAATCTTTGGGTTAAATCGTGGCTACAGAAAAGAGATAGTTATATCCAATTGATTGAACTTATTACATGAAATAATTTATTCTGGGGAAGAAGATGACTTCGTAAATTATTACTGGATGAAAAATTGCTCTTTTGACTATCTAATGGAAATGGTCAAACCATAATCGTGAGAATCCATCGCTGTCAGAGCGCTGACTGATGCTGATAAGACTGAATGAAG
This sequence comes from Ephestia elutella, assembly GCA_018467065.1. Classification (NCBI taxonomy): domain Eukaryota; kingdom Metazoa; phylum Arthropoda; class Insecta; order Lepidoptera; family Pyralidae; genus Ephestia; species Ephestia elutella. Next base: position 13,316,990 of record CM031580.1, on the reverse strand, counting down.
AAATGTTTACACTATGTCTGGCATCAATATTACCAGATCAAAATATTTAAAAATCCGTCAGTCTGGGGCATCAGTCCATCAGTCAGTGGGTTAGACGTTCAGTCTTGCATCAGTATTACCAGACTGATGGACCAGACTGATACCAGATTGAGCGTGTAACACCCGCCATAGACTAATGTATAGCATGTCAATGTCAGATAATATGACTTTCATTTGATGACAGCTGGATGACAAGAGGCGCACGAGCCAGTCAACGACCATGATCAACAAAGTTGTGTTTACAAACAAAATATTAAATGTTTCCAATAAAATATAGGTAGTCTTAGAATAATTCGCACTCAAACAAATCAACGAACGAATTTCACTTATACTACTCTAAATACAGTCCAGTGCGTGTTGCGCGTTCATACAGACACTGCTTTTCATCTTTATCTAAAGTGTATATAAAAAGGTAGGTAATATGATAGCTGTCGAGATATATTCACACACAATAATTATCTAGGCTCGTAAATAATAATATCTTCATCTTATCATCATATTATGTACACGTAACAACAAAGTGCACCCATATTATTTGTACGTAAGTTAAATGAGTAAATATTGTTATCATCTGCTAGCTATCTGAGTCTGCTATACCTACTCAAACTTTGTTTAACCACGGTTTATTCTACTGAACAATTAAATGAAATGGAACAGTAGCTGGACTTTTTAAAAGTAATTTGTTTTATATAATTATTGCAGGAGTGATACGAAATGAAGCCTATTATTATAGTACATGGTGGTGCTGGGGACATCCCATCTAGTAGAGTTAAGGGTAAGATAGATGGATCGAAAGCAGCAGCAAGAGCAGGCTACGAAGTTCTACATAAAGGAGGCTCTGCTTTAGATGCTGTTGAAGCTGCTGTGGTGTCAATGGAAAAAGATGATAACTTTAATGCAGGTATCTATTTATCTTCTTCTAGTTGTCCCAAAGTAATATGAGAAGGTAACGGGTTATTGATTTATTTGGTTTGCATTTTTCTATTATCTACTTCATTTTTCTATTATCTATAGAGATGGCATATGAATCTAAATTTTTTAACAAGCTGTCATACTTTATTTTAGGGTATGGTTCTGTGTTGAATTTACGAGGAGAAGTTGAAATGGAAGCAAGCATAATGCGGGGCTCAGATCTTAATGTTGGTGCTGTTACCTTAGTGAAAGATTTCTTGCATCCTATAAGTATAGCTCACAAAGTGCTCACAGATTCACCACATTCCTTATTGGGAGCAGAGGGAGCAAAATTATTTGCACTAGAAAAGGTATTTTTTTTAAATATTATTTTACATTTTTTTTTATATCTGACATTAGAACTTGAAAACCTGTAGAATGTTTGAACCATAACTCAAGTGCCTTTCATGTACCTATTGCAATTTCAGATATTTTTTTTTTCCTCTCTTCTATTCTAGGGATTTCAAACAGTCAAGCCAGAATCATTAATTAGTGATCATGCTAAACAAGCATTGAGTAATTTCCTGAAACATGGTGAATTTGGCAGAACTGAAATTGGAGAAAAAGATGAGGTAGGTGTCTCTTTGTTATATTTCCCAACTATTGAACCTTAGCATTAAACCAATTTTTCTGAGATGGGCAAACTTCTTTTTATTTATAATTGCTTTCTTACTTCTCCCAAGGACTCGTTTGTTTGAAACTTGCATTAACTTCGAATATGAAAATGTGATAGGGTGGAGTGGGCACGGTTGGCGCTGTGGCGGTGGACGCTAATGGTCACGTGGCGGTGGCCACCAGCACGGGTGGCATGAGCGGCAAGGTGGTCGGTCGCATCGGAGACACCCCGCAAATTGGGAGTGGCACTTACGCCGACGACTTCATTGGCGGCGTTTCTACTACTGGTAAATAGATAACAGAATATCGTCTGTCTAAATTAAATGTGAAGTGAAAGGATTTATCAAAACTTTCTGTGATTTTTTCAGGACATGGTGAATCCATATTAAAATACTGTTTGGCTCACAGCATTATAAAACTCATGGAGAGTGGACTTAATGCACAAACTGCTACAAAGCAAGCAGTGGAAGGCATGACGTCACGGTTGAAGAACACTGCGGGTGCCATAACTTTATCAAAGGATGGCGACGTCGGCGTCCACTTCAGCTCCAACAGGATGTCCTGGGCATACGTAAAGGACGCCAAGATTTTTTTTGGAATCAATCACAGTGAAACTTTTGAGGAACCATATTAACGCAGTTGAGACTGAACAAATATTTAAGACTGCAGAACAATCAAATCATATTTTTATATTTAAATTGATTATGGACTTATTCAAATAAAAATATATATAGTTGTTCAAAATTTATATGTATATACAAACATTATACCACTCCCTCTATTTTATTGGAAAGCTACTGGTCTGGGAAAATATAGATGCCATTTCGACTCGCCAAGAAGTAGAATTGGAAAGCTTTTGCCAGCAGCAGCAGCCCACAATAAATTAGGCTTTCCATGGCAACTTTCAAGTTTTTGCTACAATGGTAGATAATCAAGTTTTTGCTACAATGGTAGATAAAATAATCTAACCCAGTTTTATTCGGCCCATATAAAATTTTATGAACGTTCAGTAAGCACAGGTATGAATGTTCAGTAAAAAATTCGCTACTAAGAAAATTGATTGATGGAAACATTCATCTAAATTCATTTATTTTACTCGATGCGCCCGAGGCTGATGATTTCTTTTTGTTTTTTGTCAAAACCAACTCAGTTTAACCAAATAACAGGGTAAAATGGCAAAATGTTCAAATCAAATCGACTTTATTCTAGAATTAAACAGTGAATAAAACACAAAAGTATTGTTACATGTTACATCAATATATTCTTCAAATTATATCCTAAATCAGTGTAGTATGGAAAACTCCATACAAATACTAACAACTAAGATTACAACCTAGTATTTCTTAATTATATTTCTTTGTAACGTCAAAACACAATGAAACTGATTTATACATTTAAAGTGGCATTTTACATTCAATTTGAAAAAAGGCGTTTTTGGAATGTAACTCTTCCAATTTTCGAATATAAAATAAACCCATCCCTTCACGAATATTTGTTTCTACGACAATACACTGATCGAAAGTACAAAATAAAAATATACAGTTATTTGATACTGATAAAAGTACAGCAGTTGAGAATAGAAAAGTAGATTAATAAGATTACAGAAATCACTTGCAAATGTCTAATTTAATCATGCAGTTCATGGAAGTCTAGTTTGAGACTGGCCTTTTTAATTTCACACTGAATATAAAAATATTCTTTATTATATATCATAGTGTATAAATAAAACTAATCGATTACTTTCATTTAGTTTTTTGGCTGTAGATGATGTTGAGTTATGTTTTACTGCTGATTATGTTCGCCTTCTTTAAAACTGAAGGTTAGTTATCAAGTCTAGTGTCATGTCATATTTAAAAAAAAACGACTAGCGTGTTAAGCGAAAACGCGATGCGACTGCAAAAACGCCCTCTCAACATCTTCTCAATCATAAATTAGAAAGTCAAAATTGAAGCATGGGATGCAACAAAGGCGGTCGGTCCCATAGAAACCCTGTCGGGTCGGTCCCTAGTAACTCTATTGGTGCTCCCACACTGGCAGTTATAAAATGATATATAACATTTGCTGTCTCATTTTTCATTAACTTGACAAGTGTAACAGAGACAACAGATGTTATATAACATTTTATAACTGCCAGTGTTGGAGCACAATATGGACCGAACGCCCCTGTCAATAGTAGCGCAAAAATATGTTGAACCTGTGATTCAATAGTCCCGTTTACAGCCAGCTCGGGAGTGTTATGGAATACATTTGGTAGGACAATGGTGGAGGTTAGTGTCGCTGGTCGCGGCGGTGGTCGCGTTCGCGATCGCGTTCTGCGGGCACGGCGTCGCGTTCGCGTCGCTCGCGGTACCGCTCCTCGTAGTAGGGCGCCGCTCGAGCCTTACTGCTGGCGTCGCCTGCCCCGGCCTCCGCTGCCGGCTCCACCGGCGACTTGCGTGGCCTGCGATTAGATTTACTACTTTTATTTATTACAGGTGTAAAAAAAACTGGCAAAATTTACTTAACTAGGACCACCCGCGGCTGTAGCGCCTTGGATGATGATGTGTAAAAATAATGTTATCTATCAACAATATTATGGTACCAATTCCTAGGTTTCCGAGCGTGCTGAATTTTTTTTTGCATCCAAGATGGCGGACACATTTTATTCAATTTAGTAATATGGGTATCGTTCAATTACTAGGTTTCCGAGAGGGCGGAATTTATTTTTGCATCCAAGATGGCGGACACGTTTTATTCAATTTAGTAATAAAATGGGTATGGTATGGTATCGTTTTCTAAGTTGTCGGGGGTGCTGATTACGAAGATGATATTTGTTTTTTGATCCAAAATGGCGGACACATCTTTTTACACGACTGACCAAAAATGGAGTGTTATTTTTTTTATTAGAGTTCCTGTATGTATGTAAGTTCACCATATGTCCTGAACGACTTAACAGATTTTGATGTCAGGTATTTTTAGATTCCTTGCATTCCTCTGAGTGACATAGGCTATATGAGTTGTCAGTCGTGTTTTGTATTTATTAATGATTAGCTTGTTATACAATTTAACATACCTCTCTTCCCTGCTGTGTCCCCTATTATAATGGTCAGCGCGTTCCCTATCCCTTGACCTGGAACGTTCGCGTTCGCGCTCCCTGTAGTCTCTGTAGTATCTGGAACAATATAAACAATCTTTGTAACAACAGTTTCTTAACAAAAACGTCGTATGATCCGAGTCGTCACATAAAAAACCTTTAGGTTCAGTTTGCGTGCGCCTTAGCTGATATCATGCTTAGCCACTTAAATCAAGAAAAGAGTGTATGATTATACAATCAGTCTCAATATTATTATCGTTTTATGTACATCTTTGCAAGATGGGCTATTTCATTACCTTGAAATTGCATCACTTGAAAATCAGTCAAACTATAAATGTGTCAGGTTTAGCAGGCTTCTGGATAGTTAAAGCCTAAAAAGAGTAAAGTTTTACGCTATGGTTTCGCTATCATGCACAACGGTGCGGTATGCGTCGCACAAGGTTGCGCTTGCTCCCCACGGCCCACGCGTCGCTGACGTCGACGGAACAAGAGACCATTTTCGATGTTTTTCATACGGTTATATGTCCGACACTGCATACCGTTTATCGCACGTTGTGCGTCACGATCGCGAGATCATAGCTTTAGTCATGTGCCGTTAATAATATTGAGACAGATATTGAACACGTAACACGGAAGCTGTACAAATGATTCGCACTTACGCGTCACGCTCGCGTTCACGATCACGGTCCCTTGACCTTTCCCTGTACCTGCAACCAATCAGGTCCGGCTTTAGATTTGAAAAATATCATAAATAAATTAAAAACGGTTTTGGATCGCGAACGACGGCGTTTTTCGATGTTGCAGTATTTTGTCTTCACGGCTGGGAAAAGTATTCTGTTGCAAGCAGTAATGATATCGTCAATTTTGAATTTTATTAGTGTCAATGTCTCAAGTGGCCAACAATATTGGTGGTATTTAAATTGATAAAAGGACTTAGCGTAAACGTACCTGAATGACTGCGTGGAGAAACTTTTTCTACAATACCTACTTTGGTTGATAAATTTTTCTATAATACCTACTTTGGTTTATAATTTTTTCTACAATACCTACTTTGATTAAGTGCAACAAATATTCATCATCCCCACAAATACGCTACATTCTCCCTTTGGTGTTCTATATCTCGGCGTTTCGTTTCGGGCGGGTCAGTTGCAGACAGCAGTTTGTATCAATATAAGCTAAAAGTGAGGGCAGGCCGAGTCGACACCCCGACAGCGCCTGTGTGCGTTACCTCCGAATCCTTTTAATTTTATCGGACGAACAAAACAAAAGGTCACGGAAGAAAATGGTAAAATAAACGAATACTATCCGTAAATTACAGCGGTTGGACCACGGCTCGGGGGGTCGGGAGGTAAATAACTGGCACTTTCTTCGGCGTCTTGCCTAGTTTCCGGCGCCGCACACTATGGTTGCCGCGTTCGACATTATTGGTGTCGGTTTTCGTCCGCGCGACCCCCCCCATCGACAGTGTTCCCTGTCAGAAAATGTTCACAAGTGTCGGTATACCTGTCCTGGTCCTCGCGGCGCCGCTCACCGCTGCTGTACGACTTGATCTACACGCTGTGCAGCGTGTCTTGTACAGTTCCCATCATGTAAAAAGGCCGCTGGAAGACAGAGGAGGGGGTGAAACTTGCGAATGGGTACGACTGACGAACTAATCGCTCACGCCGGATGAGACCCGCCCGACCCAAGCTCACCGCATAGACCGATATATCGCCTAATGCGCAGCTTAACCGCCAGCGAGCGGCCTTTTTACGTGACGGCAACTGTAGCGACGAGATCAGGATCTCGCAAGTGTCAACCGCCATCTGCCTTTTTACGTGACGGCAACTGTAGCGACGAGACCAGGGGCCCTATTTTTGAAAGTGTGACATACCGCCGGAAACGAATAGAATATTATGTCGCACTCGTCCTATTATGTCACTATAAAAACACAAAAGCCGTATTTTTGAAATCACTCGTCTAGAAATGTTGCCAGTGATAAGAAAATAATGCGAGAAATAATTTCTGGTTCATTCTACGCAACGAAAACGAATCGGTAACGATTCGTAAAAAAAATGTTCGTACATTTTCTATGAAAGAGAACGTAAGCGTTAAACGGAACGCAAAAATGAAAATTCGAATAGACTCCATCTATATCCGTATCCGGTTGTCTATGTCATTCATGATTTTGACGTAAAAAAGTTGGACTACAAAATCATATGAAATCGAGTGGTCTAGACCACTAGTTGCTATTCGACATAGATAATTCAAAAATACGAAATAATGGACATCGAATGAAATATCATTCGGCTCACGCTTTTTTGGTGAGTCACACTTTCAAAAATAGGGCCCCAGGATCTCACAGGTGTCAACCGCCAGCGCCTTTTTACGTGACGGCAACTGTAGCGACGAGATCAACATCTCGCTAGTGTCGGTACCTGTCTCTGTCCTCGCGCTCGCGGCTGCGCTCGCGGTAGCGGCTGGCGGAGCGCTCGCGACGTCGCGGCGCGCGATGGTGCGCACGCGCGTCCCGCTCGCGCGACCGCGAGCGGCGCCGCTCGCCGCTGCTGTACGACTTGGTCTCCACGCCGTGCAGCGTGTCTTGTAGCGACGAGATCAACATCTCGCTAGTGTCGGTACCTGTCTCTGTCCTCGCGCTCGCGGCTGCGCTCGCGGTAGCGGCTGGCGGAGCGCTCGCGACGTCGCGGCGCGCGATGGTGCGCACGCGCGTCCCGCTCGCGCGACCGCGAGCGGCGCCGCTCGCCGCTGCTGTACGACTTGGTCTCCACGCCGTGCAGCGTGTCTTGTAGCGACGAGATCAACATCTCGCTAGTGTCGGTACCTGTCTCTGTCCTCGCGCTCGCGGCTGCGCTCGCGGTAGCGGCTGGCGGAGCGCTCGCGACGTCGCGGCGCGCGATGGTGCGCACGCGCGTCCCGCTCGCGCGACCGCGAGCGGCGCCGCTCGCCGCTGCTGTACGACTTGGTCTCCACGCCGTGCAGCGTGTCTTGTAGCGACGAGATCAACATCTCGCTAGTGTCGGTACCTGTCTCTGTCCTCGCGCTCGCGGCTGCGCTCGCGGTAGCGGCTGGCGGAGCGCTCGCGACGTCGCGGCGCGCGATGGTGCGCACGCGCGTCCCGCTCGCGCGACCGCGAGCGGCGCCGCTCGCCGCTGCTGTACGACTTGGTCTCCACGCCGTGCAGCGTGTCTTGTAGCGACGAGATCAACATCTCGCTAGTGTCGGTACCTGTCTCTGTCCTCGCGCTCGCGGGCTGCGCTCGCGGTAGCGGCTGGCGGAGCGCTCGCGACGTCGCGGCGCGCGATGGTGCGCACGCGCGTCCCGCTCGCGCGACCGCGAGCGGCGCCGCTCGCCGCTGCTGTACGACTTGGTCTCCACGCCGTGCAGCGTGTCTTGTAGCGACGAGATCAGGATCTTGCAGCGGTCGTCGTGGGCCACCTGGTGCACAGAGAAAATATTACATACGAGTCTTCATCATCTCGAGTCGAAATGGCAAAAATTTGATTTTCTTTGACCAATTTTTATTATTTAAATTAAATAAATATATACGGACAAATCGCACATTGAGTTAGCCCCAAAGTAAGTTCGTAACTTGTGTTATGGGATACTAACTCAACGATACTTTATTTTATAACAAATATATAGATAAACATCCAAGACCCAGGCTAATCTGAAAAATATCATTTTCCATCTTGACCCGACCGGGGATCGAACCCGGGACCTCCAGTGTGACTGTCCAGCTGTGACCACCACTTATTAAATGCTGACCATTCATCACACCACATTTTTGATTTTCCTCTCGTTATTTTGTCATCATTCGGGACGTAAAATATGATTATATTTGCCCATCTTTGCGGCAGACATAACCCGCACAACCACACATATTAAACACTAACCTTCGCCCGCGTGAATTTCCCACGGGAACAGTTCTCCTTCTCCGTACTTCCAGCTATGTATATGCGAAATTTCAGGAAGATTGGTTCAGTTGATAAAGCGTGAAAGGTAACAAACAAACTCCCTTTCTTATTTATAATATTAGTTAGGATATACAAATAAACACAATTTAAATACCTTGCTCTGCTTGATGAGTGAGATCGCAGTGACTAGCGTTTCTATAGCGGACGCGTACTCGCCCGCGGCCGCGTCGCTCACCGCGCGCGCGATCGCACTCGACGACACCGTTCTGTTGCGGTTCATCACCTAAAATAAACGAGAAATGTTACATGTGTGAAAAATAAGATGAAGTCATTTAACAAATTACCATCACCTTACTACTCTCTGGTCTATGGTTGACTGGCAGATAATGCCAGTGTCTTCTCAGCAGTGGTCGTTCCGAAATGCTAGTAGTCTGGAGATTTATATGTAACTAGCTTTTGCCCGCGGCTTCGCCCGCGTGAATTCCCACGGGAATAGTGCTTTTTCCCGGGATGAAAGGTACCCTATGTCCTTCTCAGTACTTCTAACTATGTGTATGCAAAATTTCAGGATGATTGGTCCAGTAGATAAAGTGTGAAGAGGTAACAAACAAACTCACTTTCGAATTTATAATATTAGGATACAATATGATTACATAATTAGTTTTCGACATGAAAAAGTGTCTTAATTGAAGGCAAAGTTTCAATAGAGTGATTTGACTTTGACTTGCCATATGGTCCACCATTTATGCATAAATTTTGTAATTTTGTGCAATAAAGATTTAAATTTAAATCATAAATAAAAATAAATAAATATATACGGACAAATCACACAGATTGAGTTAGCCCCAAAGTAAGTTCGAGACTTGTGTTATGGGATACTAACTCAACGATACTATATTTTATAACAAATACATATATAGATAAACATCCAAGACCCGGGTCAATCTGAAAAAGATCATTTTTCCATCTTGACCCGACCGGGGATCGAACCCGGGACCTTCGGTGTGGCAGTCCGGAGTGATGACCGTTGGGCCAAGGAGGTTGTCATCAATACATATAATAAAACTGTAACTGGTCTGTGTCTGTACATAGGAGATATTTAAGAAAAATAACTAGGAGGGGTCTTTATAGGGCCAATAGAAGCCAAAACGATTTTTTTTAGAATTTTTGTCTGTCTGTTTCTGTCTGTACGTTTGTACGCGCATCACGTAAAAACTACTGGGCCAAATTTGATGCGGTTTTCACTGTTGTATTGTTGAAGGTCTAACTTAAAATCTGGCGTAGGATCTTGATCCGTCATTTAGAACTTGAGATATTAACAATAGTAAATTACGCGCGGACGAAGTTCGCGGGCACAGGCTAGTAAATAAATAAATTCAGTGCCAACAAACCATACTTAGTGCATTCAAACAACCAAATGTTTCGAAAAAATCAGTAAATTGTTGTGTGGCCCTTCTTTGGGTAAGATTTAAGTCAGCTTACCTCTTCAAACTCAGCTTCCGATATAGCGGGGTGCGGCGCGTGTGGCGGCGCGTGCGGCGGAGCGTGCGGCGCGCCGTGGGCCGGGTGCGGCGCCGGCGCGTGGATCGGCGCACGCGCAGCTTCCGCCGGCGGATAGCTCTGAGGGTTAAATATTATATTATGTTGATGTTCGTTACAAACTATGGTCTGCTAGCTGTTCGCTACAAATCAAACATTTTCTCTGCTATCCCTGTGCATTCCAACGGGACACACGACACGTATCAAACAAACAAACAGTTGATATGTAAAGCATTGTTGCCTTGGGATCCTTAAGATATTGCACCTTTAAGGAGTGTTAGATATATAATTCGCTCATTGGAATGTGAATATCAAGGTTCTTGTTTATGGAGCCGTTGAGAAAATATTAAAAAATATACTTTTTTTTAATTAAAAATAGACCAAAACAGTTCATATAAAAACAAATAAAGAAGAAAGTTAGCGCCATGTCGTATAGGGTAGTGAATGAAAGAGATGGCAATGGAAACAGAAAGATGGAAAGAACTCCACGGACAAGAGCCTCACTCTTAAATTCTATAATGATGAATCGTTGTTTGCAAACAAACCAGACGTGTTTCGAGCATCAAAGTAACTCGACGATGGCTAAAAATTAATTAATAATATTTAGATTTAAAAAAAAAAACAAAATGTTCACCTGTGGTGGTCGACCATAGGGCTGGCGAGCTCCGGGTGGCGGGCCCTGTGCCGGTGGGGGGTGGCCGTACGGGGCCCCGGGCCCTGTAACATTAAAGATGATTACGACATTGCAGAAATAACAACTGACATTAATCAAAGAGGGTCATCCTCTTTACGCTTACTACTGACGAGTATGGTCATATCAATCGTACAATGAAGCGGTGGTGGCCAAGCGGTAATGACACCCGCCTGAGGTCGGATAGGACCCGGGTTCAAATCCTACTTGTGCCACATGAGTTTGTAGAGTAGCTACAAACTCATGTGCCACTAAGTTTGTAGCTACTGACTCATGTATGGTAGTTTTCTCATAGACCACCACCTGCTTCCGGTGAAGGAAAACATCGTGAGGAAACCTGCACATCGGCTGACTGTTTAGTTTACTAGTGTGTATGCGGCTACTGCCATTAGATGGCGGTAGACGTAAAAGTAATGTCAGATGCCTTTAGGCGACTTGAATAAGCCTATTTTTAAGCCTATTTAAATAAAAATAATTGACTTTGAATAAAATCTGATACCAGTGTTAGTAATAACACACTCGATAAGAAGTATGGTACAATACATTTATACATCGCCATTGACAGCGTTGTACCATCTGACAAATGTCTGATCTCAACGTAAGTACTGACACCTGGTGGAATATTTGAACGCGATATTCATTGAATATCTTCTACGTACAGACAAAGCAGTTCATTACAGTTTGAATTTACCTACCTACCAATTTATGCTATCCTAACTAATATTATAAAAGTGAAAGTGAGTTTGTTTGTTACCTCTTCACGCTTTAGCTACTGAACCAATCTTTCAGAAATTTCGCATACACATAGTTAGAAGTACGGAGAAGGACATAGGGTACCTTTCATCCTGGGAAAAGGCACGGTTCCCGTGGGAAATTCACGCGGGCGAAAGCTGGTTTTGTCTATTTTTGTAGCTCTAATTTTTTTTAGTTTTAGTTATACCTTGCACCCCGGGCTGAGGCGGTTGCACCTGCGGCTGGGGCTGCACGGGCGGCTGCTGGTTGAAGAATGCTGGGTTGACGTGCGGCGCCGGCGCACCCGGGCCCACTCCTGTCAATTATTATTTTAGTTTTTTTATTTGAAAAAAAAAACTACAGGCTCAGTTTAGTACAATGTTCGAATAAATACATATTCCCACACAGTTTTTACCACTAAATTACACTTAAATACTTATAATGAAAATGGAATGGGTTATTTTAGACAACTGCTCGCATTCTATGTTTACTTAGGTTGGTTGACAGGCTGAAAGTACATTATTAAAAGTCGAACAAAAATGCGAGCGGAAATTTAGATTTCAATGGGCCGAATCAAATATTATTGTTAAGCCATAGTGCTGGTGTTTTTTCACCAGCGTCATGGGATACAAAGGCTTCTTTCAGCATCTTCCATTCTGTTTATCTATCAATATATTCTGTGCATCTATCATTTGTCTTTCTTCTCTATAGCGGGCCTCTCGTTTAATATCACCAATAGAACAAATTTTTTTTTAAAGAAATACTAGCTGCGCCTCGGGGATTTGCTCCCGTGGTAATTTCGGGATCAAAAATACCTATGTGCTATTCCCGGTATTTTTCTGCCAGTGTACCAAATTTCATCGAAATCCGTCGAGTAGATTTTGCGTGATTGATAACAAACATCCTCACAAACTCACATCAAAACTTTCGCATTTATAAATATTAGTAGGATTAGTAGTATATTGTCCATACCGGGATGCTGCTGCATGGGCGCGGGCGGGCCTCGCGGCGGCCCCGGGTGCGGCAGCGGGTGGTGCGGCGGCGGCATGCCCTGGCCGGGCGGCTGGAACAAATCCGGAGAATGCTATATGGCCAAAAACAGACACCGTTATTGTACCGCTTCAGGGCCGTTTCCGCCAGAGCGGAAAGATGTGTTTTATTAATCGATAGAAATTCCATCTTTGAAATTCTATCGATCGCTATAACAGATCTCCCCTTTTACGCTCTGGTGAAAATAGGCCCTTATTCACATCACATTATACATTGATCAGCTCAGCAAATAAATAGTATTTATGAGTTATGGTAACTGGCTGTTATAAAATGTTATAAAACATTTGCTCTCTTTTTTTCATTAACTTGTAACAAAAGTGTAACAGAGACAACAGTTGTCATATAACATTTTATAACTGCCAGTGTGGGAGCACCATGTTTGAAGATGTCATGAGGAATGAACGAATTGAATAAACGATATCCGATAAAAAGGTGTATTAACCGCATGAGGCGGCGGCATCTGATGCGGGGGCAGCTGGTGCTGCGGGGGCCCGTACTGCGGCTGCGGCATGTGGTGCGGGGGGTGGGGCGCGTGCGGGGGCCCGCGCGGACCCCACTCCGGCCCTGGCCGCGGGCCCGGGGGACCGCGCTGCATTTGAGGCGGCCCTTGGAACTGCGGAAGAAATGTGTGTTTAGATAGAGCTGACGATAAAAGGGAACAATTTGACAGTAGAAGACTGTTAATTGTTTTATAGAAATAATAACATGGACTTAGTATACACATTACTAAAACACAGGATCGTTCAGATCCTAGCTTAGGCATTAATTTATGTACTTCTTTTTATAAGTTGATAAGTGCTAAGTTTTTTGAATAAATATAAAGATTATTATTATACACCACAGTTTGATTAAAATGTGTCTTTTTGTCAGGAAACACTCTTTTGTAAATAAAATCAATGACAGGATTATTATAAATTAATTAATTAACCTGCATAGGAGGCCTATGCGGCGGCGGGCCTTGATGTGGCGGAGGGCCCTGGTGTTGCATGTGGTGCGGCGGCGGGCCCTGGTGCTGCTGCATGTGATGCGGGGGCCCGTGCGGCAAGCCGGGCGGGGGCCCGCGGATCTGGTGGTGCGGCCCGGGCCCTGGCATCATCATGCGCGGCCCGTTCGGCCCTGGCCCGTTGGGGCCACCTCCGAAGAAATCTGTTCAAACCATTCACATATTAGCATCTAATGTTTTTCATAAATATTCCTACAACGATGTGACAAGTGACCCAAATGTTGACTGTGATTTACTTTCTTATTAGTGCTCTCAATTTGTTTTTTCTGTCTTTGTCAAGATACGGCCGTAATAAATTTAAGACATATAAAATTTTCTTATTTTACCTCCTGGGTGGGGTCCTGGCGGGCCTCCTGGATGCGGCCCCCTCATGGGCCCAGGCGGGGTCGAACGCGTTTTCGATTGACTCTCAAATTGGTTTAAAGCCTGTGAAGATTTTTGGTATTGGTTTATGATCGGATTCCATGTAGCATTTCAATTTTCGAAAGGTCAAAGTTATTCCCATTCAAACCATGGGGCTGGGATCACATGGGCTTTCTGTGAGATATCTCTTTGTATATCTTCCATCCTAACCCGCTACCTTCTCGGATGCGATAAGGAAGGAACTACTCATCAATAATGATGCATTATATTCAGAGTATGTTGATATAACCACCCTGTATACGACAACTATTATTTCTTTTTTTATTCGGTGATCTCATTGACAAATTAAAGTGTAGCAGTTTCATGAAAACTTAGGAGCGAGTTTTCCTGATTGAAATATGGAATTGAGGAAGCTAAATAAAGGTTTAAATTACCTGTTTAGTAGGCATTGTTACTACTGGATGTTGCCCATGAATCTCTTTCTTGGGCAGGCGGTCCAAAACCATTCGGACCGACTGGTCGGAGCCGAGGGAAATTATGCAGAATCCCTTCGACTGACCATTAGCCCTGTTCTCGAAGAATTTGACGTCTTGGAAGTCGTTCACTCCCACGTCAGCCACGGCATTGGCTATGTCTTGGTCTGTTGCCCACTGGAACATTGTACCGAAAACTCAACTACGGAACACGCAAATTATTACAACATGTACAAGATGCATGTAATATACATGTTGTATTAGATATGCCACAGTGAAATAAGCGGAATAGCAAAATTAACGATTTTAAGCGACAGTTCAGTTCATAAGTTGATGTAAGTATATAAAATTTTAGGTGTTGGTAATAAATAATGGATTTTTTTAAATAGGATGCCTGATCTCGCCCTTAGAAATCGGTTAATTTTGTTTAACTATAGAATACATACGTGAATTAAGTGATCCTAAAAATGAACTCTTCTGGCACGACTTACTGCTCTTAAAACGAAGTTATTATGTTCTGCTTAGTAGCTTTCTTAGTCTACCAAGATTGCAGTTTTTTTTTAATATCACCTCGCGATAATAAAGGATTTCATAATCTACATAGTATCTTTTTAATACCGAACCTAAAGCTAGTAGTCACTATTGGGAATAGACGTTTTAATCCCATGTAACTGCTAGGAGAGAAGGTATTTGGCGACGTAAAATCACGTAAAAAAAGTGAATAATTTCCTCCGATACGATGTTGATATTCAAGTTTACGCTAAAGCATCCATTCATAATTCATATCAGACATTCTCTCATCCTATTTTTCTAGTATTTAATTTTTTGCTCTAGTATATCGACAGGTGTGCCGTTGTTGGGTAAAAGGAAAGATTTTTTTTCATTGCTATAGTTTTATTTTCATTATCACAGATTAGTAATATTCTATTTAATTTAGTTATAATTTTACTATGTAAGCAGGCAGTCTGGAAACTGCTAAATGGACAAATAGGAACCATGGTTCTTCATGAACAGTTAATACTGAAAATATTAATTGCTTTTTATTAAATATTTACATGACTGGTAATTCTAGATTATGCACAGATTGACTAGAAAAAAATAATTTCAGTACATTAAAGTTGCTATAAAATACTTCATGATTAGGCGATATTCCTTCAAATAAGTACAGTTCTCTTTTTTTATAATATAAGGTACACAATGTTTACTATTTACTAAACAGTGTACATAGCATCATTAACATTTGTGGAATACCAAAACTTCACGACAAATTATATAAAAAATGATTTTTTTATACAATTTCAGATAAAAATATTATGGAAAAGGTCTACTCGTTAAATGGAATATTAAGCAATGTATTACGAATGCGCGACATTTTAATTTGACTTCAATGAACAAAAAAACATTCAAAATTGGCACTGAATAAATCAGATAATGTAAGGCATGTTATATGGTTTTCCAAAAATCAAATATAAGTAGAAATACTATTTACGAGGTAATCACAAGACGTGTTACAGGTTACTTTATCGATATTTTGGATATAGACTAAAGAAAAATATGCATCCTACACATATCACAACGACATATCCATACGAAACAGTACATGTTAGATATTACTGTGTTTGTCTGTTAACATTTAGTTATTATTATGTTTAATATATTCATATAAATTAATCACCCCAGGTATTCAATTATATTAAAAACACCATAATAAACGTTTGAATTTAAATAACAAAGTAAAAAGATAACCCATATTGTAACAGGCTAGTCAATATGAGTCCTAATAAAAATAAATAAATACTTATAGAGCTACATAAAACAAGCATCAAAACTTCTTACCTCGATGTAAACCTGATAAGAGAGAACATGGTTAGACATAACATGAAATTATAATAATAAATTTATTTGTGCAAAGCCCTAAAATGCCGGATCTAAGATTGTTAATAGCTTATGCTATAGGTACCTACCATTTATTTCTACCGAATTTTAAACAACCATTAACAAAGTTTCGCTTCTTCAACAAACTTCAGCCTTGTATGTACATACATGTTGTATACGAATTATAGAAAAGTTAACATCAAACCGAATGTAGAAAACATGGTATTATTTTCCTATTGGTTTTTTAAAGGTTTGCCCAGAATTTCGCATAGGCCTATTTGAAAATTATAAAACAATCTTAAAAAAAGAGTAGAAATCAACAACAGAAAAAATGAGAAACAGAATCAGTCAATTGTAATTGACGACCATGAAAAGTGAAATACGTCCAAATGTTTCGATCATACATCGTACTAAAACAATTAAGATACATACAGAAGCAGTCTTGAAAAATTTGGACATATTTCTATTATTTACCTCAAATCAAATCACTAAAATATTTTATTTATCAGCTAATGCTGACTGAAACACGTTGACACATTAAAACTCTGAACAATGAAACACGCGTCGTATGTTTTCAGTCCTCGACGTGTTTTCAAAATCTGTGTTTAGTCAAAATTCAAACTACCTAATATTTGATTTAGTTTTGTGAAAATGACTAAATAGAAAATCGTTGAGATGTTTCCGATCTGAAATTCTGTGCAGTATCTTTTATGACACAATTACGATATATACCTATGTTCTTAATTTATTATAGTGTAAAAAAGAGACAAATTTATAAAATAGTGTGGTCTTTACACCACGGTGTGTAATCATATATTCGCATAATGAGGGACAATAAGCCGACCTTTTTATTCTGCAGTATTAATATAGTTCGTGAAATACAAACATAAGCAAACATGTCATTAATTTTATTTATAATGTGTGCTAGACAGTGATTTGTATGACTAAGCAAACAAACCTAGTGAGTTAACATAGATTTGGGTGAAGGGTATAGTTACATGGTCTAGAATTCTAGATAAATACGCAACATATACGACATTCATCCGCCTTATTACATACATCACCTCATCAAACACATGCAATAAAATCTAAGTAGCATGATATTGGAAGGCAAACATACTGTCACATCGTAAACAAAGTAAAATAACAAAGAGATATTCACATAACATGATATGGTTTTTGTCACAAATTAATCTGAAATAACTATTCAGTATCATAATTTAAGTAACGATTTACATGTTTGCAATTTTTTAAAGTTAAAAAAAATAGACTAATATGACCTATTCAGCTTACACAAAAATATCACAATTTAGATTATTGAGAAACAATATATGGAGTTTTAAATATACATATGTAACTTATCTAACATCTAAATACATAATAACCCTATAGTTAGGTAATACTATATCCATTATTAAAATATATTAAAGGAAAACCACACATATGAAAATATCTCTTTGTTTTTACGAAATAAAGACAAATGTAAACTCATTAAAGGTTAATAATGTAATGTATTACATATTTAAACTTTTATGTATCTAAATATATATTACTAGGAGCAATACATGAAATCTAAAATATTTCATTAATATGCTCAGTGTAAATATTATTTAAAAAAAATATATTTATTGCATGTTTTTACGGTATATTTCTACACAACAAACTTGTATGTGTAAGGAGTTAGTTTTAATTTTTACACAAGCAGAAACAAGAATGTCACCCAGCCTTGTCCTTGCTTCAAATTGTACCACCGCCAAATTAGCATGTTATTACCAATCGTATATTTTTATGACCATTTATTTTATATTTTTAAGATTGGGATATTATACAGCCAGGAATCATAAACAACCTTATAAAATAAGGTCTGACATATAAATGAAACAAGGCCCAACAAAATGAGTTGTTTTGGAACAGAGGATCTATTATTTGGACCTGCAGATACCAAGTACATGTGAGCCTTGTATGGATACTAAAGAATCACCTCAATTTGAAGTGTAAAAACCAAAGAAAGGAAGCTTCGAGAGCAAGACCACACGTTGAAATTTCGCCGAATAACTTCTCAACTTGTAAAACTTTAATCCAAATGCTTTGTTTTATTTAGTTTGATAGTATCTCACAGATTACTTCAGTGAAATTTCAGTGTGGGCATATACTTAGTAGGTTCTTGCTATACGATATGCAACGCTCATGGCTGTTCATAAAACCTACATACCCTTTTGCATCAATTTTTCAGAAACCTACCAAGTTAAGCACCAAACATTTATACCAATACTAATGGTTTCATTATAAAATATTTTATTTAGCCAATATATTTGACCACATTTCACTATAAAATCTGTGTCTTTATAAATATCTAAATAACATTAAAATGAAAAATTTAATTTTTTTTTACAGGTATATCAAAATATGTGTTTATTCTGAAAGTAATCTTTAAAATTTTATGTGAAAAGGGGTCATTTATTTAAAGTCATATAAACTATGGTTGACTGGAAAATATCACTTTCAAACCCGTTTTTTAAACCTTATACAATGTTTATTGTAATTTGTATTGTATTGAATGCGAACACAATGATTTTCTCTTACTGTCAATGCATAGTTATATATGAACTAATGTTGATAACCAAAGGAATGCAGCACTGTTTAACGTGGAACTTATAAAAACATTTTAATGCTTGACATTCTCTATGACAAACTCATTTTGTCTTTTTGTAACAATTTATTTTACAACTTGAAATGAGAAAATATTTTTACAATTGTAAATGAAGTTACTCAAACAAATTTAGCCATCTTTTTTTAATATTACAATTTGAATTTATAGCTTTGACATAAATTCATGCATTTTTTGATTACCTACTTCAGTAAAATGATATAATGAATTAAAATATGTTACAAATATTATGATCAGGATGGTTGAGAAAAAAAACAATTGTTATGAACTGAATACCTACTTATTATATCTAAACAATATTTGTAGCACATATAAGACAAAATGAGCATAGATTTTTCATTCAAAATCATTTATTAGAAATGAAATTCATTGGGTTACCATTGTACAGTGCTGCCTGCAATTTTAAGCTTTGATCTTAGGTATGTCATATCAATTAACCCTTTTGCAGATTTTTTTGTACTAAATATCTAAGTACCTATAGCAATAGATAAAGGTAGGTACTTAAAATAAAGCCTGCAAAAGTGTTATAGTACATTTAAATGGATTTAATCCATTATTTAGTTACAAATAGACAATATTCAGTTTAACTAGCACACAACAGCCAAATAGACACATGATATTTTGTTAAGTTGGCTCAGCCAAGTAGACAACAAACTCTACTCAACCATGACAACTAGAGACAAGTCATGTATCAGATAAGATGTAGTGGAATCACAACTCTCTTGAATAATAAGCAACACAAACATAAAGAAAACTCTTTTAGTAATTAAGAAAGTATCAAAATGTTCACTAACACTAGCGCTTCATACAAAATTTTCTTTAGAAATAATGCGCACTTTTACACAATACGATTAATGATCAAAACTTAAAACTGTGCAGGTAGCAACGACCAAATATCACATTTTCCGAAGAAAACAGATATTCAAACAATAAGTAGAATTTGTAAACCTATTTACACTATGAGCTAAAGGAGACAAAATCTTGTACAAACCCAAGTGAGGTTGCCGACGTAAAGCTGGAAACGGCGGCCATGATGTCCGTGGCTTGGGCCGTTGTGATGATATAAAGCGTTGCCGTTGGTTTCCTCCGGTTGATCGTGCTGCGGAGGGCCGGAATTTGGTGGTCCGCCGCCATCCTCGGGTTTCACTGCTGGAGCAGCGATCACATCGTCATACAAATCCACATTTTCACCTCCAAATTCATCCTGAAAGAAGCCGCATAACAATCTATAGAGGCATGAAGTAAAGATTTAATGAGGCAACATCCAAAATTATATTAGAAATCAGTTAAGTATTTGGGCAATTCATTTATGTAAAGCAATTTACCTGTCTATTAAAATCAGATTCAATATCATCTGCGTAAAGATCAATATCCACGCCTCCGTCCGCCATTTTGCGAATAATAAAAAAAAGCAAAGCAAGCAAGCAAAGTGAAGCAAAAAGCTCAAATCATTCGGTCATTTCATTCAATCGATATTTTGTTGCAACCGGAAACGATTAATTTATTTGTTCAAATAGTGCAGCACCAACCACACACAAACAACCGATTATTTATTTACCGCTAAACATGCTTTGATATTTTCCTAAGATATTTTCGATCTATGAAATGGATATTATCGTCTAATGTTATTGATAGAACTATAGTATTGATAGAAAATTGTCAGAATTTTCTCGGGTTTTTAGGAAATTTTTCCATTCTTAAGAATATTCAGAGTCCAAGAAACTTTCTGACATCACTAGATAGATCGATCCATTCGGCAGGCCACTGCCACGTCTTCCACCAACAAAAAAAAAACACCAAACAAACGAATAAAAAAAACATCTTACCACCTTGACAGTCGGCTTCACGCACTGACGCAAGTCATGGCATGGCAGTGACAATGACATTGACATGACACTGTGGAATGACAATAGACAATTGAATTTACTTACTTTACAATCTACATATCTGCCGTGCGATTATTTTTATTGATTTAGATTTTTATTTGAAGAATTCCAAAAGTTTAATTAATTTACATTATTGCTTAAATTTTGTTCAAAATAAGGGTTTCCCAGTAGGTAATCAAGTTAAAGGATGTTATTTAATGGAAACCTATCAATGAGATTTAAATCCGCCGAATTACAATATTTTAATTGGTTATACAGTGTAGCCCCATGTTTTCCACTTATGGCTTCTAAAATCAACATAATTACGGATCCCATAAAGTTCTACGATACTCTCTGTGAAAGATTTAAAAACGCTAATCGTAGAGTTTCTATTGCTAGCTTGTATATTGGTACAGGAGATATGGAAAAAAAGTTGTTACAAACAACTAAGGAAAATGTAATTCAAAATAAAAGAATGAAGTTGAGTATTCTTCTTGACTATCAGCGAGGTACGCGTGGAGAAGTCAACTCAAAGAATCTGTTACAAGAATTTCTAGATGTAGCATCTGAACAGTGTCATATTTCTTTGTACCAAACTCCACGCTTGCATGGGTCTTGGTCAAAAGCTTTACCATCTCGGTATAATGAACTAGTTGGACTTCAGCATATGAAACTGTATATAGCAGATGACTCTGTACTATTGAGTGGTGCTAACTGTTCCAATGATTATTTCCATCAGCGCCAAGACCGATATGTTGAAATAGTGGATGCAGATCTTGCAAATTTTTATTGCGAGCTTATAGGTATGATGACTGTAAGTTGTTATTGATTTTTAGTTTGATTATTTTGTTTTTTCATTATTTCATTTTAACATCATTAGAGAGTAAAAATCAATATATCCATGTATTTGTACTTTTATGAATGTTTAGTTTCTATTCTATGATTATAAGGCTGGTTTTCTAATAATGGTCCTAGTCATTTTACATATTGGTGTGAAAACTATAAATTGTATATGGTCAATTCTAGGCTATTGGAGTAATATTCAACTTGCTTTATTCTCAGATGCAGTCAGTCAATTTAGTAAAAAGTGTGCGAAGGATGGCACAATATGTAATAGTGAATATTCTAAGGAGCAAGTGGTGAAAGAAATGAACAAAGTTGTGTTGAATCACATTGAGAAATGGACAGTTGCCCAGGAGGCCAAGTTGAAGGCAGATGGTAAGTGAGTCTCTTATGGCCATCACATCACATCACAAAAACAAATGGAATGCCCGACACTGAGTGGCTCGCAAACTGGTCAAGCCAGTCAGCACTGAGTGCAAGCTATGTATGAATTTGAGAAAATTAGTGAGCCGTGAGTTCCTCAACCCAAGGCTGGCTTTATTTCATACACAGCTTAAGATTTATTAAAAACTGTATATCTTTTTTGTTAGAACCTGCTGATACTTGGATCTTCCCTCTCATACAAATGGGAGAATTCAACATTACACAGGATGAGCAAGTGACCAAAAGGCTGTTTGAATCTGCACCACAAAACTCAAC
Source organism: Ephestia elutella (assembly GCA_018467065.1). Lineage (NCBI taxonomy): Eukaryota > Metazoa > Arthropoda > Insecta > Lepidoptera > Pyralidae > Ephestia > Ephestia elutella. The sequence continues at coordinate 13,294,597 of CM031580.1, read as the reverse complement.
ATTCAAACTAGCAACAGGATATTTCAATCTAACTGATCAATATGCAAATACTTTGTTGGAGGATTGTAAATCAAATGTAAGCCTTTTAATGGCACATCCAAATGTAAGTATAAGTTATGATACTTTACAGATATATGACAGAAATTGGGACAGGTGGAGGGCAAATATGAGCTTTATCTGCTCAGTAAACTTTATTCATCTGAGCTTATTCACCTAGGTGAACTAAATATACTTTTAGTAAACTTAAACACATGGTGCATTAAAGCATATTTTTTAAACACAATAACTTTTAAGACCTAAATGTGAAACCTCATATCAAAACGATAATGTATATATTTTCAGGCAAATGGTTTCTTGGGCGCTGCTGGTCCAGCTGGGGGCATACCACATGCATACTCCTTGATTGCTCGAAAGTAAGTACCCAACATAAACAATTGTAACATGAAAATTTACTTGTTTCTAATGGGCGATTTTCTGACAGCTAAATTAAGAAAAAAAAATCAGTATAAAAAAGTCTCAACAGATAAAAAAGTCTCAACTTTTATGAAAGCCGAGTCGTAGTAATTGTTGTATCTATATTGTGAGCTTTTTTTGTCAACCAAAGGCAGAAAAAAAAATCACCTACAGTTTGATAGTTGCATTTTTGATACTTTTTATTAGATGTTTTTTCTATTAGGTTTTATTTTTTTTAAATGCCAATCCCGTACATTTTTGTTTTTTGTATGGACTCGCCTTTTACTAAGCGCCATCTATGAAGTCATCTGGAACTATTTTTTTTTTTATTTGGTTTTCGGAAAATCACCCATTTCAACGTCATCTTCATCTATATACATCTATGCTTTTAACTCCACTTTCAATAATTACGATATGGACATTTTTGCAGTGATTGTAAATTGTAAAAGTTATTTACTCTGCTAGTAAACATTAACATGTCTTTTAATTGCAGGTTTTGGCAAAGAATACTGGATTCTAATCAAACAGATAGAATTAAAATTCTTGAGTATGAGAGACCTGGCTGGACATTTCATGCAAAAGGACTTTGGTAAGCTATGTTTTAAAAAAAGTACAATTAGCTGCTTTGCTTAGGCTATCTGAAAGCCCTATTTTGAAATATTGGCTTTCCGTGCACTGCCACGGAAATAGTAAACGGCCATTACCTACTATTTCTCAAATTAATATTGATTTAATTTATTTATTTTAGTGTTTATTTTATAGATATACTTTTGTGATATGGGTCTTGTTGTATTTTACGATTGTAGCTGCAATAAATGATTATTTATTAGGCTGTTGCACTGTTTCACTTTATACAAAAATAGTTATGGATAAATCTCATTAAGTTTTATTTTATACATTCAGATCACCAACAGCTAAGTTAACATAATAGGAACAAAGTACTTCCAAAGCCAATTACAGGTCTTCACAAATAATAACACAGTAGAAATTTAGAATTTTCGGGAACGCCAACAAAATATTTATATATAGTCATAGAAACATCATCAATTTTTTTAAACTTATCTGTGGGCAAACCCGACATTTTTTTTTTTTTTACTTCTATGTAAAAATTTACTAATATCGCCTGTGCGCGCTCTCCGTTCATTATCACTATAATGTTGGTTATTCCTCAAAGTACGGGTGTCCCCAGGTCACAGGGAGGGCACTTCATAGAAACGGGGCGTCATATATACCTACTACTACTACAAATGAAACTGTACATGAGTCATGTCAATATGCGTGTCTTCATAGTCATAGCGTCCCAATCCACAAACCAACGTGGGAGAAGTCCGGGGTGCGCAGGAGTATGTCATATTGCGGGTGGGGCAGGGAGCTTCCTTCTGTACGTAGTACTTATATTTATTCTGTCCCCAGGTACTACCCGTGCGGCAGCGGTGTGCCGTGGGGCACGGTGGTGGGCTCCGCCAACCTCGGCGAGCGCTCCGTGCGCCGCGACCTTGAGGCGCAGGCCGCCATCCTCACCGTCTCGAGGGAGCTACAGGTGCGCTTCTTATCTCACAGTCCCGGTGCCCCAGGTACTACCCGTGGGGCACGGTGGTGGTGGGCTCCGCCAACCTCGAGGCGCAGGCCGCCATCCTCACCGTCTCGAGGGAGCTACAGGTGCGCTTCTTATCTCACAGTCCCGGTGCCCCAGGTACTACCCGTGGGGCACGGTGGTGGTGGGCTCCGCCAACCTCGAGGCGCAGGCCGCCATCCTCACCGTCTCGAGGGAGCTACAGGTGCGCTTCTTATCTCACAGTCCCGGTGCCCCAGGTACTACCCGTGGGGCACGGTGGTGGTGGGCTCCGCCAACCTCGAGGCGCAGGCCGCCATCCTCACCGTCTCGAGGGAGCTACAGGTGCGCTTCTTATCTCACAGTCCCGGTGCCCCAGGTACTACCCGTGGGGCACGGTGGTGGTGGGCTCCGCCAACCTCGAGGCGCAGGCCGCCATCCTCACCGTCTCGAGGGAGCTACAGGTGCGCTTCTTATCTCACAGTCCCGGTGCCCCAGGTACTACCCGTGGGGCACGGTGGTGGTGGGCTCCGCCAACCTCGAGGCGCAGGCCGCCATCCTCACCGTCTCGAGGGAGCTACAGGTGCGCTTCTTATCTCACAGTCCCGGTGCCCCAGGTACTACCCGTGGGGCACAGTGGTGGGGCACGGTGGTGGGCTCCGCCAACCTCGAGGCGCAGGCCGCCATCCTCACCGTCTCGAGGGAGCTACAGGTGCGCTTCTTATCTCACAGTCCCGGTGCCCCAGGTACTACCCGTGGGGCACGGTGGTGGTGGGCTCCGCCAACCTCGAGGCGCAGGCCGCCATCCTCACCGTCTCGAGGGAGCTACAGGTGCGCTTCTTATCTCACAGTCCCGGTGCCCCAGGTACTACCCGTGGGGCACGGTGGTGGTGGGCTCCGCCAACCTCGAGGCGCAGGCCGCCATCCTCACCGTCTCGAGGGAGCTACAGGTGCGCTTCTTATCTCACAGTCCCGGTGCCCCAGGTACTACCCGTGGGGCACGGTGGTGGTGGGCTCCGCCAACCTCGAGGCGCAGGCCGCCGTCCTCACCGTCTCGAGGGAGCTACAGGTGCGCTTCTTATCTCACAGTCCCGGTGCCCCAGGTACTACCCGTGGGGCACGGTGGTGGTGGGCTCCGCCAACCTCGAGGCGCAGGCCGCCATCCTCACCGTCTCGAGGGAGCTACAGGTGCGCTTCTTATCTCACAGTCCCGGTGCCCCAGGTACTACCCGTGGGGCAGCGGAGTGCCGTGGGGCACGATGGTGGGCTCCGCCAACCTCGGCGAGCGCTCCGTGCGCCGCGACCTCGAGGCGCAGGCCGCCATCCTCACCGTCTCGAGGGAGCTACAGGTGCGCTTGTTATCTCTTACAGTCCAGGTGGCCAGAAGTACTACCCCTGCAGGCCGAGGGATTTATAAGAAAAGTGCAACCACGATCTTAGGCGCGTGAGGGGGCACCACCTACCTTGTAATAAAAAAAAATTGCTTAGACATTAGTTCGGTTTGCGCTGACAAAATATCATAATAAAATATGATCTATCCTTATGACTTTAATACGGATACTCACGCGTGTTGTTAGCCGGGCGGGACCGCCGACTAGTTTCGACTTGATATGTCTATTTCTCTCGTTAGTTTTAATCAAATTTATATCTATCCTACTCAATTTAAAATTTTGAATGTGTGTGTAGAGATGGGCGGTCAGTAAATACTAAATAGTATTTACTGAGTGAGTATGATAAATATGAGTATTTATTCGTTTTTACTCATTCTTACTGAGTATTTATCCAAAAGCATGAGTATAAACTTTTGTATGCAATGGAGCCCTAATTTAATACTTTATTTAAGTTAACCTTTCATTTTTAGTACTGAGAATGGGATCTGTTGATTATCGGGAAAAAAATTGTACTGAAAATTGCACATCAGAACAATTAATGTTCTTTTCAGGTAAAAAAAAACTTGAATATTTATTGTTCTCGTCGGGTCAGATAAAATTCTTAGCACTAGCCGCGGCATATTTATTGTTCTCGTCGGGTTAGAATAAAATAGTTAGGGTCCTTATCGTGAAATATGGTCCCATCCGGAAGAAAGCATGAAACTTGGCATGAATGTAGCTTTCATACCTATATGTGCTTGATATGGAAACACGTCGAGAAATGAATGTTCCCGCATCCCTTTCCCCCTTTTTATGTCCCAAATCATGGTTTTTCTCATTTTTTATGAAAACGGTAAAAGCTACGCAAAAACTGGCAAAGACTTTGTTCTTCATTAAATTCTCTATAATATTACCTTTGAATGTACGTTGATAGGACTTATAGTTTACAAAATATACCCAATGCCCATGCTACAAGAATGTTTTGTTTTTAAAGCGAACTTTTTCTATTCGACTTCTAATATACATATTATTAAAGTGGTCCCAAACTTCGTGTCGACATATGTTACCATCGCCAACAAAGTACCTCTTTCAATTGGGGGAGGGGGTCTACCCCCTCCCCGCACACACCGAGTACACCCCGCGCGAGCGAAGAATTCCAACCTATTTTGTTGAAATATTTTATCGTGTCTGGTATCGTTTCCGTATAAATCAAGGACCATGAATTCATTTTTGATAATAGCTTGGCACCGTTTCATTGAAAAAAATCAATATTTTATGCCAAAAAGTAAAAAAATAATTATTAATTTAATTTTTTGATCAAAGCACGTTCAAAGTGCTTCAAGATTTTATAATTTAAGATTTTTTATTCGCCTTCTGATGAAGTCGAATGCTGTCCGTAATATTAAATACGAAATTCCACCAAGACCGTGCAGTCTTCTTCTTCTTGGCTCGTCGATGTCATTCCAATGATTCATTCAGATTGTACCCGCGAAAAGTGTTCCGCCACTTTTACGGCCGTGCAGTAATAGTAAAGTTCGCATTACATTCGACAGTTTTTGCGTAGCTTTTACCGTTTTCATAAAAAAACCGGCCAAGTGCGAGTAAAACTCGCGCACCGAGGGTTCCGTACACGCAAAGCATCTCAAAACCGCTTTTATCAACACAACTGTTTAAATCAACACAAAAAAAATTACATCTAAGGAGGACCACACCTCTTAATTATTAATTATTTTTAATTTTAGTATTTGTTTTTTTTTTTTTTTTTTTTTATCTTTATTTAGGCAACAAACAGTCATTTACAATAATATAATTTAAATCTAAATTTAAAAACTAGGAAAAGACCTACAGTGCCGTAAAGTTTTTTTTTATATTTATATAATAAAAAGGGGTTCAATTACGTGGCAGGAAACTAGTACAAAACATGAAAAGTACGTACTATCACGCCAGAAATTCAGCGTGAAGCAGGACAAGGAAGAAAACTAATGTAAAAAAAAAGATGTATATAAACATTATGAAACTAGATGCTAAATTATTATAAGCTAGACAAATCATTTAAAAGTTTACGTTTTAAACTGTAAAGAGATACATTGAACAAATCTATATTAAGAAATTCTTTGTTGTATATGGTGGTGGAACGATGCACAAATGAGTTACGAGTATAGTTTTTATGTAGACAAGGAGGGAAAAATAGTGGAATTTTACGTGAGGGGCGTACTGGTAAACGTCTAGGTGTCAATAAGGAAATTTTACTTAGAAGTGTTGATGAGTCAATTAGATTATTAAGAATTTTATAGAGATATACTAAGTCAAACATTTTACGCCTGTCTTTTAAAGAAAGCAACTTATGATGGTGTAAAGAATCATTATATGAGTCGAAGTGTAACTGTTCACGATAATTTAAAGATTTCATAAACTTTTTCTGTAATCTTTCTATTCTATCTATGTGTACTTTATAATTAGGATTCCATACAACACAGCTAAAATCCAAAATTGAACGAACAAACGCAAAATATAAAATTTTTAATGTTATTGTATTACTAAATGGTTTACTCACTCGTAATATGAAACCTAATTTTTGAAATGCATTCTTCACTATATGGTCAATGTGCTTTCTAAATGATAATTCAGAATCCATAATGATACCCAGGTCTCTAATTTCTGTTACTCTCTTTAGTACATCATTGTTTAGTTTATATTCATAGTTGATTATGTTTCTTTTTCGAGTGTAGGTTATGATATAACACTTATTAGTATTAAGAAAAAGTTGGTTAGTAGAACAGTAGTGTTGTAACGCTAATAAATCCTCCTGTAATTTGATACAGTCATCCACTGACCTAATTATTTTATAAATTTTATTATCGTCGGCATACAAAAGGTGGTGGCTGTTATTAAGGGTTTGTCCTATATTATTTATATATAAGGAGAAGAGCAAGGGCCCAATATGGGAGCCTTGCGGGACTCCTGAAGGCACAGGAAGAAATTGCGAACAGTATCCCTTAATACAAACGGCTTGACTCCTATTACTGATGTAGGATTGAATCCACCGAAGTAGACAGCCGTGTATACCGGCTTCTTCGAGCTTTAAAATTAGGAGTTTATGATTTAATTTGTCAAATGCCCGGGAGAAATCGGTATAGACGACATCCACCTGCACATTGTCATCCATAGCTTGAGCCAAGAAATCAGTAAAAGTTAGCATATTACTCTCGACACTACGATTTTTAAAAAAACCATGCTGTTCTTGAGATGTATAATTTCTAACTGAAAATGAGATATCACGAGTCACAAGCTTTTCAAGAATTTTGCCAAACACAGATAATTTCGAGATGGGTCTATATTCAGTAACTTGCTCTCTATTTTTATTTTTAGGAATTGGAGTAATCAAAGATTGCTTCCATTTATCTGGAAATATACCTGTATCAATCGATTTCCGAAATATAATAAACATTGGGGTTGCAAGTTCTTCAGCGCAATTAGAAATTATTACGGGGTGTATGTTGTCAGCCCCGGCTCCTTTATGTATATTTACTCTTTTAAATTCATTTACGATTGTTTCAAAATCAAACTTTATGTGATTGATGTCAACAGTTGTGTTAAGTGTATGTGTATTTTTTTGTGAATTAGATGAAAATGTTTTTTGTACGCTGTTTTCATCATTCGAAGAGACAAAAACGGACCCAAAACAATCGTTAAATGCATCACAAATTTTTTTACCATCAGATATGTACTCACCTTTATAAGTCATAATTTCAGGAATGTCGTTATGGTTTTTTTTAGATTTTACAAATGACCAAAAAGAGTTAGGATTTTTCCTAATATTATCCTCTGAAAACCGAATATACCTGTCATAACAAAATTTCTCTAATTTTTTGAAACGTTTTCTCAAAAGTGAATAAGTATAATAATCTTGTGAATTCCCATATTGTTTCCATTTTTTATGAATTTTTTCTTTTTCTTTAGCTAATTTTACTAAGGGGTGCGTATACCATGGTGGAAATTTATATTTGCCACTAATATTAGAAGTTGGTACATATTTGTCTAGAAGTTCGTAAAAAACACTGTAAAAATAATCAACCATGGAGTTGACATCAGACATAATGCTGAACTTACCTGCCCAGTCAATGGCTTTGAGTTCTGTTTTAATAGACTCGAAATCAGCTTTAAAAAAGAGCTTTTTCTTTACTTTCGCTTCCTTGAGTGAAGATGTAAAAGTTAAGTCAGTATTTAAAATAATTTCTAAGGATTTATGATTTGGATCTTCACTAACCAATGGTACATTACATGAGGTAACAGTACAAAATTCGCTACTAAAGACCAGGTCCAATAGCCTATTATTTATATTAAATTGATTATTATATTGAGAAAGCAAAGAAAAATTTAAAAAATCTTCAGTGATACATGCCAAAGTATTGTTGTTTGTATGAATGTCCATGCATTTATTCGACGCATTATATGACCAATCTGCGAAAGTTACATTAAAATCTCCAAGAACAAGAAAAACATCATCTGGGTGAGAGTTTATAAAATCTATGACCCTATCATAAAATGAGGTAAGCAAACACTCGTGATTCGGTCCGTGAGATATATACGTAGAAATAATATGCAAGCGGCGAGGTGCAGCGACAGCGGCGGCCGAAGGACGCGGAAGGTCAGCTGAGTGGGGCGCCGGGCCGAGCAGCACGGAGACCCACACCTCGTCTGCAGGCGGCGGCGCACGCATGTCCACACGGTGAATCGCGCGCAGCTGGCGTCGCACCGCTATCACAACACCCCCACCTCTGTCCATACTTGTAGCTACGGGGTCCCGGTCGCACCGGTACACTAGGTATCTATTATCAAAGTATTCGGAATCGAAAAAATTATCGTTAAACCAGCTTTCATTTATACAAATAATGTCATAGTTACCTGATAAAACATTTGGCAAAAATTCGTGTGACTTTGTACGTAACCCCCTCACGTTTAGATAGTAAATTGAAATATTATTGTTACCGAATTATGAAGCTAATCAAAGTTCCACCAACATAACTAAAATATATATAAAAGAAAATCAAAATTATACTTAAAAGAAACTTGCATATTTTCTTACTGTAAAAATAAAGTGAAAATGGAATGGCTAATAGCACAGACACATTCGACCGATACCGATAACAGTATAAACAACAGAGTCATTTGATTTTGGCGAGATCAGATTCACTCATTTGTTGTTATAGAGGCCATATTAATACACATCTTGTGTGAATTTCAAGCATCTACCCATTATGGTTATATATCGAAGCGCTGAAGTGTTTGTACGAAAACGCCACCATGTCGGTCAGTCTCCAGGATCAAGGCTCAAAACCTATCCAGTTGCAGCGAGGGGTGAGACATGGAGATTTTAAATCTCCGAAACTGTTCACCGCCGCCCTGGAAGATGTTTTCAAGCTCCTGGACTGGAGTAGACTCTGTATCAATATCAACGGCGAGTACATCACTCACCTTCGATTGCTGACGATATCGTAGTCATGGCTGAGACCTTGGAAGACCTAGGCACAATGCTCGATGGCCTCTGTAGAGCCTCTCAACAAGTGGGTCTAAAAATGAACATGGACAAGATGAAAATTATGTTTAATATCCGTGTCGCACCCACTCCTCTGAAGGTTGGAGACTCTACACTCGAAGTTGTTGACAATTATGAATACCTGGGACAAACAGTTCAGTTAGGTAAGTCCAACTTTGAGAAAGAGGTCAATCGTCGAACAGCAGCCGACATACAAACAATTTTTATACTTCAAAAAAGAGCGATTCGTTTTATTTACAGATTAAGAAAAAGAGATTCACTCAGAGATTTCTTTAAAGATATAGTTATTTTAACCTTACCATCTCAATATATTTTTGATAACATTATGCATGTTAGAAAAAATATTTCGTCTTTCAAAAAAGTTTGTGATGTCACAGATATATCCCTGCGAAACAAACATAACTTGTACGTTCCAGGGCACAGACTGGCTAGGGTTAGGAAATCATTTGTGGGAAACTGTATACGCTATTATAATAAAATACCAAAATCTGTCCTTGATATGCCTGACAAGAAATTTAAACATTATATTAAGGAGACACTTTGTAAGAAGGCATATTATACGACGGATGATTATGTAAATGACAAAAATGCGTGGCCCGAGCCTGGTACAGTGACCTCCTAAGACTGTCATATTACTCTCTAGGTACATTGTGTACTTTTACTTTTTCAATGACATTTTATTAATTTAAAAATTTTATTAATTTATAAATTTGACATTTAATATATATATATATATTCAATGTATATTCGTCCACATAAGTATACAGTTATTTAATTGTAAGACATATGTTGTAAAGTGACGTCTTTGGAGAAAATGCAGCAGTGGAGTTTGTTGCGCCGCCTCTTCTCCACTTGCGCTTTGGAGGCGGTTGTAAACTTAGCTTTAAGTAATTTTATGACGTCAACTAACTAAAAAACAAGAAAGTGACGATTTATAAGTGCTATTTTTAAGCCAATATGAATAAAAAAAATTGACTTTGACTTTGACTTTGAATCCAACTCGGCTGGGCAGCGTTCGGGAAGCTTCGTGACATCTTCTCGTCCAAAATACCGCAGTGTCTCAAAACTAAGGTCTTTGACCAGTGTGTGTTGCCAGGAATGACATACGGAACAGAGACGTGGTCGCTTACTATGGGCCTCATAAGAAGGCTCAAGATCACCCAAACGGGCGATGGAGCGCGCTATGCTCTGAGTTTCCCTGCGTGATCTAATCAGAAATGAGGAGATCCGTAGGAGTAACTAAAGTAACCGACATAGCCCGCAGAATCGCCAAACTTAAGTGGCAGTGGGCGGGGCACATAGCTCGTAGAACAGATAGCCGTTGGGGCAGAAAAGTTCTCGAGTGGCGACCACGAACCGGAAAACGTAGTGTTGGCAGGCCTCACACTCGGTGGACCGACGAACTGGTGAAGGTCGCCGGACGCGCATAGATGCGGGCAGCGCAGGACTGGTTGTTGTGAAAATCCTTGGGGGAGGCCTTTGTCCAGCAGTGGACGTCTTTCGGCTAAGAGAGAGAGACCCATTATGGTTACAGAGATATCAAAATCCGAAGCATCGATCCGAAGCGTCGAAAGACAGACAGACGGGTACGGAATCCTAAAAACGAGTTTCAAAGCGAGTTGTGCACTAATTTGGATTTATCAAACTATTTTTTTTTCTGAAAGATCCGTAGATCCGAGTATTCGATATTAATTTAAACTTTATACCTTTAAGCGTTCCTGAGAAAACAAGTTTGATAGACAGACGAACAACAAAGTGATCTTATACGGGTTCCGTTTTTGCCTTTTGAGGTACAGAACCCTAAAAATGAGAAAAAACACGTTTTGGGATATAAAAGGGGAGGAGGAGGGGGGAAAACAATCATTTCTCTACGTGTTTCCATATTAATATTGAAATACATTTATTAAAGCTACATTTATGCCAAGTTTCATGCTTTCTTTCGGATGGGACCATAAAATCGATTTATGTAAGGACAAGGAGCCGTACTAAAATGGTTAACTAAACATTAAAATTCTAAGTACTTGCCGCAGTACATTTATTGTTCTCGTCGGGTTAGAATGAAAGGTTAACTAAACATTAAGGTTAAGTCCAGTCCTTCACGCGTGCACTAATGCATATTTCTAGGACGGGTGAGAGCCAACTGTCATTTTCGAGGTACGCATAGTGTTGCAAGTATTAACAATGAAACCGGCCATGTGCGAGTCGGACTCGCACTATAGCAAAATACGACAAAAAGTAAAACAAGTTTGTTGTATGGGATAGGACATGGGATGTAAATATTTATTTTATTCTATTTTTAGTGTTTGTTGTTAAAGCGGCAACAGAAAGACATCATCTATAAAAATTTCAACTGTCAAGCTATCACTGTTCATGAGATACAGCCTGGTATCAGGCGGACGGACGGACAGACGGACAGCGGAATCTTAGTAATAGGGTCCTGTTTTTATTCTTTGTGACGGAACCCTAAAAAACACTATCCTACAGACGATTATTGACAGTATTTGTGGATTTAGAATAAATACATTGCAATTTTTGTACTTTTCCATTAAATACTTATTAATTAATCACCCTAATAAGTTCAATATCCTTCATAGTTTTGTAAATTCACAGTTCCAATTCAATTTATGAGACTAACTAATTAAAAAATATTTACTGTCGATTATGGATAAAAACTCAGTAGAAATGGATATTTATGAGTATTTACTCATCCTTCGATAAATACTCAGTCCTTAACCCATCTCTATGTGTGTGTGATTGAGTAACCACGCAAAACCAACTAAATGGATTTTGTTAAAATTACCCTATGTACTATTTCAGATTCCGCAATCGAAAATATATCAAGATATATTTTCGATTTTTTTTCTTAGCCTATTGAGATGTCCGACTACTGGGCAAAGGGCCCTGGCCCCTTCTCTTTCCTCAAAATTTTCTTACTAAAAGAGCAAAATGTTATTCCAGGAGAGGCTTCACGAAGAGTGTTCCAAGCTGCACTGCTACGCGACGGAGTGCGGCGACCAACTGCAGACTCGAGAAACGCCGTTGTGGGTCCGAGCTACGGTCGGCCTTTTCAGGACTTATTTTTAATACTTTCCCTTTAGATAGCTAATCGTGAAGAAGTATAACAGTCACAATCTAAGAGTGACTTTCAACGGCCCCGGCAGGCCTGCCCCGGTGACGGGGCCGTTGGAAAAAAAAATTCCAACGGCCCCGGCGGGCACGAATTTTGCATTGACGGGGCCGTTGGAAAAAAAAAACTACCAACGGCCCCGGCGTGTTTTTTAAATGGGACGGATAGCATAAAAAATGTATAGCATACGCTCCGGTAGTGTATAAAGGGATGGGAGGGGGGGGGGGGGTAAATTGTGTATTATTTTGCAATTATATAATAAATAAATATAAAACCCTTTAAACACTACCGGGGCGTATGCTATAAATTTTTATGCTATCCGTCCCATTTAAAAAACACGCCGGGGCCGTTGGTAATTTTTTTTTTCCAACGGCCCCGTCAACGCAAAATCCGGGCCCGCCGGGGCCGTTGGAGATTTTTTTTCCAACGGCCCCGTCACCGGGGCAGGCCCGCCGGGGCCGTTGGAAGTCACTCCAATCTAATAGTTATGTAATATATACAGGTATATAACTCGTTCGATAATAATTTTATTTACCTCTCGCTCTTACAATGCGTGGATATCAGATTATGCAATCATCATAACAGGCGGTATAGCTTTAGCACAGTATTAAGAGAACGATTTTGTGCGAACGAGCTAAATGCAGTTTAGCTACTTATTCTACGTATGAATGGTTTGTTCCCAAGCGCAAGAAGATTGTTGTTATTGTTTTATATTAATAAATAAGTTATTATAAAATTCTCGTCTCAATTTAATGGTAACTGGGATAATGGTAACTGGGATATCATACGGCGGGGTTCAAAATCACAATTTCGTGATTTTAGGTTGTGGTGAATTGAGAAAAAAGCAGGTTTAATTTCCGAATCACTTTTAATCATAATCATTCTTAGTTTTCATTCATATAATCGCATAATTATTATTATTTCGATTCACACTTAAAATAATTTTAAAATAAATTAATGAAAAATACTCTGTAATAATTTATACAAAAATCAGTCGTGACATTATTTGATTAGAATTAAAGTATACATACAATCAAATTTACAATAATAGGAATCAGGCACATTTATTAATATAATATCTATTCTAGTGAGTTCCAGATAACTGATTAAAAAATAAGACGGTCCAATCGGTAAGGACGAGTATGCATTTCAACTTAAAATCAAATAATACAATTTCTATCAATCGCACAGAAAGCAAATCACTTTGAGCATCATTAACAATATAAAAAAATTGCAATTGAGCAATTTACACAACATTACTTATATTAATTGTGTTAAAATCAATATTGAGGCATACTTATAGTATTCGTTCTGAGCAATCATTTAATAAAAACTCTAATTGAGAATTAATCAGCTCGAATCAAATATAAAATGAGAGAAAGATTACCACCATTCAAGCATGGATGACTTTTATACTAATCTTTGGTGTGCTGGGCATAACTACGCTGTCTGTCGGTCTAAATGTTATGTGGACTTTATAGGCTTGCTTATCTTTCCTAGGCCATTCAACGAAGGCCTACATTTTGATACTACAAAGTTATCGTCAGCGGTACCGCGCGATAAATAAGCCGAAACGATTTTAAATCTTATTCCAATATCATTAGCACCATATTTCTTTGAACTGATTTGATCGACACTTGAGATTACTGCAAGATTTGGTATGACGAATTTGTAAAATGAGAGTGGTGATAATATATAGAAATAGATCCGAATCATTTCAGCTCTCGTAAATCATGCCGCTGCTTTTGTTAAAAAAATATCGACACAACATTCAGCCGAAAGTTCAGTCCACACGGAACATATACTGTGTTTGTGTCGCGGTATCGCCATCATCCTAGACTACGGACGCAGACAGTAGGTACAAAAATAGTTCACCTATTAAATACAATTAATACTACTTAACAATTAAGTATCGCGAGGAGGCCTCAAACAAACGAAACAGCATACATTTATGCTACAACAAGGCAGAATCGATAAACGCCGCATTCGTTGATGCGGGATTTACAATTACAAAAAAAAAAACAAAGATTCATAAATCTTCTCACTGGAATAGGCATGATACACGATGTGTAAAACTGGCTACAAGCCTCCTCATCTATAACGCTACTTACGCGAATCACACTAAGGTAAATTGACTAGGCGTGGTAGGTCGCAGTGGTTGCGTGAACACCTGGCCTTACGCTTTGACTACTTGACTATCAGACATCGATATTTTCAGACGTGTACTATTATTGAAACATTTGGATAATTACTTGTGGTTGGTTGTGACACATTGCAGAAATACTCTTAACAGTCCCTATAAAATTATTGGAACAAGTTTTTACTCTATGGCTATTTCACCATAATTATTGCACTAAGGTCCTCACAGCTGAGTTATTTTCTCTTTGATGCCAAAAATCCTCTCAATTATTGCCAAATTTAGATTTATAAATTATTGCCAAAGACCGATCTAACGTAGCGCAATAATTACCGCATTAACAACCAAGCGGGACACAAGACATTACAACTGTAATAGTGACATGTTAGCCAGTCTCAAGAACCGACTCGCCGAACTATTCAGATAACGCAAGGAAACAAAACCTAAAATTCAGTTAAAACGTTGCGTAGATCAAAGCCCAAGTCCAGTACGTCAGTCGCGTTGTCAGGTCAGAACCCGGCGACGTCGGGGGGCGGGTCGGGGGGCAGGTAATGCAGCTCGTCCACGGGCCCGCTGAACACGTTGTACAGGACTGCGAACAGTGTGCAGGCTGCGTACGCGCCGAGGGCGGCCCACCACAGTAGTCGCTCCCAGAGCCGCTGCTGCGCGTGCTTGAGCACGAGCAGCCCGATGGTGAGGCCGGCCAGCGCGCCCGCCACGTGCGCCGCGTACGACACCGGCGGCGCTTCCTGCTTCAACAGACATTTATCGTTAGGCGATTGTTTGCTATACATGGTAAAATATAAGTAGGGCACGAAAGAATATTGCAGAAACAAAAATTAGATGTACTTGGAGGTGCGGTTTGCGGGGGGAAACGGGAATGAATGGTAGCGTGCACCCACGCTTGCCCGCGCATTCCCCCCGCGAGTCTTACATGCGCACATGACGCCGTATCGGGTTTAGTTCCCTGCCGATACCCTAAATTCGATCAGCTGATGAGTCAATTAGTGGATATTTAAAGAGTAAATAATGTTGTCACTTTTTGCTATAAACTTCTTTGGAAAGATATGTTTACATAAGTTTTTCTAGTCGACGAAAACAAGTAATATGGTGAATATATATTCAATTCTAATCTTTGAAAGCATTATTCTCATTAATAAATGATGTCGAACTCTGATTAGCATACTTTTATCAGTTTTTATGGCTGGGTTTCTTTGGCAAGCCGCCGTAACCACGACCTAAATTATACGTCTACTGTCTGTGATGTGACATAGATTTCAATAATAGAATAGACAATGACCGTCAAATAGCAAACGAAAATAATTTTATTGTCATATTTTTGACTGTATGACGCAACTATTCTATTTATTATCTACTAATGTATTTTTATAGCCACGATTAGAGATGAGAAGTTGTTATATTACTAGCGACTTGGATCGGTAACTTGATAAAACAAAAATAACAAAACGTTGAATTACACATCAATAATCCTTATCCCAATAAGCAGTAAGTTCTACTAGAGTGCGTTTCATAGAATAGTTCCTTTGCCGCCATGTCGGCAGTATACTAATATACTATAGTAGGGCCGAAACCTAAACTCCCGTATGACGTATGCCAGTTTTACAAAAATAGTAATGTACAGTGGGCCACATAGAAAAGTATACCACATTTCATAGTGTATAGTATTACGGGTGGTATACTTTTCTATGTGGCCCACTGTACCTAAACACGAATTGCGATGATTATTTGATGTTACGTTAAAATAATAAATCCAAATAAAATAATTATTTTTATTAATCAGAAGTCTGAACCATAAAGTAGCTGTCATAGTTACTAACATGGATAATAAATTCATTGTGAATAATATTATCTACTCCGATATGAATTTTTGTCCCTTTTTCTTTTTTTTTTTTGTATTGCTTTAATGTTATTTTTTTTTTATTTAAAGCGCAATAATTTTTATATTCACCATTTAAAAATCAATAACAAACTTTATTAATTAAATCGATAAATTAAACGATGTATCGTGATTATGTACATTTTCTCTATCAATTTATTGTAGCCGGATGCAATGGAACTCCCTATACGGGCAAGCCGGAAGTTCAAGTACTACATTTCCGCGCATAGATTTAAAAATTCAAAAAATCAGAACTTCATGTGCTTGACCGTGATGACACCTGTCATACGGGAGTTTAGGTTTCGGCTCGATTATAATAATATTATAAACTACATAGCTTTCCCTGCGGCTTTGTACGAGCCTTGGCTTAAGATGCTCATAAAGTTGCCGTTGACAACAATCATGTCTATGAAAAATACCTAATCGTTAATCTAGAAACTAATTATGACAATTAAATACATTGAATTAAATAATACTGCCAACATGACGGCAAAGGAACTATTTGATGAAACGCACTCTACACCATAAAGCACTACCTCTTGGAACAGAGGAGTGAGAAATCTCGATGGCGTGCTCACCTTGGTATATCTAGCATGAATAGCGAAGCCGACGTCACACGAGGCGACGGCCAGCGCCGCGACGAGCCGCACCGCGCCGTACCGCATCGCGTGGAAGTTGAGCAGTGCGTTCGCCAAGTGCGCCGCGAGCAGTGCGTACACCCCGCCCGAGGCGCCGGCGAGACACACGTCTGGGTCCAACACGGAGGCTGCCAAGGAACCTCCTAACACTCCAGCGAGGTACACCGCCCCGCATCGTAGCGCCCCGTGAACCATTTCAAGCGGTAGACCCACCTGGGAATCAAATATTCGAATTTAATGGGGCATGTTTTGGGTCTAGATGAACAATTTGTTTTCTTTACATAACTTGCGATTGCGAATATTGTCCTACGATCCATCTTACATTTTATTAAGTCTTAAAAATTATTATCTTTCCCGTCTTTTTAAAGCAAGAAGGCCTTGATCTGACCTATCTATCAGCTATCGATTGATTCGAGTATCATTTGGCTGCTTCGATTATTTATTTCCGTGCATTGTCTGTAATCAGGCCTTGGCCTTCCAGCAAGAGGTAAATGTTAATAATTTCTTTTAGGGGCGTAGCAGACATGCTAAGGCTGGCTATGTAGTCGTTCTATGGAAGTTAGTTGCTGCACGCTAGGTAAATCTTGCATATTTTCGAGTGACAGCGAATTTACGTAAAGTTAGTAATTTTTCAACTGCCAAAAAATTGTTTTATTCTACGTAATGGCCACGGCCCTCAGCCATGAGGATTACGACTATATAAATAGTGAGGTAACTATCTTGCTTTAAGACCTGCACCCGGGACGTTCTAAAAGCTGGCCACCAATGAGGCTGTGCCACCAATTACGTTGGAAAGAATCGGCACGTAAAGATGGTGAGACTCACCGCGAGCTGAACTAGGAGGTTAAAGGCGAGGTGCAGCCAGCCGGCGTGCACGACGCTGTAGGTGAAGAACCGCCAGAACTCTTGGCGCCGGTCCGGCCGGTACACGAGCGGCGAGTCCACCGGCACCGGGCCCGCCGCCGCCGCCATCCCGCTCGACCCTGACGCATACCACGCGAACACTCCCAGCTAGAAATTATATTACATGTTATATTTTGTTACATCTCTACCTCTTTCCGGACCTCGTCAGATCATCCGTATCTGGGACGGCCGACCGGTCGCCAATCTTTGGGCTTTTTCAGATACGCCTTTTTTTAGAGATAGTACGCCTTGCTGATGACTGGTAGGAGATGGCGCAGGACAGACCCTTATTATCGGAGACCAAGACTTGTTTGGGTCGCTGGGCCATAAAAGTTATCTAGCCTCTAGTCCCTTCTTTGAGCCAGGTGCCAAGGTTCATTCTTCCAAAGCACAGTGCGCTCGGAATGCAAGCAACAGACAGCGGTGGAGAGCAACAACCTTTGCACAGTACTGGAGATCCTATGCCAGTACTATCTGCATATCCACGACCACTCTGTCAAGAATAACCAACTAGAAGATGAGCCGGGTCGCCAATCATCGAAGTACAGGCACAGTATTTTGAAATCTGTGGTGGTATTTTGGTTAGCGACTTACACTAGTCAGTTACGTAAAATTGTAAGGACCAAAATACTCTATTAATTTGTAGAAGTATTACTTAATAGCTATTAAACCTTTCAAGTATTTTGTAATTTTATTATTTACATAATTTATTGACGTAGTTAAATGAGTTTTCCTCAACCAGTAGTAGGTACAGTTGTTCATTTACTTCAAGTACTCAACGTTTTAATTTAAAGTAAGCACTTTATTGTTTACAGCTTATCACGTAGTTTGAGCAATTATGACGTCTAATTTAATTAAAAGGAAAAACCGTCAGCACCGTTAGTTGAGTTATCTGAAGAGGAGAATCATAGTACCTTGAGAAGACGTGCGTTTTGCGGTAACACGGTGAATCAACGTGTGACGGACAGCGATCTCAGTGTCGGGGTTTTCTGTATTCTGAGGTTGGTCCCAGTTTTAGGAAAGCGAAGCAAATCAAAGATATGCAAAAATATTGTCCCCTTAGAAAACTGATATATTTAATTACATTGTTAATTTATTGGTGATATTAGCTGATGTGTGTATAGTCGATGGCTGATGTCTAGCATAGGACACGTCTGCGGTGGAGACGATCCTATGCTCATTATTTGTGTAGATAGAAATATTATTTTGGCTTAATATTTGAGCTAAGTTCTTCGCCAATAGTTATCGGCATTAGGGCTAGGTAGGGCCGGCCCAATGTAGGTGCAAGACGTGCGTGGGCGCAGCATGCGTGCGCGTGCGATTGTTATGATTCACGTAAACCGCTTGTTTGCACGGATGTGAAATCCGCTATTAACAATTTTAATTAACTGAGGCAACTAGAGCGGGGACTCAGCGGTACGTGCAGTAGAAAGTAATGTGTTCCGTGCGGTTTTAGCGTCGTGTTCATTGTCTAGAGTTTATTCCAATCTTAGTAAGGCATGCCACTAATTGAAAACACTGAGATATTAATGACTACGTTTTATGCTGCAAATTAACTGCATTGGATGTGAATCATAAAATGATGTAGCTAGATGATAATACTGCTATAGAAAATACATAATACAAATTTGTTGCTCACTCATTAGAAAGCTGAACAGTGACCATGTAAGAGAATTTCTATAATTGTATACCAGAACAGGGAATATCCTGGTTACGGTGGGAAGATTTGAAAATTACGTCCACTGTTGGCTAGTTCTTTCGCTACGCGAAATATGGGCAAAGACGATGATGGATGATACACTTACCTCTAGAATGGTGACGCAGATGATGAAGAGTGGAGGAGGACAGCACGTATACCGCTCCTGGTAGTACTTGCGCTCGCGCTCCTCCGGGAGCACCTCCATCGCTACCAGGTGCACCATCCTAGAAACATGATACATTATTGAACACACCCGCCCAAAACATGGCAACTGTTAAGATTTAGCTTTCTCCTCCGGCTGTTTTGGGCAACTTCTTTCTGTGTTTATACATACATTTCCAAAATTGCAAGGCATTTTTGTTAAGTGGTATCCATCTAAGTAAAAAGTACTAAGTAGTTGTACGTAAGTACTTATTACTTCCATGGTGGTATCAAAGAAGAGTTGATTTGGTAAATAGAAAAAATCACAGGTGTTTTTTCTGTACTCACTATATCTGTAAAGTTACAGAACTGGCGGTGTTCTGTAAAAACTATGAAAAACTTTTCGCTTCTGTATCTAATGGTTTGGAAAGTTCGGTAACATCGGTACTCGTAGTTGTAGAGTTCGGGGTACTTTTACGTCAACAACAGTATCGTAAAGCAACGATAGTAACAGATACGATTTATGTTTGGATTTATTTGTGTACTGGGGTTGTACCTACCCGCTAACAATTTGTTCCCCTCGGCAGCTACGGAAACGTTAGTGTGTAGCAAGACCATAGCAAGACAAATTACTCCCCTACGTCAAAACTGTACGCCACAAAATGGTAAGCAATTAATCAACTTACTTTCACGTTATTTTGGCCTCTATAAAAGCAATTTAATTATTTTATTGTACGACAGCACACCACATGTCACTGTGACACGACAAGTGAACATAAAAAATATTTTTAGCACGTCAATCGATATCGGAGATTGCTTTCAATTATTAAAGACACGTAATAATTTTGTAAAGATATCAGAAACCAAGATTGGTTACATTTGTTTCAGAATTTTAGCCCTAAATCCATTTCACTGCATTGTGTTGTGCCTGTCCTGCATGGTCCAAACTAAGGTTGACAGATAAATAAGTCCGACGACATTCCTCCTTGATTTCAATTATTTAATTTGAACGCTTTCAATAGAAAATTCATGATTTTGACGAGCATTGAATTTCTCTTATAGACTGATTTTGATTTATCTTTCATTGAGATTTGAAAGGGCAGAGCTAGAAGAAAGTAATGATAAGTAGGGATTGTATATACCTGGCGAATAGCGTGGGATCTTCGAGCAGCAGATGGAAGTCGTTCTCGGAGCTGACCTCTCGGTCCCGCTGGTGCACCGCGCATCTATAGCTGCGTGCGCGCTTGCCGCTCATCTGCAACAAATATATCTTATAAATCTTGGTCATTAGGTTTCGTTAGAAAAAGCTTGAGGATGTCTTGATGTTGTTTAAAACAATTCTAAAATAGGAATAAGTTGCCAGCCATCGTCGAGATAGTAGTTGTATTTCGATGCCAGTCATCGCTTATTTAAAAATGAAAGTTAACTAGCTCCTTGATTGAGTTTAGTCCTATTATTTATGATGTTTCACATGAACAACAATCATAAAAATAAAAATGCACCTTGTTTGCATCAGAAGAGATCGTGAAAGAGAATCGAGAATCGTAATATGATCCATTTCTCATTTCCTAAATAATGGATCATATCCCGATTCATCAAAGTAGGTAGGTAGCCGTTTTAACCCACCTGACAAGAACGAAGGTGGTTTGCAAATTAATTACATTTCATCCACGACACCCACGGCCTTTCGTGTTTACCAGCGCTTCACAGTGAGTTAACTATGCAGACCGTTTTGTTTAAGGTTAACTTAAATAATAATATCACATTCCTACTTATTAACTTATGTTATGACCGTGTCAGGACTTAAGTTTTTTTCTGTAGTAATTATTTTAAAGCTAGTAGCCATAAAAAGCAAAATACATAGGTATAATTTATGTGAATGCTGACATATTTTCCTTTGAGAATGACCGAGACACGCTACTCATTTCCACGTCATGCAGTAGGGAAATACTGAATGGCATTCTGATGCTGAAATCTTTGCCTTGAGCAGGATGCAAAAGACGATATACCTACTATTTGAATTTGTATTTTTCCCTATGTGAGGAACTGTCATAAGTATTGGCCATTTAAACTGGGATTTATGTGTCGCGGCGATTTGGCCCGCGGCCAGCTATCGACCAGACCCCGAGCCGCCCTTGAGCCACCCCAACTTAGACGGTCAGGTTACCTAACAAACCTACCCCTTAGAGCACAAACGTAAAATAAATATGTACCTACCTAAATTTGTATTGCAATGCTCATATGGTGTGGGCTACGTAAATAATGCAACATATTTTGATAAATCTAGCAATCTACTCCATCTCCAAAGAACCCACTGGCAAGTAATGGCGCAGAACAGGAAAGAGTGGAAACTTTGGTATCGGAGCCCAAGATCCTCTGGGTGTCGTCGAGCCATCGAAGTAAGTAAGCAATATTTGGAATTTTTAGAATAGAGTTCGTACCGCAAATAATATATCTGCCTACATCATTATGTATATGGTATAGGTATTTGACATTATACCCATAGATTTATCCAAGATCATAAATCTGTTTTATTCCTGACCGCACCTTTGTGAGATCATTTTATGTATATCACCAAGGTTCTGTTATTTCAATATTAATATGATGTCAAGTAGGTACCTAACTCTTATGCCGAACAAAACGGCGTTTTGAAAAGTGCGTTTTGAAAACGCACTAAATTTCCTTTTCTAGGAGTAGGCGCAGCGTTTGTACCAGGAATGTTAGAGAAATCCTAATCCTAACTAATGTTATAAATGTGAAAGTGAGTTTGTTTGTTACCTCTTCACGCTTTATCTACTGAACCAATCTTCTTGAAATTTAGCATACATATAGCTGGAAGTACGGACAAGGACATAGGGTACCTTTCATCCCGGGAAAAGCACAGTTCCCGTGGGAAATTCACGCGGGCGGAGCCGCGGGCGAAAGCTAGTTCCGAATAAATCTGTAATAAATACCTAATAAACGCGATAATTCTGGGTTATGTGGGTTTACGTGATAGGTATCATGCACATGAAGTTTGATTGCAAATGTTGTCATTGTTTATTAAGGTTTGCTTTTATTTTTGACGAATTCCGTAAATCTAAATAGTTCTTACAAGGGAATGAAACGAGTTAATGCATAAACCAGTCCCCGGAAAATCGAGAACCCTAGTGATAGGGCAATCGGCAAAGCCTCGCGGCGCGGGTGGGCGTCAGCTCAGCATCCGATAGCAGACAACCGCATTGTCTCTGCAGTCGTTCAACTCGGGTTCCCACGAGACGGCGAAATGTCCAATGCCAAAAAATACGAATAGCCTAGACGCGGCGCAGACGTCTGCTAAATCTGGCTCGGTAGCGGCAGTCGTCGTGCGAGTTTATAGCACGCTGCGGGGCCGCCGCCGCCATTTGCTAAATTATAGAAAGAAGAGAAATAGGTAGCAATTTTCTTTCTTCATTTGCAGATCAGTCAGACTTTTAAGTTGTCAGTCAGCAGCATTTAACTTAGCTTCAGTAACATTAAGCCCCTGCTCTGACCAGATCATTTCTGGCAGCTCAGGCTGTTTTTATTTCTACTATCTAACACTACACTATCTTCTTCTTATCGAGTGTGTTATTAATAACACTGGTGTCAGATTTTATTCAAGTCGCCTAAGCCCTGACATGACTTTTAGGACTACCGCGATCTAGTGGCAGTAGCCGTGTATACACTAGTGAACTAAATAGTTTAATGTGCAGGTTTTCTCACGATGTTTTCCTTCCCCGGAAGCAGGTGGTGGTCTATGAGTCAGATTGGTCTACAAACTCATGTGACACAGGTAGGATTTGAACCCGGGTCCTATCCGACCTAAGGCGGGTGTCATTACTACTTGGCCACCACCCCGCTTCACTACACTATCTAATACCATTAATATATAACACAGACGAAGGTTCCCAATGTTTGGTCAAAATTATACACACATACATAAATTATTTAAATATTTCGGCCGTTTAGTTACATCTTGTAAGAAAATAGAAATGTGACCGAAGATCTTGATACTTGTAAAACCATGACATTTTTTTGCTTTTTAATTTTGATTTACTCTGGACTATCGATATAAAAGGTACTTATGTATATGAGGAATAGTAAATTTACAATGAGTTTTCACGGGGCTCTCCGCTAGTCAGGCGCCAGTGGGCGCGGTGGCGGCTCGGCGTGGGCGCCGCGTGACTCACGCCGACATCCGACACGTCCGATACGTATCCGGAACCACTAACTAGACACTATTGCCATTGCCCATCAAACCAGCGCGAGCCTACGCGACGCAACACTCATTTCAATAACCCACAATATCGGTCATCATAATTTATTGTTTTGTTCTCAATATTATTGGCAAGTATAAAAGCATATTGAAAAAAAATAAATTTAGAAATATGTAATAAAGGACTGCACTGAAGAGCTCATAATGGATAGCACATAAAAATAAAAATAAAATAAATAAAAATAAACATCCAGTACCGCAAACAAATATTTGTGAAAAAAGTTACATATTTATACGCGCTGGGAATCGAACCCATCCTTGATTCGATTCCCCTCTGAAGTAGTGTAGTTAGTTAGCCTGTTACCACTACGTCACGTAGATCGTCAAAGTTGGTTTAATTTCTTCATAATTAATAAGCGTCACCTTTCTGCTTGCTTAGCCCATTTCTTTAATAAAGGTATGATAGTACTTAATCATATTTAAATAATAAATGAGTTTTCATGCGTTAGATAATAAATTAAACGACTTACAGGAAAGATGAGTTAATCGATATGGGTTCGAAATTAGATCATTACTTTACACTTCAACCTAAGAACCTCAACATAAAGACGAATAGTACGTGTTCCATGCATACCTATATGGGCGCTGATTTATTGGTCGGTGACTTATGGACACCTACGCTCGAAACCATTGCGGGTTTATGAATGGATGGGAGTATAATTGATTTCCTTACGTAGTTCATTCACTTATTATTCATACATACCATTTATTTATTAAAAGTAAGCATAAAACAAAATAATTAAAAGGTTATCATATATACACCTAAAGTGAAATTTAGATAAAAAGAGTGCTGCTTAGGTATAAAAATGTTTACATGATAAAAATCTCTCGTTCTTCATTACTTTGCTTGTTGGTGCGTTGTGCGGTCTCTGCAATGCGGCGAATAATTACTTGTTCAAGTGAATCAGTGTTGGCTGGCATGGGGTTTTTATCTAAATCTAGCATATTAATGTTAGATTTAGTGTGGCGGCATGATGTGCCCGGCACGTGAACGCTGGGAGCGTTCCCACGCACCCACCTCCGCACCATTATGTTCTAATCTCTTGTAGTCTCTTTCCATTATTACGATGCCGTGAAAGTACGCCATACGTTTTGCAAGCAGCGGGAAGTAAGATATATGCATAATCTATAATATCTTTGTATCTATTTAGAACTTTTTACGACTAAACAATGTAATGTATGAAGATTGTTATCTTCCATAAAATATTTGGCCAGCAATTACTTACAGCTTAGTAACTTTTCTTTGTACCTATTTAATCATCGAGGTATATGTACTAGTACAATATCTCAATGTATTTAAATTCATATGGATTATAATTTTATACTACTTAAGTACCAACATGCAAAAGTAAATTGTGATAACTACCTATGTATGAATTTATTATAGATACTTATGTATTAAGTTATTAATCAATTTCAAAAGATAGATTTTGACTGTCTAAAAATGTGATGCGTGCAAAATGCTTTCTTTGAGAATCCTTTAAATTGTTAATATTAAGTAAAATTATTTACGTCAATAATAGATGTGAAATCAATTTTAACAAGTTAGTAAGTTTTTAATAGCGTTTTTAATTTCTGACTGCCTTACATACATTCTAGTCTGTCGCAATGGCGGGATTCATGAAGAAGATTTAAATGTGCAATATACAAGAGAAACCGCGGCGCGATAATAATAGAAACAGGGCGAACAAAAACAATGCAATAATTAAATTTATTGGAAGTTTTAATTTGAGTGAAATTGAAGATAAATTAGGAATTTAATGCTAGTTTTTACTGTTAGTTTAAATAATATTTATGAGAAAGCAAGCTTTCATATTATGAAGCCTTAACTTTTAAGTTAACTCTTATTATTTGTTTTATTATGTCACTTGGTCGAAGGTGTATGAAGATAGGTGTGTAGAAACTTATGTAGGTTAGGAACCTAAAAAAGTAAAAAGTGAGTATTATTTCCTACATTACTGCAAATAAATATTTCTGAAAACAAACAATCATACTAACAAAAAGATACATATAATTCATAGAATTCATTAATATTTATAGAATTAACGATGATATAAAGTTGCCATAAAATGAAACTTGGTAACATAGAAACATTTGAAAATGGTCAAATATCCCATATAATCCCTTAACAAACCTCATTTAATTCAAAATTTTTCGCATTCAGTTTGTACCTATCTATGCTCTTTTTGCCTATGTAAAATGAAAAAGTATCAATCTATTTGGTTGGACTAAAACTTAATATAAATTTTAGTTTTTTAGTCCCAACTTGATATTAAATTATTAAGTTTCGGATTATTCAACTAAAAATGCAATATTCCTCATAAACATTAAATATTACAAATTAGACGTACATTAATTATTAATTTGTGCCGGTACAATATTCTAACCTAATTTTTTGACAATTTTGAACAACGAAAGTAAAAGATTATCTGGTCTGGTAAACCTAAAGTGAGTGAATCAAATATAATACTAGATTGTGCTTTTGTTGATAACTAATAAGTTTTAAACAAAAATTAATAACTTACCCATCATTTTTGAAGTTTTTAATTGTCACTTGGCGATAAATTATTGGCTTGTTGTAGGTAGCCTTTAAAATAAACACTGCACTAAAGTCACAAATATTATTGCTTCACTGTATTGTATAATTTGTAATAAGTATTTACATAATTAGACATTTATTTTTCCTAAAAATCGTTACGTTATTTAATACGCGAGCGTAATCAGCTGTGCGGAGAGAATGAGTTCAAAACACGCTACTCTCTGGGTTGCTCGAAGCAGACTGGCGTTTTGTTCCGTTTCGCTCGTTCGTTTTCGCCTCCACTCCTCGACTCGGCACAGTGCGGTGCGGTGAGTTCTTTTTTTTTGCGGCTTGATGAAGGGTGGTTTGGTTCCGTTTCCGAAACTTGATATTATTCATCAATGAATTATGTAATTTAATGTTGATTTTTTGGGTTTGTACTAGGTAACAAAGAAACATACTACATAGAAACTCGTATTAGACAGTGGTTATGGATTATGGATGTATGTAAGTATTGTAGGTACCTATGTAGTTGTAGGTACCCTGTGGTAGTGGATGAATTGGATAGACTTTTACTAGGTAAGCCTATCCCAAAATTCGAACCCACTAACCCACGAGTTTTTACCCAACTAACAGGACGACGCAAAAAGCTACAACACACGCCTTTAAAGTAAGAATACTTTACCTATAGGCTGTACTGTAGTTTTGATTGTTTTGATGTGAGATAAGATATGGACATTTTAAAACTATGTATTTTAATGTAGGGGGAGGATGTAACAGCACCTGGAAATAGGCATATACAGATTTTGTTCAGGTAGGTACTTATCTATTCGTAGTCGTAGTAAACTTAAAATATGTAGCGGTGGCTTTTATTTAAATTGAACGAAATGTTCCGAGATGGGCTGAAATTCCGAAGGATGGAATGTCCAAAATCCAGATTATATTAGAAAAGTACATAGTTATATCAGTTCTGAGTAAGTTGCACCTTTCCCACGTTATTACAATTTGTACGTTTCGCTAACAATTGTTTCATGATATGAAGATACGGAGTACGAACATCTGTTGGCCATATGGCAGTGTTGGGCTTATTGTGGAATTGTTCTAAATTATCAATATTTGTCCTTAATTTGCTTCAGGTGTACCGGTCCCTTTTTCACAATAGCTCTTTTAAAAAAAAGACTTACGCTATCTCTCTTACTATGTAGGTGCTTTTAGGGTACGTTAGTAGGTACTATTACTTATTCTGTGTTTAGGGTTGATCTACCTAGAGCATACAATAGAGAATACCTATATTGCGTAAATGCGTGCGTTCTATTCTATTCTAATCTACTTTATAACAGACCTAAGTATATAATTCCAGATAGGGTAATAAAATAACTTACATGAAACCAGATGGCACTCAGGCGGTGCACTTTGATGGCTGATATGACATTTCACGCTGTATAGAATCCGAATGAGTTCCGTCAACACATGGCGATTAGTATATCAGCAACAATGGCAGGTGGACAACAGGGGGTCGGCTAATTTGCCCAAATTTATTTGCAAGATGGCGCCGACACTAATCGTTCATCATTACAAACAACATTTGGTGAGGTGGCTCTGGTAATGCGTTTTGCACTTTCCGTGTCAGAAGTAATTTTTAGACTCATACAAAAAACGAGGTGGCTTTTGAAGTCATCTATATGAATACTAAAGATGCAATGCTTCAAGCAACAAGAATTTCCACGTGGTCCGTGTTGCTCTATGGATGCAATGCTTAGATGCAATGTGATTCAGACAGTCAAGAAATGACTCTGATCAATTCAGCAATGAGACGATTACAATTTAAATGAGAGATTAGAGAAAATTCAAATGTTTGTGAACAGATGGCAGTAATGTTTTTATTTTTTGTATACGTTTCTATATAGCAGTGTCTCTTTGTGCTATTGTTAGCAGAGTTTTCTATTTTCACAGATGTAAATGCTTGATAGCCCGATTGTTTATTGCATTTGTTTAGCAGGTGGTACATCTCTGTATCTCACCTGTTGTGAACTAATTCCATTGTAAACGAGATACATTTCACGTTCACCGTTCGAAATTACAGACTTACTAAATTTTAAATTGTCATTTCTTTTATTTATCCAAGTCGTTGTGGGTTCCCGTTATGAATAAAATTTCACCAAAATCCACATTGTGTAACGACCCGGCATATGGCGCGCGTCAGCCGCGGCTGTTGTTATCAAAAATTTGTTAATCTACTCAAAACATCCAGTCATCCCGGCTGCTGCCTTTCCCCACATAATATTATCTACCGATTTCTGTAGATTGTTAATAGAAAATATTTTTCAATTAAAGAACATTGAGTGCTACAACTTCATGAGTATAATGAGCATCTAGCACTTTTATTAGAATAAAAAGGTATATAATCCTTTTTTATTATAGTTTAAGCACTTAAAAAGTATGCTTCTTGAAGAATCGAGACGTGATTATATGTATACATACGAGTATGCTTCATGTCATATCATAGGCAATCTTTTAAAGAATTAATGATCAATATATAATACTTACAAGTCATATCAAAATATTCGTGCTATATCTGCTGATCAACGCGCACGTGCTGCAGACTCGCAACCTTTGCAGTTCTTCTACATCCGCATTCACATTTTAAAATTTAACAAATAGAATAAAACTATTTATTGTAATTAAAGTTAAATGAATTCACGTATAGATATTATTGGAATCATTTGCAATATATTATTAATTGTTTGTTGGGCAATCCTTGCCCAAACCGTTGCATCGAAATGGTTTCTCTGCAAAATTATTTTTACGCTTATTATAAAATCAATATTCGTAGGGAAAAGCAATGGATTTCAATGCGCAGCGGTAAATATTTAAAGAGGATGTAAGTAACTACTACAACCACCATGGCTGGCGGCCGCATTACCGCCGCTCATAATTTGGACAAATCGATTTAGATCGAGCGGCGCTTTTGTCCGATGATTTAGTAGCACCGACAAATTGGTTGTTCCACATCGATCCGTGATCGATACACACACGTAATCTGGATGTAAAGCGGTTAGCAATTACAAGGACTTGAAAAGTAAACGGCCTATAATTTCGATCGGTTAATTCCGCTCTCCATTATGGTTACAAAGTTTTAAAAATGTTGAATCTACAAGATTGGTTTAGGCTATTCAGTGGATGCAGGCATACATACTGCTCAGTATCCACTTAGATTGAGAAGGTAGGTACTATACATAGATAGTAATAATTGTATTATATAAATATTAAGGAATAAACATGTTTTATGGAGAGCCCACTATTCATCTAAGCGTGGTGGCCTTCGAGTCTCACGACTCTTGGCTTTGTCTAACCCGTAAGGGATAAAGACGTGATTCTATGTATGTATGTTTTATGGGGCTGTTGTACTATTCTTAAGTTTAGAAATAGACTTTAGATATACTTATCTAAAGTACGTACCGTAGAGTACTCTCTACGGTACGTACGTACATCCATAAACACTACGACGTACTGGTAGGAAGAAGAGTAGATTTAGTTTAGTTTACATTGAAAAAATTCTGAAAGGTCTAATTTTGCGATCAAAGATTGATGTCTGTGAATCACATTACAAATACAGTTTCATTTCATGAGATGAGTCATTGTTACCGCTTGCTTACGCCACATTACGCGGTGGCTGCGCCCCAGACCTGTAGAGACGTGTCTAAGATCCGCTAATGTGAGCGACCGACCTTGCGAACGTACTCATATCGAACGTACCTACTTTATATTAAAATAGGTAGAACATACCACACCTATTTTCCACGTCACGCACACTAACGGCAAAATACTAAACTTTAATTCTTCTTTTTAGTCGTATTTACTCATGACTGAGGGTCGTGGTCATTATATGGAATGAAACACACACAACGACTCTCATGGCAATTTTAATGGAGTGGTTTGCCATTGCCTTCTCCATTTCACACACTAGCTGATAATCATCAACCAGAGTGCAGGTTTCCTCACGATGTTTTCCTTCACCGGAAGCAAGTGGTGGTCGATGAAAACTAACATGAGTCAGATTGGTATACAAACTCATATAGCCCGGGCAGGATTCGAACCTGAGATTTTGTATCCACAGGCGGGCGCCCTACCACTCGGCCACCACCGCTTCGATAACTGAGATAACTGCTTTAAGAGTTTAATTAGACTAGGTAAAAAAAAATTGAGTAGGTTGACTCTACAACTATGTATGGATGTAAAATAGATTGCGTACCTTTTTAATATTATTATAATTTAGATACTTCAGGAACTCATAATGCTAATTAAAATTCTACTTCAAATTAATAAATTAACACCAACTGGAGTCGTGTTTTCTCTTAGCTTATTGTTTGTTAAATAAGAAAGCCTCTGATGGTTTTCTTATTACAAATATTATATCTATAATAAGTATTGCTAATACTATATGCTATTATGCTAATTGCTAAGCCGAAGATTAATATTTCTGTGACCAAAGGTTTAGTAGGCAAGTGCGTGACCTGACCATGAGGTTCAATATTTAATCGCATGGGAATGTTTATTTATGCATCACATTACAGGTCGTTAGCCGACTTTGATCGGCACTGACCCATGGAATAGAAAGGGAAACTCAAAGGGCGACAATGACAGCGATAAAAACATAAAAAAAAACATTTAAATGAATGCCCTGTAGGTTATCCCTGTCCGTTTTCTATGTACAATCATAATAACAATTCTTCAGTTCTCTGCTTACCCCAAAGGTCGACTGTTAGATGATGCTGTATTTGTGCAATAGAGGTTAAATAAATAAATAAACAAGCAAAACGTTTTCATTTGTAAAGTTGTTCTACCTCAAACAAAATTTGATTTTTTTACTAAGTATTTTATAGGTTTTAATATTACACTTGATAAAAACCGCGGTAAATAATAACAAATTTGATAAGGTATAATTTTAGATGACAATGTTACTTCCGGTGGGGACAAACACAGCGAGGCTAATGGGAATACAATATCCGGAATCATGTCCTTTATTTGCTTCTCAAATCCAAAGAATTATGAATTTGCAAAATTATTTTTAGTTGTTAGGTACCTACTGAAATACTTAAATTTTTACCTATAAGTATATAATAAGATAAGTATTTCCAAATCTAATAAGATATTTTTATGTATTTTGTTGAACTTATAAGATCGATAGGTACTGCATCAGATAACTGCTTTAAGAGTTCGTTTACCACCCAAAGCCTAATTAAAGAGGAAGTTGGAATAATATCCCGAGGGTAGGAGAAGTGCAACGTTCGGCAGCACGCGATCGGTCAAAATCCTGGTTATTGTGGATTTGACTGCAGACGCAGTACACTCCCTGTCGAAAACTGTTGATTGAATTTAGGTACCTAGGTCAGGGATGGTAGACTAAATAAGATCCAAGTTTCTTCTGAAAAGCAATGAAATTTTTGATTTATTTATATGTCAACAAAATAAATTCCTGTCTGTTCTAAATTCTTTATATAAGGTTCTAAAATTTTTAATTCATTAATGAATCTTTCCAGTGAATTTAAGTGGAGGTAGGGTAGTATTCGACTACAATCTATTTAGTATCATTTTCAATTCTCCATCGACAAAAACAATGTTTTTTAAATATGCCAGAGAAAATCTTTGTTTTAATTTTTCTTTTAAAAACTATCAGTGCTAATTTCGAATCGTCCTTAAATAGGATGTAGACACACACACAATACAATTCAAATATATTTATTCCTAGGTATATGTTTATGACTGTACGTTCGCTTTTCGTGAAATTTGCATCGGAAATTGGAGCGATTGTGGCACGAGCGCCGCGGGCGACGCTACCGACTCAACAACACAATGCACTCCAACTCTTTTTTCCTCCATATTGCTTCGTAATTTCCGTAATTTCTTAACATGCTAATGTGCTCATTTATTGGAACACAATAATTCTATGTTAGAGCAGCTACGGGCTATATTAAACGTAAAGGAAATCGGTATTTATTTATAACTAGTAGATTCGTTTTGAAATCGGACAATCGCGTACGTTTTAATGAGGGGTAGATCTGAAATCGGATTGCATTTAATCGTAATGATTACAATAATAATCAGCAGTGTTGCAGGCGGTTTGAACTATTCGCACGCGCCTAGCTAATGAATAAGCAAGTTGAGCAAAAAAAAATGTGGCTGTTGCAATACATATTTAATATATCAGCAAAGCACTGCTTTGAAACTTTAGAATGTCGTTTTAAAAATAATACTAATACTATTCGATCGAAAAGGGGCCTTCTTTTTTGTGTCAGCCAATGGATGCTATGAGTGTTGGAAAGGATACCCAGGCCTTTACGATACTAAAATTTTCAAGTTGTCTACCAACGCCATTACAAAATCATAATTCACGTTATACCAGTAAGTAAGGCTTTTTAAATCTTCGCAAATCCTGTCCTACTTCCTACTTAATATTATAAATGCAAAAGTTCGGGTGTTTGTGAGGATGTTTGTTACTCTATCACGCAAACTCTACTGGACGGATTTCAATTAAATTAGGCACACGGGTAGAAAAATACTGGGAATAGCATATAGGGTACTTTTTATCCCGAAATTTCCACAGGAGCGAAGCCCCGGGGCGTAGCTAGTAAATTAATGTGTATGAAATTCTAGTACAAGTATAGCGGAGTTACGGGTGCTCGACCTCTACGTATTGATTCACCTAGTTGCGAGTGTTTATTCCGGGTACAAATACTCAGGTTGTTCCAATGATATCTCTACCAGCCACGAAATCAATAAATGCTACTATTTAATTCTATTTGACAAAGTACAGTTAGAGTGTCGGTGTTGTGCCTTTTCAATACTATTCAAATTAGTTTATTGATTAATCATTCAAATAACAATTATTGTTGATTAATTCGATATAGTGATGTATGTCACGGTGTATGCGACTTTAATCTACTTACCTATTTATATTGAGTATATAGTTTTAAATTACATTATTTATTATAGTTTATTAGTATTTCTATTTATTGATGACAAAATCGCCCTTGTAGAGCAAGCAACAGCAGCGTTATGTAGAGTCTACGTAAATGCGGGTCGCCCTCTACGCCGTAGTACGTCTACGATCTACGTCACGTAGCACCAAGAACGTAAAGGGACGTATGGATTTTATTTATGCAAAGGAGTTTTAATTTGTTGTACCTAATAATAATTAGTGTTCCCTATTCATTCTACGAGACGTTTACGACGTATTATTTTTACCTTTACTTTAGATTTTTTTTAATATAAATATTTTTTACTAAAATGTTTAAGCGTAGACAGCCGC
This sequence comes from Ephestia elutella, assembly GCA_018467065.1. Lineage (NCBI taxonomy): Eukaryota > Metazoa > Arthropoda > Insecta > Lepidoptera > Pyralidae > Ephestia > Ephestia elutella. The sequence goes on along the minus strand of CM031580.1, from coordinate 13,261,020 downwards.
GGGGTAGGTCGCACCGGCCATGCCACCTCGAACGGCGTGTCGTGTCGTGTGTTTACTTAAAAGTAATAATAAATATACAGAAAAGTATTTTTTTTATATTGACAGTTTGAAATCAATTGCTTTGCGAAGTGGACAGCCGCGGGGTAGGTCGTCTTGGCCATGCCACCTCCGTCTGGTGGCGTGTCGATCACATGTCCCTTCTAGCAAGTTAGTGACTTGTGGTGCGAACTTGATTTGTTTACAAAACAATCTGTTATCTCCCTCTTCACTTTATTACTTTCAGTATAATTTGACAGCCATCTCGACTCTATAAGATGAAGTGCCCGAGTCATTGCGATAGCACAGAACACCGGACTTATGGGCATTATTGTAGAAAAGTTCGATATATCTCAGAAACTAGAAACAGTTCGTTCTAGATGTAAGGTAATACTGCTTCATTACATGAAATAGAAAATCAGTAAAGTAGGTAGGATTAAGAAACTCTAACAATGTTTGTATGTTATTTTCTCTGTGTTCTGTTATTCCAACTTCAATTCGAAAGAGAACCAAATCATTGAAGCTTAACAAGAAATTAATGCACTGGCGACAGAATTACTTACTGTAAAAACATCTATCTAGTGAATTCCAGTGATACTTAAGTGTCTGCGACTATAGTTATTATAGTCGTATGCGAAATGCACATTACTCTCACTATGTGTAGTGGCAGCGATCAGTATAACGAGGCCATTTGTATCGGCGCGATCGCCTCTCATCACTTTCAAAGTTGCCGCCACAACGCACCTGCTTACACCTAAATATGCATAATAACTTGCAGCACAATAAACAGGCTTGAAATTTTCAACCATACCCGAATCATATTAAGACTCAAATTCTGAAATCTTAGCGGTCAGTACATAAGACAGTTATTGCTGGTGATTTTCAGCCGCAAACCGCGGAATGTTCGGCGCGCGGTGGAGAAGTTGCGTGAACTATTTTTTATGCAACGTTTACGTTAACTGATATGTTATTGCTCAAGAGATAAGTTTACTTCTTTGCGCGATAACTATCGATTTTAATATTAAAGAATGTTCGTATCATCAAAAACAAAATGAGACTTCGGAAAAAGAAAGTTCCCAAATAAAATCCTAAGTCACATTGATTACCCGAATCGAATAGCGAAGAGAGTAGAAAAATAATCTATTATATGAATGTTTGAAATGAAAAATGTTTATTTGAATAAGCTTAGCACACACATGCTTATAAGGAGTACATTATATAGGCTAACTTATACACACAGAGACAGCAAGTATACCCTGCAGCAATTCAAAAAGGCAATAGCTCAGTAAAAATCTTCGCTCACCGCTGCTGTGATGAGCAAAGCACTGGTTTTCTGCTATGACCTGATTGTTAGTCAACTCAGTATTTCTCCGCTATAGTATTTTACAAACACATATCTACAGCACAGCGATCAAGCACATTATAATACGATATTTATCTAGTATAAACTAAGTAAATAAACTAGTGGTTCTGTCAGAACAGTAGACCTCGCGAGCCCTTCCACGAAATAACCGATATTTTACCGTGTCCCTAGCTAAAAAGAGTTTTGAAACCAACCTACCAATGCTGGAAAGAAAGTAAAAAGTTCTCATATTTTACCCATAAGCCCAAATGTTCTTGTGGTTGGTCAATACCACTAAAAAAATTACTGAATCCTGCCTTTTTTGCCTCAAATAATATAAATAATAATATAATCTATACATATAATAAAACAGTAAAAATATTTTGTCTGTACATTTAATATTTTTGACTAAAATGGATAGAGGGAGACCTAAAAAGAACAATAGAAAGCAAAAAAAATTTTTTGGAATTTCTTGTCTGTCTGTCTGTCTGTCTGTCTGTCTGTCTGTCTGTATGTATGTACGCGTTTCACGCAAAAACTACTGGACGGATTTGAATGAAACTTCTTTTGTTGTATAGCTTTTAAGCCTGGGCAACATATAGGCTATAATTCATTTTGAAAACTGGAACACCTGATGAAGAACCATAACGGAACAGCTAAACCATAAGTAATATGGAAATGGTGCCTTAACAAAAATCGTTCAACCTGATGAGCATTTTCTGCCGACGTATAAAAATTGAAGATCTGGAACATCTGATGAAAAGCTCCAAGAGACCAGCTACACTATAACATATATGGAAATGGCGCCTTAGCAAAAATCGTTCAACCTGATGAGCATTTTCTGCTGACGTATAAAAATTAAAGATCTGGATCATCTGATGAAAAGCTCCAAGAGAGATTTTTCATCTAAGCGAAACTCAGGCGGGCGAAGCCGCGGGCGACAGCTAGTAATAAATATAGACGGACAAATCACACAGACTGAGTTAGCCCCAACGTAAGTTCAAGATTTTACGGGATGCTAATTTAACAATACTATATTTTATAACATATATAGATAAATATCCAAAACCCACGTCAATCTGAAAAAGATTATTTTCCATCTTGACCCGACCGGGGATCGAACCCGGGACCTCTGGTGTAGCTGTCCGGGGCGTGATGGCCGTTAGGCCACGGAGGTCGTCAGTCGTCAGGAATTCATGGTACCTATTGGTTATTATATGTAGTATGTATATGTTATTTGCGCAACAAAATTAAAGTTCAAAAAAGAAAGTTCAATTTGAAATCTAATCTCTCTGATTAGTAGGTATGTAGGTATTATATATATTACTTTTTTTTATAATAGGATTCTAATCATACAATGAAGTTTTTTGTTATCAGAACTATTTCAAGTGTTAAAGATAATTCTACCATGCAAAGCAATCCTCCACAATACAATACCATTAACCAAATAAATACACACAATTCAAAGCCAAGCAAGACAAAAAAAAGCCATATGATTTTTAAGAACCATTTAATTTTATTTAATAAATAAATCAAGTCACTCTTGTAAACGTATTAGCGATTTTGCGAGTATTAAAAGCTTTGCTGCGCCATCTATTGATATTTTTGTGAACTATCGTATGAGAATTTATAACATATGGATTTATAGCGGTTTTATTGAATTTTACTATGTTGTTCAAACAAAAAAAATGCGTCTTAATAAGAATAACAAAAATGTCTAATGACATTTCTGAATTATTTTTTAAATAGCTGAGATATGAGGTTTTTTTTATATATTTCGGCCATTTTTTAAAATTTCGAAAAACTGGCTCGACTAAAAAATTCTATAAAATTACCGAACCTGCTTACAAAATTTCATGAGAATCGGTTCAGAAATGCGACCTGTAGGCGATAACATCCGGACAGACAAAAGAATTTTCGGCTAGTGGAAACTGAGACGCTTCGCTCGCTGCGCTCGCTCGGTCGATAAATAAATAGATACATTAATAGATTACAGTGTAAGAAAATATATTGATATTGTAACGCAACAATACTTATATGATATGTATAAAATTGGTCATGTCCATTATTTAGGTGTAGTTGTTATGTCCGTTGTTATAAGTAAGTAGATCACATAGTTACTGTTATAGCATTAAATGGCAAAATCCGTCACCGACCAACCACGCGGTATACCTATTACCTTTAAATAGTTTTTTGAAAGAATATTTGGAAGTTCTTAGATAGAAGATGTTCTTAGTCACTCAGTTCCGTCATGTTTAGCCACCTGGTCAATCTTGCGCTGGTATCTAATACAGTTATTGGAATAGAACAACAATTGTCATATGAAACAATCCAGTGTTATGAATGCCTCGTGGGTGACTAACTATCGCAGAACTAGACCAACCTATTCTTCAGTTTGTTCAACAAATACAATTGTCTTCAGTTTAAAATCAAACTCACGTCTTTCACTATTCATTTATCAGATCTGAAAACTTTATTTAACGGAATATCAAAAATGGAAAGTGCTTCAAAATAAAAGCACGTCATAAATGATTCAGTTTCAAATGTTGTGTAGATAAAATCGCAGAGAGAGTGTGGATGCAACAAAAGGTCCTTTGTGAAGAAAGGATGAACCTATTTGAATTAATAATGTCTCTACTTTAGGCTGACTGCACATCACTACATAGTATAAAACAAAGTCGCTTTCTCTGTCCCTATGTCCCTTTGTATGCTTAAATCTTTGAAACTACGCAACGGATTTTGATGCGGTTTTTTTTAATAGATAGAGTGATTCAAGAGGAAGGTTTATATCCCATGCGAAGCCGGGGCGGGTCGCTAGTTTATTATATTCCACACTGATTTGTACAAAAATATAGATATTGGCACAAAAGTTTCAAGAAGTTTATTGGTAACTAGCTTTTGCTCGCGGCTACGCCCGCGTGAATTTCCCACGGGAACAGTGCTTTTCCCCGGGATAAAACGTACCCTACGTCCTTCTTAGTACTTCTAACTATGTGTATGCGAAATTTCAAGAAGATTGGTTCAGTAGAGAAAGCGTGAAGAGATAACAAACAAATAAATAAATAGACAAATGAACTCACTTTCGCATTTATAATATTAGTCAGGGTAGCAAATTGACATTACGAGACATATACCTGTTGTTAATTATTACGTCGTCGTATTAGTATAAATTAATTTTAGTTTTTTTAAAAGCGACCAGTATCTATTGTTAACCGTGATCATAGTTTTCTTTGTTTAATGAAAAATACTGCTTTTCCTCAATATGATCCCCTCTTTTTTAGTGAAATCCTACAAGTCGTCAGTGTAGTGTGTAGAGCAGCTTTAAAAAATGGTTTCTATGCTAATGCGTATCTCGTGCCCGCGACAGGTGACGCGCGGCACCCTTAATTGTTTTTTGTAATAATATTCAAATATTGTGACGTTTTTTTCTTGGAGTTTTTGTGTTTGACACAGGCGCGGGTGGCGTACCAGGTGGTCCCAAAAAAATATTTTTTATAACGATATAACAGCTTGCTGACTGTGCCGTCTATGTACGCTAAATACATACCCAATATACTTATTGATTTTATTATTCAATCATTTAAGCCAAACAATAAAACAACAATACAAACAAGAAATGGCATTTCGCATTCAGTATTTTTGAGCGACCTTACTAACGAAACCAACATCTTGGATGGGAAAACCATTCGGTTCTACTACAAACGGGGAGATAACAATTTTGATTCAATGAATATTTAGTTTAATACTGTATCGGCATAATTATATGAGCTGAACCTGAACAGACGAACCGACATGGCAATAAACAAACACTATAAGGGTCTTAAAAAACCCAAAAAAAATGCTTATCCTATGCTGTTTCATAAAACCTTAAAAATACCCGAGACAATTTACTTTTTGATCTCAATGCGTAAAAACAGTCAAAAGAAATCGGAAGCCCTTAGAACAGCTGTCTGCCTTTGAGCTCAGCATTTTCTACAGAAGTTTGAATAAAGTATACGCCGATTTATATGGTATAGGTTAATTAATTAAACTGTTATCTAATAAGCAAATCCTGAGTATAAAAATAAATATTATAATTTCCAGACACGCAGCGGAACAGGAAGTAGCGTGTTTAATTCGCCTATTCAATCCTTTGATTAGGGTACGATTCGTTCAAACTACACTTTTTACAAGTAAAAAAATCATTTTGGCGTTATTATTTGATCTTTGGTAGTGGTTTTTCTCTTGGCGTGTGCGGCTAGCGTGCAGCCCTCGCTTGCACCTGCTCCTCAATTATCTGGTCATCGTCGGCACGGAACCCGCGGAAACCCTAAATTAGGCAACCCTTGTCGGCCGCGAACCCAACCAGCAATCTGTTTGCTTACGATAGCGTTTTTTGGAGAAGCAAGTTTGCTCTAAGTACAGTAGGATACATAGAAAAGTATACCATATTTCATAGTGTATAGTTTTGCGGGTGGTATGCTTTTATATGTGGCCAACCGTACATTGTATCAAAATGTAAATTTATTGGACTTTGTTTCGTTCCAATGGGAATTTCGGGAATAAAATATCCTATGTACTATTCCAGGTTTTGCTCTACCAAATTTCATGTACCAAGTTTCGTGTGTCAAATTTCATGAAAATTGTTATACGTAAAGTGTAAGTTTTATAGATTTAAGGAGACGATAGACAAAGTGCATGGATCGATAACTATCTTAGAATCTCTTGATAAAATATACCTTTTTTGATATTTCGTAAGAATTTTCTTTCGAAAACCAACTTGGGCCACCTCGACGACTTATTAATAAGAGCTTTGTGACCCGTAAAGTGATTTTTATCTCATAATTGCTGGTCTCGCGTTGAATCCTTCATTAGGGGCGTGCTGAGGCGGGAGGGTAGTGATGTTAAATAAGGAGAGCATAGATATACACCTTAGTAAACGCATAAGTGAGTGTTCCGTATAGATAGTTCCTTAATTATAAGACACATATTTTGTAAAGTGACGTCTTTGGAAAAAATGCAGCAGTGGAGTTTGTTGCGCCGCCTCTTCTCCACTTGCGCTTTGGAGGCGGTAGTAAACTTAGCTTTAAGTAATTTTCTGACGTCAACTATCTAATCTAGTTTATTAGTATACGACGATTTAAAAGTGCTATTTTTAAGACAATTTAAATAAAATAAAAACAATTTACTTTGAGTGGTAAGTAAGTGCATATTTGCATAAGTCTTGTATAGTATCTGGTTATCCGGCACTATTAGGCACTATTAGGTAGATATAATATGTAGAGCTAGCATTACTGTACTTGTGACTTGTGCAGGGGCGGATTTAGGGGGAGCTCATGGGACCATTAACTAAGAAGGTCCCAGACCCCCCCCTCTCCCCCACTTGGGACCCCTTCTTGTGTATACCAAGAAGGTCCCAAGGTAGGGGGGCTGGGACTTTCTTTGTATATAATTCTATTCTATACTCAAAATAACCCCGGGAATAGTGCCAAGATATTTTGAGTATATACCATGTATTCGACCATGTGACCCCCCCTGACCACAAGGCTAGATCCGCCCTTGGACTTGTGTACTGCAGTATTATTATATCTATTGTTATAGTTGGTTCCCGTGCTATCCGTGTGTTCGTCATTTTGTGGAAGTGGTGGTGTGAAGAGCTGGGATACAGGACAGCCAGCACACAATGGGCGCCCCGCAGTATTGTGCGCTAATGTATGCGCGTGCGACGGCGACAGCGGCGACGCCACAACACAAACATTTCAACGCATCTAATTTATTGTCGTGTCGCGCGGCGCTGCACGCAAAAAATATCGTCTTAAGGTGTAGTTCTATTGAAGCAAACGCCAAAATATTAAAAATAATTTTAAGAAAAAAAGACGCTCTGACTTTTCTATGAGATAGGTTTAGACATTTATACTTATATATAGCCTTAGATTGAGAGAAGGAGAGAGGCCTTTGCCCAGTACTAGGACATTGATGGCTATTAAACAATTAATTTTCTACGTCACAAGTTTCGCAATAGACTGGCCAGCCTCAAACAATACTGACAAGGAACGATACGATTAAAACAATTATGCGAGACAGTAAAATCACGAACTAGGATTGTTTCATAGTGCATCGTTCATTTTCGTGTTTTGTGTCTTTGAACCATATATAATGTTACGCTCAGCAAGTATTCATTACTACTTACTATTGAAGATGAGCAACTTGTCACTTTGACTTTAGATTTACTAATTATAAGCGGGTGAAGCCGAGGGCCAAAGCTAGTTAAATATAATTACGACGGTCAATTAAAAACAAAAATATAATAAAATAATTGCAGTCGGAATAAATGATTTTTACAATATTTCATGTGCATGCGTGAAAATAACCTCCTCCTTTTTTGGGAACTCGGTTGATAATTAGTAATAAGTAAAAAGAGTATAATTGAGTTTTATGTCCAATATTTTTTAATGAATAGATATGAAATTGCACCTTAAATGAAATTGAATATAAACCCCTTGACGCAGAATGACTCAGTCGCTGAGAGCAATTTTGAATATTATAATATGTAAAATGCATGTCAGCGTCTGTGCCTCATGTCGAGATTTGAGACGGTGGTTCATACAATTAGGGACGTTTATTAGAACAAACGTGTAGTAGTCCCACGTAACTAATTTACCTTAGTTTAACTACTACTTTGACAGACAGATGAATGGGAGGCGAACTGTTTTAGCATTAATAATTTTACATGTGCGTGTAGAGGTATAATTAAATGAGCTGCACTACACTACAGATACACACGAATTAAGATAATGTAGTGACATGATATAATGAATTTAAAGACGTTCAAATTGGAACTATATGTCTAGAATTTGAACCAGTTGGAGTTGCAAACCGATAAACCTCAAAGTCAAGTAAAATTGTTAAATGTTAACATGAACTAGCGGTTTTCAAATCGGTCACTCTCTCGCAATACTTAGAAAATCGTTTTGCTGCAAATAAATCTGTATGAAAAGACCTCACGTGAACGACATTGAATTCGTATGTTTCCTATTACCTCGTTCAATTTCCTGCATGTAAGTTCGGCCACCCACTGGCGAGATGCGCGGGTTCTGCTGCAATTGGTAGCTGCAAAAACTGCATTTGCATAGACCGATGCTTGCCGCGATAGTGGACGGGAGACACGCCACAACGAACATTGCGATGTGGTAGTGGTGACCAAATCTTACTAATAGAAATTGTAGATTCGGAGTCTCTTGGGATGCATATGATCTTTATAGCTATCTTTGATGCTCTTTCAAGCAAAAGCTACTAAAACGGATTAAGATGAAAATTAGGTACCTACATGAGTGTATGTGCACCATCGAGATATTATGTACTAACGCACAGTTGTATTTCGATGGTGTGCACAGAATTTCTACCCAAAAAGCACTTGATACCCCTGGAGCAGAGGTATAGGGTGCTGTTTTTATTATATATTAATTAGGGACTTCAGTGCAAGTACCAGACGGGTGATCAGTTTTTTCATTTTAGGACCATTTTACCCAATACGGGGTGCTGTTACCCAACGTTTCTTTAACATGATTTTAATGCTCTAGAATAAATATTATCTATAGTTTCCTATACAAGGTTTTAGAAGTAAAAACTTATAAGTGTGCTCAGTATTTTCGAAGTCCGGGGTACGGCAGCGGCCCGCGGTGACAAATGTCGATGCCACCCGCACCGCCCGCAACGCGACCCAATAAATACATACGTTTATATCTCCGTGTTTTTATTTATTTAATTGAAATTCCACGACGTTGATGTCTCAATTCTGTAGCCGACTTTTAGACGTTTTATTTTCGGGGTTGTCAGTGGCTGCGTCTTTTGATCTCCAGTGCTGTACTTATTTGGACGTCATTATGTTTTTATTACAACCGATTTCATGATTTCTAAATATAATTACTTACTGAATCAATTTTAATAAGTCAACAAAAAAACGAAATATACTTCTATCGAACATTAAATTAAAACTGAAGTTCTTAAACCTTATTTAGAGGTCAAATCAAAGCAGTTAACATTCCTGGCAAAGTGCATATAGAAGTAATGTTTTATTTCGGTACTTAATTGGCCGGCCTGTGTAAATTAGAGGATGATATAAAATATTTTGAGGCCAGAGGACGTCCGAAGATCAGCTCCAAGAGACGAAGGTCGTACCCGCAAAAAGTTTAAATGATAAAACTATATTAAAATGTAATAGGAGCATATAGGAGCAAAACGGTAAAAACTCATGCTGTATCCTTGTATTAGGCTAGACTGTTTATAATTTTCGGTATTTTTTAAAGGTACATTTGTCTGGATGACTAAACAAAGCAATAGTGTAATAATAAATAAACCACTGGATACAAAAAAAAAAAAAAACAACTAGCTGTTATCCGCGGCTCCGCCCGCGGCAAAAATAAGCCTATGTCACTCTCCAGCTTTCCAACTATCTCCACACAAAATATCACACCAATCCATTGTTTCGTTTTGACGTGAAAGACGCCCGAACAAATAGTATATGAACAAACACAATTACTTTATAAGTATGGGATTCAATCATAATATTTAGGCATTTCCAATACTGATATACAATTTCAATATTTGCCTCAAAAACCGATGTTTGTTAAGTTTCAAATCATATCTCTTCTACGAATTGCTATGAAACAATTACTACCTATCTTCATTCTGTTCTGTAGGTAATGAATAAAATATCCTTGTGTACTGTTGACAATGTCAATACCACGATGGTGTTGCCCAATAGGACGGCGCTGGCCGATCGGCCCAGAATCGGCATTAGCATGTTAATGAAGGGGCGTGGTCCCACAAATCATGGGTCCAGGTCCTGCTCACAAATGAACGAGGCTAACAGATATGACACCTTATTTAATGGATCGTATAAGCATACGAGAATTCAGGTGGACGTTTGTATTTCCTTGATGGAATTTAAGTGGTTCTATGATCGCTAACATCATCATCATTACAGCACCCCCAAGAAGTTCACAATTCCTCCCATATATGCTACATCCAGCGTTTTCGTGCGCCTGAACATTTCGCCTTCTGCCATTGGGTACTATAGTAGTACGGCTAGGATTGAAGTTATTGTGTGGTTAGTTTGAAGGCACATTTACCAACATAACCTGCCTAGGTAATGGTTCAAAGATTTCAAACTTCTTACGGGAAAGAGAGGAACGGGGTGATCCTTCTGTACTCGAAGAGTTTTGTGTACAGTCCTATGTCTCCCACGCGTGATATATGCTCTTTTTAATAACCAATTACTATACGTCATCACCGCTTTGTTTCTCGTTGGCTTTCAATCCAATAATGATTTTAATGAGTATGTTTGTATGCAAAATTGAGCAACTTGTTCCTTTTATTCTTATGCTAATAATTTCAATTTAAAAGGCAAAAGAAGCTAGTTTCTTTCAACAAGCCTCGGAATGTTATGGGAGGGAAGCATGCAAAAAACGCCGTAACAGTACAATAAAAAGTATTGTGTTTGTGCTTAGTTTGTAGTTTAATATTTTAATGAGAAACTACATACGCAAATAAATACAGAATAATTGTTTTTTTAATTATTTACAAATTCTAGTCCTAACTTTATAAATGCGAAAGTAAGTTTGTTTGTAACCTCTTCATGCTTTATCTACTAAATCAATTTTCCTGAAATTTCGCAAAAACATAGCTTGAAGGACCTACTGAGAAGAACATGAATATACACTTTTTCCCGGGAAAAAGAACTGTTTCCGTGAGAAGTTCACGCGAGCGAAGCCCCGGGCAAAAGCTAGTTGACTATAAAATTGTGTGACTGGCCAGGATGCTGGAGATAACACGACCAAAAAATTCAAACAATTATTCCTAGAATGAGGTTTGGCGTGCTTGCTGTAGGTAGCCAGAATTACCATAGTAACGAAGGGGCGGGCCGGCCGGTAACTCACGCCTACAAATAATTTGACTGCTGGAATGCGCCGGGATAATGAACCGAGCCGAGAGGATCAAAAACAGCTCTCCTTCAACTCAATAGGCAACAGAGAAATCCACTATTTGTTATTTGACTCAGTACTGCAATTTTCCTTGAGATTTTAATTAGCTACCTACCTAATACATGTGTTCAATTTTCCCACGAATATAGATGGCAATGACAAATTAAATATAGGGATTCTGTGTCACGTCTTTACATGTTTGACTCTCTAAAGGTTGTTTGAGATGGGCGTGCGTACGTGCGTGTGGCCGGGGCGATTCGCGGCGCGGTCGGCGACGAGCGGCGTTGCGCGCGGCGGCCACAATGCGTTCTGTAATGTATGCGCGTCGGGGAGGTCTGTCATGGGAACACGAGCGATCTGCCCCGTGCCTACACTTTTTGGGAGTACATTGTGCACGAGTCTGAAGTATAAATTGGTTAATTTTATGTCAATGAATATAAGTGATGTGCCGTTCCCAAAATTTTCAAAGAAACAGCGGCAAGTTTCTTGGAAATTTCTCGGAAATATTCCCGAGAACGGAAAATTTTCCTAAAAACACGAGAAATTTCTGAGAATTTTTGGAAATTTACAAGGGAAGATATTTTCGGGAACAGGAAATTTCTCGGCGGCACATCGCTAATGAATATCACATTGTTAATCAATTTTCTTACAAACTGATTTTGAAGAATATAAAAAAAAAATAATAATACACGATCCATACACAGAGTACATTTCCAAAAAACACAATTCAATAAAACCATTGCAAATAGCAACAAACGACATCGACGACCCTTTCTAGTAGAGTGCTACGAACTAGCTACGAGCGCGTAGCACCGAGCCGTTGCGGCTCGTAGCGGCTCGCGTGGCGCCCAAACAAGAATTTGCATAAACTTTTTGTATTTGGTAATAAAGCGGTGCGTATTTTAATTGGGCGCGATTAAATCTTAATAAATCGGTGGTTCCCACACGCGCTCCGCAATTATACCGAGTGTTGTAATTTGGACATCGCTCGGGGCTCCGCAGAAATTACGCTCTTTCAGCACACGCCGCGCGCTCAAATAATGTAAGGCTTACATTTTAAACCGCGACGGAAAAGAGGGGTGTTATCTATAAGTTTGACATGTGTGTATTTGGTTTCTGTGTGTGTATTTGGTTTCTGTGTCTGTGGCACTGTAACTCACAAATTAGAGAACCGATTTTGAACAGAACCGAAGTTTATAAACTGCTAATGATCTGAAATAAATATGAGTTGGCCGTCGTTATCCAAAATATTTTTTCATATAAGCTTAAATGGAAAAATATTTTGGATTTGAGAAAATTTTCGTTTAGTCTCATTTATTCAATAAGTAACTGTAAATAAATAAATAATAGAAAACGGGAAACATTTTGTAGATAACATTTTAACCAAACAAAAATCTATTCTAATATTTCGCGACAATTTCTCTATTATAACACGCGGTAACATTGTAAGCAATCACTTCAACATGCTACACTCTACTTGTGATTAGGGTTGGTGTGCTAAGGTGTTAGCCACTTACACCCCATTCGCGCAAATACTAGCATCGTGTAAACGGGAGGAACAGCGGTTCTCAGACTTATTATTATATTTATTTATTTTCGGAAACTAGAATGAATATGTATTAGTTTTAGTACGAGTACATGAAGTCGGGTAGAATTACAAGTAATAATCTTTGTGATGGTTTGACGAATTGTCGGCCTTTGATAGGCAGTGGCAGCAGGTAGCGAGCGATGGAGGTAGTTGGAGAGATAAGGGGGAGGCTTTTGCCCAGCAACGGGACCTATTAGCTAAATAAATAAATGTTTGTGACAATACAAGACTTTCAGATTTAAAAAATAAAATAAGAAAAGACAACAAGAAATAAGAAAGTCTACATCTTCTTAATTGAAAGGCCGGCAACACTCTTGTGATACCCCTGGTGTTGCAGTAGTCCATGGGCAGAGGTGCTTACCATCAGGTGACCCGCTTGCTCGTTTGCCGCCCTATGTTATAAAAAAAAAGACACTCATTCTAACAAAACCTAAATTAACGATTTATTTTAGCTTAATTTAGAATGAATGTGTGGCATGTCACTAGTGATTATAATGTGTATATTTTAATACAGTCTACTAAAAATATAATTTTACTATTCAAGAATTATCTACTTACAAACAAAACACTAGTTGGGCAACACTGGGCCAAGAATGTTAAAATACTACGGCATCGCGTGCACAAGTCGCAACACATCGCACTATTCAATTACCAATCGTAAATTCCGATGCAAGTGCATTAATGATATGCGCGCTGTTATTGACTGTACGTTTATCTTGCTACTCGGCTATCTTTCTTTATGGCGTGTTTTCTATACAGGCAAAGGAATTCCGATGCTTTCAACGTGTCAGAATTAGATGTATGCAAAGCGGATTAAGTGTTCGTTAAAATTTAAAAAGAGCATATTGGAATTTAATTCTAAATTCTTATTTTAAAACTTGAGAATTTAAACCAATCAGTAAACAGAAAGCTGTTACGCTAGCACCGGCTAATTATCTGAGTTATCCGAAGCCTTATTTTCGGCAACCGCGGTCCAAAACTAATTTATATCAGAATGTGATATACGCGGCGGGCGAGCCAGTTCAGAGCCCCGGGGCACGCGCCGCCCGACGGTTTTAATCACCTTAACCCTAACTTAACTGCTGTTAAAACACTACCGAAACGAAGCCGCCGACGCAGGCGCCACGCACACATCCCATTATAATAACTCGATATTAAGGTTGCCAAACTGTATCCACAGATCGATTTTTGACGATTAAAAATACCAGCTATTATTTTAATCTCACTTAAACCCACCTGTGATCCAATAAACTTAGTTTGAGAAAATACCGTAACACGGAGCAGGTGTAGTAAGTGTTTATTTAAGTTATTGTACGTGACACGTTGTTCTCATTTGTATCTTACTTCTCGTTAAAGTTAAATAAAATTAGCATACAGGTGACAACCCTAATATGCAAGACTAAAAAGTTCATCTCTGCATATTGCATCTTTAATTCCTATATTAGGGATGCAATGTGCAGAGATGAACTCACATTGCATTTCCATTTAGGAAATAGAGTTGACGGATCTGCGAGGTGGACGGTGCATTGGTTAACAGAGATCTCTACACGGGTTGTCACCTCGACTGCATGACAATTGATTTGAGAATTCCCGTGTTATTTTTTGCCGGTCGCGATCACGGTCACGGTCGAGCAGCCAATGAGTGCGATTCACACGGAGGCCGCTTCAAGAACCGCCGCCGCCGCGGCGGCCGCGCAGGGCTAAAAACTAGTCAACTTTTTACAAAGTGCCATTTTTTCCGTGGCAAATCAGGGAAAGTACGGCGAACAATTATAATAGTAAAGTTTTTCCTTGTGGATTTACACCGGAAATTAGCACATAATGCAAATGTGACGGCGGCAAATAAGCAGCCGCATACATTGGAAAAGGTTAATGAGCTAGTTGCCTGCACGAGATAAGCTTCACAAAGATACAGAAATAAAATACTTATTATAGTGCATTGGCATGGCAAATAAGAGTTCGCCAATGCGAACTCTTATGAAAAATTAGAAAATGAATAGCGTATTATCGAATTAAGATTTTGTGCATTCAATAATTTTAGAGACATAAATTTACGTGTAAAAAACTCGGACACAACTCAGTTGTGTCACACAAGTTATTAAACATACTTAAAACTAGAATGTGTGAATCAGTCTGAATTCTACGAGTTTCTTTTGTATCTTTCTTTAGTATTTTAAAGATACTTATTGTACCTAAATTGTAGAAATTGTGTTAAGATAGAAATCATAGTAAGACATTTTGTTTTATACTTGGCCATGGTATATACCTTGGCATAGCCTTTATTCGTGGTGTCTGGGACGTGATCTGCGGAATGCTGCGGTTTCCGAGACAGACGGAAGCAAACGCACTCATTATCCACTTCGCGGTGAATAAAGATCGGCTCGTTTGATCTCCGACTTCAATCACTTCAATTATTGTCCCGCGAATTTTGGTTTTTACTGTGGTCTTAATTTAAAGGACCATAAAGGCAACATATAGAGTCTGGGTATCAATAAACAGTCTATCCGTATATCAAAGTAGGAGTAGGTACGGTCTGACTTTAAAAAAATCTGTAATGTTAAAACTCAATTTTAAGTTAACCCCAGGGACATGAGGAACCTAGTATTACAAGAATAAATAAAATCATACATACTAGTGCTTTCTATTTATATCTCAGTGTCTTACTAATCAAGATTTCCGAGCTGACTTACTTATAATATTAAATTAATTCATTTTATTTCATGACTAAAATTTTGTCAAATCACTGAGTAGTCAAGCAGGTACATATCCGAAATACCAAATTTGGACATCACCTCTACACATATATCTTTGGGCCGTCTGGGTTCGCTCGCCCCCGCATCTGTCTAGGTAAATTCTTGGAGTTTCTTTTATGGACTGTATGTGTGCTATTGCAATTACTATATATTACTATTTATTACGTACGACCAAACTGTGGAACCAACTTCCTGCGGCGGTATTCCCGAGCCGATACGACATTGGAACCTTCAAAAAACGAGTCTACATCTTCTTGAAAGGCCGGCAACACTCTTGTGATACCCCTGGTGTTGCAGTAGTCCATGGGCAGCGGTGATCGCTTACCATCAGGTGACCCGCTTGCTCGTTTGCCGCCCTATGTTATAAAAAAAAAAAAAAATTAGTATATAGATATACTGCCAGTGTCAATGACCTTTTGTTGAGAAACCTAACACTCGCAGCCTCGAAAGTTGAGTGTTATCTGCCTTGTATGTGTAACTAATATTCTAGTTACTCAATAGGTGTGGTATTAGATAAAATTTTAAAATTTACCCATTGTAAAGTTCACATTATATAGTATGTTTTTTATAAGTTGTCTTCATGCATGCCAAAGCATTATCACGCATTATCAACTATTTAGTAATCTGTGGCATTATTCGGAATTAGTTACTATACAGCAAGTAGGTACTAACGCTAAATTATGTGGTACTGAAAGCTATTTACACTTCCTGTCCGTTGAAATATAATCAAGGAAGAACTTTTCTCAATTATATCTATTTAATTGACATTGATTGCATCAAGCATTTAGCATTAAGAGCATCACATAGCAATGAATCTTCAAGGGACGCGCTATTTTTCACCGGCGACGTAACTAACAGGTTAATTGATTATATCGATTAAATATCTCGAATCGATAACGAGCGGTAAGCGAATTGTCACCACTGTGTGGACTGCGGCGGACGGCAGGTGTGTGCGCACCTGTTCCGATTGTTGCATTCCGATTCCGAGCTCTCGACCGGCTACAGCCTGCAGGTACAGTCAACTGATCAAGCTATCCTACTGGATTGCGGACGTGAATTGGTGATAGCGGCCAATTTGTTGGTTGATGTGCTGTCGACCGTACACGCTCAATAGACGGCTTCTGTCCAGAGATTATCAGCATCGATACTCCTTCAATATCTTCAATATTGTAGAAAAACTATAACAAGTACTTAGATGGCGATTGCATGCGTCTGTTTGAAGTAAACGTCAGGACCCCTGGACCAATAGCGAAATTTGACGTTTGTTAAATACCAAATTATACTACCTTTATGCTACTATTTGGAACCTAATTTCAAATTTTTGGTACCTCGACTAATTGCAAAAAAAAATAATCAAGAAAATGGCCAGAGATTCTGACGTCAGGATGTCTGGACCACCTTTTTTTTCCTAGTTTGAGACAACATTTTTTATTTTTCTCTTTATAAATATTAACTACCTTTTTAGTACCTTACTATTTATATGTAGATTTATTTTTTTAAATAAAGGAAAAATGTTACGCATTAAAGATTATTTTTTTAATGCCAACTAATTTTCCTCACAAAAAGATTGTTTTTAGGATACATATATGTACCTTGTGCATTAGAAATCATAATAGTATTTTTTTTAAGTTTTATTATATGTCCCTCTGTAACCCGTACCTAAGTATAAAGTACGTGATTATTCCTATTCTATCACACTTATCTAATAAATACAGCAACACTAAAATGCTAGGAAAAATGATTTATAAAGTTTCAATTGAATCATAGGAAAATATAAATATACATACAATAAATCAATAATGAACTTGACTTCCGCAAATACTTATTATCATTCTAGTTGGTTCATCTCTCATCTCTCATAATCAGAGATCGGACATCTGATCACTGCTCATTCATAATGCAATATAGTTTTTAACATTAATTTAGAAGTCATAATGTTAAGATAAATATTTTTGCTACTAAATTATTTTCAACAATATTTGAGGGTACCGTAGATTTTTATTATATACTGTCTACCCTCTGGTTAACTGGTACGAATAATTATTTCGATTAATATTATTTTAAACGTGGTTATACCTATATTATGCAGACATTTTATACATATTGCTAATCTATTTCCTATAGTGAACTATGAAAAGAGGTCGGAAAGGTGCTGTTTCGTTACAAGAACAAAAACTTATTTTGGGTGAGTTCCGAAAGTACTTTACACGTAAAAATGAAATACCTTCACCCTGTGATCCAATATTTGAAGATATTACTCAAAACTTATCCCACAAAATGTCTAAAAAAGCTGTATACTTATCGATAAAAAAAAAATTGATTTCTTTTTTGGCCAAGATGAGTCTGATACGAGAACTTGTTCTGATGAAGTTGCAGAAAAAGTATGGCAAACAAACATAACACCCGAGAGCAAAACTTATAATTTTTTTATAGATGTTTATCAGTGGAATAAAATTAAGCCCATCAGTCGTTGTGTCAAACGTTCAAGAACCCTAGCTGATTTTCGAAGGAAAACTTTATTACCGAATCATGAATGGGCTACCCTTCTTAGAGAAGAGATATGGAAAAATGTACGTTCACCCTGCAGTTGGTTTATCAAAATTATTCAATTAAAAATGAAGTTATGATCAGATCTTATGGTTTTTGCAAGCAGTGAAAGGCAAAGGTAGAAGTAGTAATTCATTGGCCAACAGATAAAATTGCGCGCTGTGTTTGCATTATAAGTGAATTTGATGAAACATTTAAACATGATTACACAAAAAAAATTAAACTCTCCCCTTTAAAGCGCTGTGAACTTAGTAGTGATTTAAAATTTGAACATGCTGTGACAGTTCGAAACAGACTAAGTGATTCTCTTATAAACACAAATGATGATTTTGAACCCGCTCACTTGCCTACAGTAGGTTGTTTAAGACAAATAAAATATGAACAGCGGAAAAGCGCATATTACGACACAAATCCAATAATGGCACTGTGGATTATGTCACGTCTATCACCTTATGATACAATAATAAGATACATCTCAGTTTTACCAGTTTGTGTTTATTATTGGTCTACGGCACAGGAACAATTTTACATGGATTATAGAAAAAAATCAGAGAGAACTGTATTAAGTATTGATGCAACAGGAAGCATCTTCAAACTTTGTGGACCAAACAAAGATTTGGTTTTAAGTAAACAAAAATTTTTATATTCATGCGTGTTATTATCAGATTATAGTGGAAGTGTACCATTAATACAAATGTTATCAGATAATCACACTTTGGAAACAATCTATAAGTGGCTTGACGCCTGGTGCAGAAGTAATGCGATTCCAAATGAAGTAGTCATAGATGACTGTGCAGCTTTGATTGGCGCTGTTGTAAAAGCTTTTACAAAATTTGAAACAACTACAGAATATGTTAATGCCTGTTACGAAAAATTAGAATTAAAAAAGCAAACGCCAACTGAATGTTTCATCCGTATCGACACCAGTCATTTTGTTAAAATTCTTTTTAATTTGACGTGCTTTAAACATGTAGATCAAAGAGTCAAATTTTTTTATTTTAAATGCCTTCAAGAAATTAGGCAATGTGGAGATTATGACAATTTAAAGGAAATTGTAAAAAATCTAATCACAGTGTGTCTCAACAAATATGATGGACAAGATAATCAAGGAGTTTTAACACGATGTGAAATGGCTAAAATCAGTTTAAAACAGTTAACATCTTTTCAAAAGACGTCTGATTCTGAAATCATAATAGAGGAAACCAGTCAAATTTCGCAGAAGTTGTCAGATAAGAGTATTTTTCCAGACTCTAAATCAGAAAATATTGATGATAAACATCTTGGAAAAAATCCAGAATGGTTTTATGATGCTATTTATTCAGAAAAAATATTGCTTACTCTCACTGATGGCGATTGTTGTGCAACACACGACAACTTGTATTATTTTCCACAATTTTTAGCAACACTTACACGACTAATGGGACAATTGCCATTATGGTCAAATGTTATGAAAACTAATTTTCAATCAGAAATATCAGCGCCAACTTCGTCTAATGTAGAAATTTATTTCAAGATGTTGAAAAGATATTTATGCCAAATAAACACAAAATCGGAGAGATATCGTATTGACGAATTTATTGCTAAACATTCAGAGTCAATTTCGGGACAGCTAAAAAGTGCTAAAAGTGCATTAACTGAAGGCGTTAAAAAGAGAGTAATAGCAAAAGAAAAGAAAAAGTTAAAAAATAAAAAGGATACAAAAACTATTTTTACAAAAGGAATAAACAATGAGTCAGTTTTTTCAGATACACCTTCGATGATAGAAAATTGGGGGGGCTTAGCTGCCAAAAAAGGAAGGAAATCAAAAGTCGTAAAAAAAGTTCTGGAAAAAAAGATAATTTTACTAAGAAATGGTACTTTAACAACTTCTTTTGATGAAAAAAATACAATAATTTCGAATACTTGCGCGTTTGATGCAGTAACACAAGCAATTGCTATTGGAGTTGCTGATGACTATGCATTTTCTCGATACATTCATGCCAATGAAGATAATGATTACTGTCAATTAATTAAAATGATTATAGCCAATGATACAGAACAAGTTTACAAAACTCGTACAAAGATACTGAAGAAATATTTTGAAAACAGTTTAATTGGCGACAAAATGTACATTGATTGTGGATGCAACGTTGCATTTATATTTGAGAGGATATTGTTAGATATTATATATAGTGCAGATATCAAAGAATCCTGTACAAATGTAAACTGTCCTATTAATAATGTTCATAGAAAATGTGCTTTTTTACCCCTTGATTTTAACAAAAGTACATTAAGCGAGTCTGCAAATTCAATGATCAGTAGTGATAGCAATATGTCAAATTGTAGACATTCTAGCTGTGACCGTGGTATAAGAAGCATAGAGTATAATTTAAAGAATATTATTGCTTTTGAGCCCAACCCCGAAGAACAAATCTGCATAAATGACTTACCTAAAAAAAATTCTTTAAAGGGCGTGGAGTACTATTTGTTGTCTGTTATTGAATATTTACCATCTTCGACTCCAGATGGTTTAGGACATTATATATCGCATTGTCGACGAAATTTGAAATGGCAATGTTATAACGATATGTCCACAAAAATTACTGTAAGTTGTAAGAAGAATATAACTACTCATTGTTTAATATACGCCAAGAAATAAGTAATAATAATTATTGATAGTTGATCATGTACCTAATTCTTTTTATTAAAATTTATTCTTTATATTTCGGTGTATGATTTCTAATGAATTCAATTACATAATATAGGTATCCTTAAAACAAATTCTTTATGAGGAAAATTAGTTAGCATTAAAAAAAAAAAATAATGCGTAACATTTTTCCTGTATTAAAAATAAATAAATCTACATGTGAATAGTAAGGTACTAAAAAGGTAGTTAATATTTATAAAGAGAAAAATAAAAAATGTTGTCTCAAACTAGGAAAAAAAGGTGGTCCAGACATCCTGACGTCAGAATCTCGGCCATTTTCTTGATTATTTTTTTTTGCAATTAGTCGAGGTACCAAAAATTTGAAATTAGGTTCCAAATAGTAGCATAAAGGTAGTATAATTTGGTATTTAACAAACGTCAAATTTCGCTATTGGTCCAGGGGTCCTGACGTTTACTTCAAACGTAAACGTCAGAACCCCTGGACCAATAGCGAAATTTGACGTTTGTTAAATACCAAATTATACTACCTTTATGCTACTATTTGGAACCTAATTTCAAATTTTTGGTACCTCGACTAATTGCAAAAAAAATAATTAAGAAAATGGCCAGAGATTCTGACGTCAGGATGTCTGGACCACCTTTTTTTTCCTAGTTTGAGACAACATTTTTTATTTTTCTCTTTATAAATATTAACTACCTTTTTAGTACCTTACTATTTATATGTAGATTTATTTTTTTAAATAAAGGAAAAATGTTACGCATTAAAGATTATTTTTTTAATGCCAACTAATTTTCCTCACAAAAAGATTGTTTTTAGGATACATATATGTACCTTGTGCATTAGAAATCATAATAGTATTTTTTTTAAGTTTTATTATATGTCCCTCTGTAACCCGTACCTAAGTATAAAGTACGTGATTATTCCTATTCTATCACACTTATCTAATAAATACAGCAACACTAAAATGCTAGGAAAAATGATTTATAAAGTTTCAATTGAATCATAGGAAAATATAAATATACATACAATAAATCAATAATGAACTTGACTTCCGCAAATACTTATTATCATTCTAGTTGGTTCATCTCTCATCTCTCATAATCAGAGATCGGTAAACGTCAGGACCCCTGGACCAATAGCGAAATTTGACGTTTGTTAAATACCAAATTATACTACCTTTATGCTACTATTTGGAACCTAATTTCAAATTTTTGGTACCTCGACTAATTGCAAAAAAAAATAATCAAGAAAATGGCCAGAGATTCTGACGTCAGGATGTCTGGACCACCTTTTTTTTCCTAGTTTGAGACAACATTTTTTATTTTTCTCTTTATAAATATTAACTACCTTTTTAGTACCTTACTATTCACATGTAGATTTATTTATTTTTAATACAGGAAAAATGTTACGCATTATTTTTTTTTTTTAATGCTAACTAATTTTCCTCATAAAGAATTTGTTTTAAGGATACCTATATTATGTAATTGAATTCATTAGAAATCATACACCGAAATATAAAGAATAAATTTTAATAAAAAGAATTAGGTACATGATCAACTATCAATAATTATTATTACTTATTTCTTGGCGTATATTAAACAATGAGTAGTTATATTCTTCTTACAACTTACAGTAATTTTTGTGGACATATCGTTATAACATTGCCATTTCAAATTTCGTCGACAATGCGATATATAATGTCCTAAACCATCTGGAGTCGAAGATGGTAAATATTCAATAACAGACAACAAATAGTACTCCACGCCCTTTAAAGAATTTTTTTTAGGTAAGTCATTTATGCAGATTTGTTCTTCGGGGTTGGGCTCAAAAGCAATAATATTCTTTAAATTATACTCTATGCTTCTTATACCACGGTCACAGCTAGAATGTCTACAATTTGACATATTGCTATCACTACTGATCATTGAATTTGCAGACTCGCTTAATGTACTTTTGTTAAAATCAAGGGGTAAAAAAGCACATTTTCTATGAACATTATTAATAGGACAGTTTACATTTGTACAGGATTCTTTGATATCTGCACTATATATAATATCTAACAATATCCTCTCAAATATAAATGCAACGTTGCATCCACAATCAATGTACATTTTGTCGCCAATTAAACTGTTTTCAAAATATTTCTTCAGTATCTTTGTACGAGTTTTGTAAACTTGTTCTGTATCATTGGCTATAATCATTTTAATTAATTGACAGTAATCATTATCTTCATTGGCATGAATGTATCGAGAAAATGCATAGTCATCAGCAACTCCAATAGCAATTGCTTGTGTTACTGCATCAAACGCGCAAGTATTCGAAATTATTGTATTTTTTTCATCAAAAGAAGTTGTTAAAGTACCATTTCTTAGTAAAATTATCTTTTTTCCAGAACTTTTTTACGACTTTTGATTTCCTTCCTTTTTTGGCAGCTAAGCCCCCCAATTTTCTATCATCGAAGGTGTATCTGAAAAACTGACTCATTGTTTATTCCTTTTGTAAAAATAGTTTTTGTATCCTTTTTATTTTTTAACTTTTTCTTTTCTTTTGCTATTACTCTCTTTTTTAACGCCTTCAGTTAATGCACTTTTAGCACTTTTTAGCTGTCCCGAAATTGACTCTGAATGTTTAGCAATAAATTCGTCAATACGATATCTCTCCGATTTTGTGTTTATTTGGCATAAATATCTTTTCAACATCTTGAAATAAATTTCTACATTAGACGAAGTTGGCGCTGATATTTCTGATTGAAAATTAGTTTTCATAACATTTGACCATAATGGCAATTGTCCCATTAGTCGTGTAAGTGTTGCTAAAAATTGTGGAAAATAATACAAGTTGTCGTGTGTTGCACAACAATCGCCATCAGTGAGAGTAAGCAATATTTTTTCTGAATAAATAGCATCATAAAACCATTCTGGATTTTTTCCAAGATGTTTATCATCAATATTTTCTGATTTAGAGTCTGGAAAAATACTCTTATCTGACAACTTCTGCGAAATTTGACTGGTTTCCTCTATTATGATTTCAGAATCAGACGTCTTTTGAAAAGATGTTAACTGTTTTAAACTGATTTTAGCCATTTCACATCGTGTTAAAACTCCTTGATTATCTTGTCCATCATATTTGTTGAGACACACTGTGATTAGATTTTTTACAATTTCCTTTAAATTGTCATAATCTCCACATTGCCTAATTTCTTGAAGGCATTTAAAATAAAAAAATTTGACTCTTTGATCTACATGTTTAAAGCACGTCAAATTAAAAAGAATTTTAACAAAATGACTGGTGTCGATACGGATGAAACATTCAGTTGGCGTTTGCTTTTTTAATTCTAATTTTTCGTAACAGGCATTAACATATTCTGTAGTTGTTTCAAATTTTGTAAAAGCTTTTACAACAGCGCCAATCAAAGCTGCACAGTCATCTATGACTACTTCATTTGGAATCGCATTACTTCTGCACCAGGCGTCAAGCCACTTATAGATTGTTTCCAAAGTGTGATTATCTGATAACATTTGTATTAATGGTACACTTCCACTATAATCTGATAATAACACGCATGAATATAAAAATTTTTGTTTACTTAAAACCAAATCTTTGTTTGGTCCACAAAGTTTGAAGATGCTTCCTGTTGCATCAATACTTAATACAGTTCTCTCTGATTTTTTTCTATAATCCATGTAAAATTGTTCCTTAAAGCCGTAGACCAATAATAAACACAAACTGGTAAAACTGAGATGTATCTTATTATTGTATCATAAGGTGATAGACGTGACATAATCCACAGTGCCATTATTGGATTTGTGTCGTAATATGCGCTTTTCCGCTGTTCATATTTTATTTGTCTTAAACAACCTACTGTAGGCAAGTGAGCGGGTTCAAAATCATCATTTGTGTTTATAAGAGAATCACTTAGTCTGTTTCGAACTGTCACAGCATGTTCAAATTTTAAATCACTACTAAGTTCACAGCGCTTTAAAGGGAGAGTTTAATTTTTTTGTGTAATCATGTTTAAATGTTTCATCAAATTCACTTATAATGCAAACACAGCGCGCAATTTTATCTGTTGGCCAATGAATTACTACTTCTACCTTTGCCTTTCACTGCTTGCAAAAACCATAAGATCTGATCATAACTTCATTTTTAATTGAATAATTTTGATAAACCAACTGCAGGGTGAACGTACATTTTTCCATATCTCTTCTCTAAGAAGGGTAGCCCATTCATGATTCGGTAATAAAGTTTTCCTTCGAAAATCAGCTAGGGTTCTTGAACGTTTGACACAACGACTGATGGGCTTAATTTTATTCCACTGATAAACATCTATAAAAAAATTATAAGTTTTGCTCTCGGGTGTTATGTTTGTTGCCATACTTTTTTCTGCAACTTCATCAGAACAAGTTCTCGTATCAGACTCATCTTGGCCAAAAAAGAAATCAATTTTTTTTTTATCGATAAGTATACAGCTTTTTTAGACATTTTGTGGGATAAGTTTTGAGTAATATCTTCAAATATTGGATCACAGGGTGAAGGTATTTCATTTTTACGTGTAAAGTACTTTCGGAACTCACCCAAAATAAGTTTTTGTTCTTGTAACGAAACAGCACCTTTCCGACCTCTTTTCATAGTTCACTATAGGAAATAGATTAGCAATATGTATAAAATGTCTGCATAATATAGGTATAACCACGTTTAAATAATATTAATCGAAATAATTATTCGTACCAGTTAACCAGAGGGTAGACAGTATATAATAAAAATCTACGGTACCCTCAAATATTGTTGAAAATAATTTAGTAGCAAAAATATTTATCTTAACATTATGACTTCTAAATTAATGTTAAAAACTATATTGCATTATGAATGAGCAGTGATCAGATGTCCGATCTCTGTAAACGTCAGGACCCCTGGACCAATAGCGAAATTTGACGTTTGTTAAATACCAAATTATACTACCTTTATGCTACTATTTGGAACCTAATTTCAAATTTTTGGTACCTCGACTAATTGCAAAAAAAAATAATCAAGAAAATGGCCAGAGATTCTGACGTCAGGATGTCTGGACCACCTTTTTTTTCCTAGTTTGAGACAACATTTTTTATTTTTCTCTTTATAAATATTAACTACCTTTTTAGTACCTTACTATTCACATGTAGATTTATTTATTTTTAATACAGGAAAAATGTTACGCATTATTTTTTTTTTTTAATGCTAACTAATTTTCCTCATAAAGAATTTGTTTTAAGGATACCTATATTATGTAATTGAATTCATTAGAAATCATACACCGAAATATAAAGAATAAATTTTAATAAAAAGAATTAGGTACATGATCAACTATCAATAATTATTATTACTTATTTCTTGGCGTATATTAAACAATGAGTAGTTATATTCTTCTTACAACTTACAGTAATTTTTGTGGACATATCGTTATAACATTGCCATTTCAAATTTCGTCGACAATGCGATATATAATGTCCTAAACCATCTGGAGTCGAAGATGGTAAATATTCAATAACAGACAACAAATAGTACTCCACGCCCTTTAAAGAATTTTTTTTAGGTAAGTCATTTATGCAGATTTGTTCTTCGGGGTTGGGCTCAAAAGCAATAATATTCTTTAAATTATACTCTATGCTTCTTATACCACGGTCACAGCTAGAATGTCTACAATTTGACATATTGCTATCACTACTGATCATTGAATTTGCAGACTCGCTTAATGTACTTTTGTTAAAATCAAGGGGTAAAAAAGCACATTTTCTATGAACATTATTAATAGGACAGTTTACATTTGTACAGGATTCTTTGATATCTGCACTATATATAATATCTAACAATATCCTCTCAAATATAAATGCAACGTTGCATCCACAATCAATGTACATTTTGTCGCCAATTAAACTGTTTTCAAAATATTTCTTCAGTATCTTTGTACGAGTTTTGTAAACTTGTTCTGTATCATTGGCTATAATCATTTTAATTAATTGACAGTAATCATTATCTTCATTGGCATGAATGTATCGAGAAAATGCATAGTCATCAGCAACTCCAATAGCAATTGCTTGTGTTACTGCATCAAACGCGCAAGTATTCGAAATTATTGTATTTTTTTCATCAAAAGAAGTTGTTAAAGTACCATTTCTTAGTAAAATTATCTTTTTTTCCAGAACTTTTTTTACGACTTTTGATTTCCTTCCATTTTTGGCAGCTAAGCCCCCCCAATTTTCTATCATCGAAGGTGTATCTGAAAAAACTGACTCATTGTTTATTCCTTTTGTAAAAATAGTTTTTGTATCCTTTTTATTTTTTAACTTTTTCTTTTCTTTTGCTATTACTCTCTTTTTAACGCCTTCAGTTAATGCACTTTTAGCACTTTTTAGCTGTCCCGAAATTGACTCTGAATGTTTAGCAATAAATTCGTCAATACGATATCTCTCCGATTTTGTGTTTATTTGGCATAAATATCTTTTCAACATCTTGAAATAAATTTCTACATTAGACGAAGTTGGCGCTGATATTTCTGATTGAAAATTAGTTTTCATAACATTTGACCATAATGGCAATTGTCCCATTAGTCGTGTAAGTGTTGCTAAAAATTGTGGAAAATAATACAAGTTGTCGTGTGTTGCACAACAATCGCCATCAGTGAGAGTAAGCAATATTTTTTCTGAATAAATAGCATCATAAAACCATTCTGGATTTTTTCCAAGATGTTTATCATCAATATTTTCTGATTTAGAGTCTGGAAAAATACTCTTATCTGACAACTTCTGCGAAATTTGACTGGTTTCCTCTATTATGATTTCAGAATCAGACGTCTTTTGAAAAGATGTTAACTGTTTTAAACTGATTTTAGCCATTTCACATCGTGTTAAAACTCCTTGATTATCTTGTCCATCATATTTGTTGAGACACACTGTGATTAGATTTTTTACAATTTCCTTTAAATTGTCATAATCTCCACATTGCCTAATTTCTTGAAGGCATTTAAAATAAAAAAATTTGACTCTTTGATCTACATGTTTAAAGCACGTCAAATTAAAAAGAATTTTAACAAAATGACTGGTGTCGATACGGATGAAACATTCAGTTGGCGTTTGCTTTTTTAATTCTAATTTTTCGTAACAGGCATTAACATATTCTGTAGTTGTTTCAAATTTTGTAAAAGCTTTTACAACAGCGCCAATCAAAGCTGCACAGTCATCTATGACTACTTCATTTGGAATCGCATTACTTCTGCACCAGGCGTCAAGCCACTTATAGATTGTTTCCAAAGTGTGATTATCTGATAACATTTGTATTAATGGTACACTTCCACTATAATCTGATAATAACACGCATGAATATAAAAATTTTTGTTTACTTAAAACCAAATCTTTGTTTGGTCCACAAAGTTTGAAGATGCTTCCTGTTGCATCAATACTTAATACAGTTCTCTCTGATTTTTTTCTATAATCCATGTAAAATTGTTCCTGTGCCGTAGACCAATAATAAACACAAACTGGTAAAACTGAGATGTATCTTATTATTGTATCATAAGGTGATAGACGTGACATAATCCACAGTGCCATTATTGGATTTGTGTCGTAATATGCGCTTTTCCGCTGTTCATATTTTATTTGTCTTAAACAACCTACTGTAGGCAAGTGAGCGGGTTCAAAATCATCATTTGTGTTTATAAGAGAATCACTTAGTCTGTTTCGAACTGTCACAGCATGTTCAAATTTTAAATCACTACTAAGTTCACAGCGCTTTAAAGGGGAGAGTTTAATTTTTTTTGTGTAATCATGTTTAAATGTTTCATCAAATTCACTTATAATGCAAACACAGCGCGCAATTTTATCTGTTGGCCAATGAATTACTACTTCTACCTTTGCCTTTCACTGCTTGCAAAAACCATAAGATCTGATCATAACTTCATTTTTAATTGAATAATTTTGATAAACCAACTGCAGGGTGAACGTACATTTTTCCATATCTCTTCTCTAAGAAGGGTAGCCCATTCATGATTCGGTAATAAAGTTTTCCTTCGAAAATCAGCTAGGGTTCTTGAACGTTTGACACAACGACTGATGGGCTTAATTTTATTCCACTGATAAACATCTATAAAAAAATTATAAGTTTTGCTCTCGGGTGTTATGTTTGTTGCCATACTTTTTTCTGCAACTTCATCAGAACAAGTTCTCGTATCAGACTCATCTTGGCCAAAAAAGAAATCAATTTTTTTTTTATCGATAAGTATACAGCTTTTTTAGACATTTTGTGGGATAAGTTTTGAGTAATATCTTCAAATATTGGATCACAGGGTGAAGGTATTTCATTTTTACGTGTAAAGTACTTTCGGAACTCACCCAAAATAAGTTTTTGTTCTTGTAACGAAACAGCACCTTTCCGACCTCTTTTCATAGTTCACTATAGGAAATAGATTAGCAATATGTATAAAATGTCTGCATAATATAGGTATAACCACGTTTAAAATAATATTAATCGAAATAATTATTCGTACCAGTTAACCAGAGGGTAGACAGTATATAATAAAAATCTACGGTACCCTCAAATATTGTTGAAAATAATTTAGTAGCAAAAATATTTATCTTAACATTATGACTTCTAAATTAATGTTAAAAACTATATTGCATTATGAATGAGCAGTGATCAGATGTCCGATCTCTGATTATGAGAGATGAGAGATGAACCAACTAGAATGATAATAAGTATTTGCGGAAGTCAAGTTCATTATTGATTTATTGTATGTATATTTATATTTTCCTATGATTCAATTGAAACTTTATAAATCATTTTTCCTAGCATTTTAGTGTTGCTGTATTTATTAGATAAGTGTGATAGAATAGGAATAATCACGTACTTTATACTTAGGTACGGGTTACAGAGGGACATATAATAAAACTTAAAAAAAATACTATTATGATTTCTAATGCACAAGGTACATATATGTATCCTAAAAACAATCTTTTTGTGAGGAAAATTAGTTGGCATTAAAAAAATAATCTTTAATGCGTAACATTTTTCCTTTATTTAAAAAAATAAATCTACATATAAATAGTAAGGTACTAAAAAGGTAGTTAATATTTATAAAGAGAAAAATAAAAAATGTTGTCTCAAACTAGGAAAAAAAAGGTGGTCCAGACATCCTGACGTCAGAATCTCTGGCCATTTTCTTAATTTTTTTTTTTTTGCAATTAGTCGAGGTACCAAAAATTTGAAATTAGGTTCCAAATAGTAGCATAAAGGTAGTATAATTTGGTATTTAACAAACGTCAAATTTCGCTATTGGTCCAGGGGTTCTGACGTTTACTGTTTGAAGCGTGGTTAATGCGCGGCGGGTTATCGCGAAGCGGTATCTAGCAGTGGGGTTTCTGTGTTAATTTGTTATTTTATCGCGAAAATATATCAAACGGGCACTGTTTTAACAGTCTCACGATTGCACGAATATTTAAATTACTTAATATAGCTGTTGATCAATCTTTCCAAATGTTTTTATTTCTATCAGCTTTTCGTTTCGTTGTTGAAATTATTTTGTCCTTTTCAATCAAGGATAAGATAAAAGTGATTTTAGTCGAACATAGCTTTTGGAGGTCTTTAGATATTAAAACTGTATTACACATACTATCCTTGGTAAGATTGTCTAGGGCATATTTGTCCCTTTTTTAGCTCTTCGATGTAGAGATAATCTTTAAAACTCATATGCTGCAAGACACGGAAGATGAAATACAGAATGCATTTCTTCCTAGAAAGTATATTCTGTCTTCATATCATTCGTCTGTCTTTGCTGAGACAGTGTGAATGAGGTGAGAGCGGAACGCCAGACGGACGGACGTGCAGTCACTGCATTGTCTGCATACCAAACGACGAAGTTCCGACACCCGTCAAATTAATTCCACGGCAGAGTATCCAAGACCTGCAATTTTACATCGGATCTTCACACGTAGGTAACTACGTCACACACACGTCGACACAACATTACAGCCACATACTGTGTTGCAAATACACGAAGAAAATTGAAGAATTTGCGATTAGCAAAAAATATAACTTTAATTACTTAGGCTCATTTAGTTACACAGCCATATCAACTTTATCATTTATATCTGATAGCAATATTATTGGTTCATCTTCAAATAAGTTCATCTTTAAAGTCTTTTTGTTGAAACAATAACAATAGACAATGCAATCCCCAGAATGCAACTGAGAGCCAAGTCCGATTCCCGCTTCGCCTTGTAAAGGACTTCGTTCAAAATGTATGGGAGCTTGGCTTACTGCGGACAGTTCGTTCAATAAATAATAGTATTATCATTCACCATAATTAATGTCAAATAGATTTTCGGAATATATCTTGGAGTATGAATATCTGTAATTAAAATATACCATTAAGTAAGTATTGTTTGCGTTTCCGTTATTAAAATCAAAGATGTCGGCCTTCACGTCTGTTCTGGGATGCCATTATCTAAAATAATATCACATTTAAGTAGTATATTTTTTATTCTTTGATGAAAGATTGGATTAATTAAGTATTTTTTTAGCATATTATGTTAGTTTTATATTAATTACATGCATATCATTTCGTATTTATATTTTAGAATGAATTATTTATTTTAATTTTTACTTAAATACTTAATTCAATATTGCATTTTCTTTACCTGGTAACACTCGATTCTTGAGCGCGGCTTTATTTTGACGTTGACAGTTGTTGACAAGTATCCAAGTGTCAATGTCGACCGAAGACAACATGTCAACGTCAAAATAAAGCCGCGCTGAAGAATCGAGTGTTACCAGGTAAAGAAAATGCAATATTGAATTACTTAAGTAAAAATTAAAATAAATACATAATTCTTCATTCAAAAATATAAATATGTAATGATATGAGTGTACTTAATACATAAAACTAACATATTATGCTAAAAAATTACTTAATTAATCCAGTCTTTCATCAAAGAATAAAAAATAAACTACTTAAATGTAATATTATTTTAGATAATGGCATCCCAGCACAGACGTAAAGGCCGACATCTTTGATTTTAATAACGGAAACGCAAAAAATACTTACTAAATTTGTATATTTTAATTATAGATATTCATACTCCAATATATATTAAGAAAATCTATTTGACATTAATTATGATGAATGATAATACTTTTATTTATTGCACGAACTGTCCGCAGTAAGCCGGCGATGAACAATGTCTTTTGAGCTATTTATGCAACACTTAAAGCAACAATGTTCTTTAGATAGCACAGATAATCGGTCGCCGTGGAATTCGCACAGTAAATTTAACGCAGGATGGCTGTATTAATGTGTTCCTACATTCTAGTCACAGAACAGCAACTACGCGAGAAGATCAAAGACATGCGGTCATTACTCAGAACATCCGTCGGACTTGCAAATGTTGTAATGAGATTGGGGTTTGGGTTGGGAAGCAATAAATATGAAAAAAGATGTCTATCGTTCTATGAAGTTACTAAGTAGTAAGTACTCCTAAATATTATTTACGTGGTTTGTGTTTCTGTGTATGGACAGCGTTATGTGATTTTGGCAAAGGCGTTATTGGTTAACTGGAATCTTCTATAGGATATTCTACGAGTTGCCCAAGTTTAGGGTAGGTGTAGACTCTGACAGCATTTTGCATTATCTGACATCATTATAAGAGCTAATGCTGTCGTGTTTAGTTCTAATAGCATTAACTGTTATGGTAATGTTGGTATTTCGCAAGGTTCTGTATTATGCCCTATGCTGTTTTTTCAGCATACCAATAATGTCATCTTTTTATGACTTGTTCCTAAAACAATTTGATTTATATTTTTTTCGCACAAACTTGAATCCATAACTAAGGGGCGTGAAATGCAAGAATTCAATTCCAATCGTGTTATCATTTACATCTAGAGAGGTATTCCCCGTTTTGGTGAGCCTTGTGCAAGTGAAGAGGCGGTGGCGCGCGACCCACTTGTTTGTAGTTCCCAGGCGATACCAGCTATCTCTTGCAAACATGACGTGTTTGAGCCATCGCCGACACTAATCCACCACTTTACTACAAATATCAACTCTATTTATCGACCAATAAAGTTCACATAAGGAATCTTTAGGATATATTTACTTTTACTGCTAAATATACCTACCCAAAGTTATTCCTTCGTGGGTCAGACACGCGACTGTTATCAATAGAAATTTTCAAGTGAAGTCGCGCGTCACTCACTGTTTATACATATGCATATCGACAAGTGTCACTGTTTTTCCGTATCGGCTGGTATCGTTTTGTATAGAATCAATATTGATTATGAGACTATTTTCATGGTCCATACCTTATGGTGATCTGGATGGCTTTTACGAGTACACAATTTGCTATTCCAATTTCTAAATGTATTCTTTATACATTACGTATAAAATTTCAAACGCATAGGAAAGAACTCGTAGAGCAGACAACTTCTTAGATCTTTGAAAAAAAGATGGGTCTTGATAGTTCCAGTGGTAGTAATACTCGTAGTAACTACACTTATTTCATAGATAAATATACAAGAGCATGCTGTCTGGCTAACTGACTTGACATATAAGAGACAGACTGATATATACTCATATCAACGCAGAGCCGAATACGCTGAACGTAGAAACTTTTCTTTATCGTTCAGGTTCTCTGTATAGCGTAAGTGAGCACTAAGAAAGGAATTTTGGAAATTTCACCGCTAAAGGAGTGAAAGGGGTGTGTTTAACCCGGTGGTGGCGCGGCGAAGCCGCTGGCAAAACCGAGTCATCAATACAATGCATCGCTTTATTGAGGTCACTGTCAAAGAGCTATTAATAAGATGGTAGATCGGCCACAGGAATGCATTACCAGTTGTTTGTTACCAGTGGCAGTGGCACCTGCCAGCGCATCTGCGTTGCAAGGCCGCACTATAGGTCACAGGGCCAGCCCGCTAGCACGCGTCTGCGCAGGACTGCGGTTTCAGTCAGCTGCGTACTGGTTTGAAATTATTGCCATAATGGGAGCTGATAATGTGCAACATTTCATCTCAGGCACTCGTCTCGTGGCGTTAAAATAGATTCATTCATATTTCATTAAATATGTAAGGATGCAAGAAGACATTGAAAATGGGACACTAGCCATGATTCATATTGTCAAGATCAAAGGTTTAGCACAGCTTATGTATCAGAACGATAAGTTTCTGGTATTGGGCAGACAAGCCATAAATCCATACTATAATATTATAAATGCGAATGTTTGGATGTGAGTTTGTGAGTTTGTGAATTTGTGAGTTTGTGAGGATGTTTGTTACTCAATCACGCAAAATCTACTAGACGGATTTCGATGAAATTTGGTACAGAGGTAGATAATGACCTGGAATAGCACATATGCTACTTTTTATCCCGGGAAAAAGCACTGTTCCCGTGGGAAATTCACGCGGGCGAAGCGGCGGGCAAAAGCTAGTCATCTATATACTTACCTATCGAGAATTGAAATCAAAATATTTATCCATATTGTTTTGTTATAAAAACTATAAAACCATAAGTGTAATTATAATTATGGTGCCTGCTGAAAGTTATCTATACATATAATAAAACAGTAAAAATATTTTGTCTGTACATTTTATATTTTTGACTAAAATAGATAGAGGGAGACCTAAAAAAAACAATAGAAAGCAAAAAAAATTTTTTGGAATTTCTTGTCTGTCTGTCTGTCTGTCTGTCTGTATGTATGTACGCGTTTCACGCAAAAACTACTGGACGGATTTGAATGAAACTTTTTTTATTGTATAGCTTTTAAGTCTGGGCAACATATAGGCTATAATTCATTTTGAAAACTGGAACACCTGATGAAGAACCATAACGGAACAGCTAAACTATAAGTAATATGGAAATGGTGCCTTAACAAAAATCGTTCAACCTGATGAGCATTTTCTGCCGACGTATAAAAATTGAAGATCTGGAACATCTGATGAAAAGTTCCAAGAGACCAGCTACACTATAACATATATGGATATGGCGCCTTAGCAAAAATCGTTCAACCTGATGAGCATTTTCTGCTGACGTATAAAAATTAAAGATCTGGAACATCTGATGAAAAGCTCCAAGAGAGATTTTTCATCTAAGCGAAACTCACGCGGGCGAAGCCGCGGGCGACAGCTAGTAAGTCCTAAAGCGTTTTAAACGATAGAAATAAAAAATCCAGTTGGAAAGTGATCATCGCCGACAGAATTAGCGGCAGGATCCGCCGTCTGGAGGGCGCTTCCATTCCTGGGCTAAATCCGGTGACATCCGCGTCTTGCGCTTGCACTGCTCTTT
This sequence comes from Ephestia elutella, assembly GCA_018467065.1. NCBI lineage: Eukaryota > Metazoa > Arthropoda > Insecta > Lepidoptera > Pyralidae > Ephestia > Ephestia elutella. The sequence goes on along the minus strand of CM031580.1, from coordinate 13,225,848 downwards.
TTGCAACGTCCAGACGGTTTGTGCGGGGTGTTCTACATATCTTCAGTCTGATGACATTTTTAAATCATGTATCATTTTGTTGCTTTTACCATGGTAATCAATCAATCAAATTCTACTTTACTTGTAAAATTTAGGCAATGTTATTATATATTTTCCGTGTTTTGCAGCATATGAGATATAAAGATTTTAAAAGTAGTCAGTACTTCTGATCTTTTAAACTTTGCTGGTTCACTATGTTATTATATTGCTTTTATAAATCAGATATATCTTCAATCTTAAACATTTTATTGGCACGGCGTTGTAGGCCATGGGCGGTAATTATAAACGGCCCTTGTCGTTCAAAAATAACCGCGTTTTCTGTCACTGCACTTGTCCGCTGCAAGTGTATCCGCTTGTATTTATAAACAAAACATGCGCGTTTGTTTGTATTCCTGAACCGACCACCGATACACGTATTTCTATAAAGCTGTCTGCTTCATTATATTTGAACAAAGTCAGTATACTGATTATCTTAGCCCACTACTATATCTAGGTATCAATAGGAATGGATTATTGATATTGTGTTGAGATTGTCTTAGCTTTTCTGTATTTATTAGTAACAGAAAGAACTATGTGAGTGATAGTGAAAACAAAATGAATGATAGTGAAAACAAAATCCTTTGCGAAATTTAAAACATCTCACGAGTTCCTACGGGACAGATGGACAGAGGCAGAAAGAGATCTTTTTTCTCTAGTCATAAGTATAACTCAGGTAATTACAAGTTAACATGGTGGTTTGGTATTGTATCATGTCCTTTATAATTAAACCAAGGGACAGGACTTGTTGGAGTTTTTAGTTAAGCCAACAACCGCAAGCAACGATTAACATTAATGATAGCAGCAGACAATTGACTGCACCCTACACAAATATTAAAGCATTCTTTGGCAAGGGTTTCAACGAAAAGCATTAAGGGAGTGGTGTCACTGTCGACGGTAGGCAAGTGGCGATATGTGGTTGAGAAAAAAGAATATTGAGACCCAGAAATGCAAGAAATCAATGAAGAGAAAATCATCAAAAGCAGGTTAAAAACAATTTATATAAGTATATTTTCTACAACAAGCATCTGAATATCAGGAAATTTTTAAATTAATTTTCACTCTTTCCTCTACAAAAACATATCTTGTAAATGATTTTAGTTTAAAGCATTTTAGCATGTCCCTAAAACCAAATCTTTGTTAATAACATAATACAGTATAACCGAAATAAAGCCCTAATAGTTACAAAAAATGCAATCTAGGTATTTAGACAGCGTAACCATTTGTAGAATTTTCGGTATTCATGTCATTGTAGTCATTAGTAGGTATAGTTTTAAAATACGTATACACCATTTTTTTGTAACCCGTCCGCTCGCTATTAGCCGACAATGGGGCAGAGCCCTAAGTAAGACTGATGTGATTTGGGCATGCAGCGATGTATCAGCGGTGGCGTGTCGCACGCTATGATATGTTGTCAAATTTTGTGGCAAGCGGCCGCAATGTTCATGACGGCTGTTATTACAAACTTGCAGATTTTGTTGCAATGCACGTTCATGGAGTTTCATAAAGGGAATATACAATGATAATTTCTAAGGCAGTTATAGTTAGAAGAAAATGGAATCCAGGGCGTTAAAGTTAAAATATATATCTTGAATTTATTACAATAGAGTGGTTCAAATTGCCCCCACCTGTTAATTTAACACGAAATTATTGAAATAAGATCAATGAAAGAAATTTGGATTATGCCAAAGAACATAATCCGAATAGAAAACTTGAGAATAGAAGTCATGAGAATGTGATTGACCTGCCTAACATATTAGGGACCGTTTAGTAGATAAATACAGTACATTGAGTTCCCATGGCAGCATTCCCATTCTTTTGTTAGTTCAACAGTGACAACAAATAGATAACGCGATCCAGTTCGCTTGCAGGTTGCATCACAGATTTCGGTGATGGATGGATTGGAATGAGAAGATGCATATATATTTTAGTTAGACATTATAATTAGTTCTATTATTTTGGGGTCATTTACGTGGTCCATGAAGTTTAATAAGATTAAATGAAGATTCTTGTTCTCACGCATGGTTAGGGTTGTGATCAAAATACATTTTAAGGTTTTTTATTTAAGATGACGAAAAATCTATTAATAATAATATAGTGTCCAAAAAATAATATACATATCTGAATTAGGTATACCGAACAATTGACAGTCTCGAAATTTTGCGTATCCACCTCAGACCACTTTGCAACTGATGTTACAATAGATTACATTACAATAGATGTCTCCATTAATTAGTACCTTCTTGATAAAAAGCAGAGCAGACATTACATTAATGTGATTAATTACATAGGTAACATATATTATGCATCTAGTTCCCAGGCCTCCTACGCATAATTATCACGGGATTGCGCCACTCGATCCCTCATTGTGGGCTAAATGTCTTCTAAACCGGGGCTCTGTGCAGTGTGTACTCGCCCTATTGTCGCGCTCATTTCACACGCACTTACTAAAATGCTCCCACGATCTGTGTTTTCAACTAACGTGAATGCTTCCTTACATTTAAGACTGTAATTGGTACAGTTGGTGCTGTCTCCGAGATAAAATATTGCTTTGATTAAACAAATGAAGTTAGCTTTCCGCTTTTTTGCGTATGTATTTTATTAAAATTTTACCTAATATTAAGAATCTTGCGAGAACTATGTACCTACTAGCTTTTGCCTAGGGCTTCGCCCGCGTGAATTTCCCACGGGAACAGTGCTTTTTCCCGGGATAAAAAGTAGCCTATATATGTGCTATTCCAGGTCATTATCTACCTCTGTACCAAATTTCATCGAAATCCGTCCAGTAGATTTTGCGTGATTGAGTAACAAACATCCTCACAAACTCACAAATTCACAAACTCACAAACTCACAAACTCACATCCAAACTGTCGCATTTATAATACTAGCTTTTGCCCGCGGCTTCGCCCGCGTGAATTTCCCACGGGAACAGTGCTTTTTCCCGGGATAAAAAGTAGCCTATGTGCTATTCCAGGTCATTATCTACCTCTGTGCCAAATTTCATCGAAATCCGTCCAGTAGATTTTGCGTGATTGAGTAACAAACATCCTCACAAACTCACAAACTCACAAATTCACAAACTCACAAATTCACAAACTCACAAACTCACATCCAAACATTCGCATTTATAATATTAGTATGGATTAGTATGGATTATAGTTTTTTTTAACTCTCTGTGAAATGTATAGAAAATATGGATAAAATGTGTCTATGTGTACTACTACTTATATTGACTACTGCTATTACTATTTATATTAAAAGTTATTACTTATATTTGAAATTAAAACATTATTACCTTAGCTTTGATTATTAATGTAGCTATGATTTTATAAAGATAAAATATTCCCGTGTGTTACGCTAAAGTGAAACGATTACAAAATATGATTAGAAAGCGTGACGATGTAAGTTATAAAACGTGTACCTATTGTTATAAAATAACACACAGCAAGTCCAACGAACATCAAGTGTTAGGGTAATTAATTAAGAGATGAGAATCACTTGGTGATAAAGAACCAAATACGGTTAATTTTACAGAAGAATGACGCGTGCGCTTCAGAGGTAACATATTATACAGGTAGTTAACACTTCCTTTACACATTCCGATGGTATCAGAACTGCCTCGAAACAGGACTGTTGTAGTTTGCAGTATAAACGGAAAGAAGCGACAAAAAGCTGCTCGTCAAGTGATGCGCGCGCGATTCGCTTGATCGCGGATGTCCACGGCTTATTTATATGTCCGGTCTCCGCTGCTCGGCCATTCATACTTCAACGTGCTGATACAGAGTCACATTCCTACTTCAGTAATAATGCGAGAGTGTGTCCGTATGTCCGGCAGCTTTGTACAGATGTTTATGTTCCTAAAAAGTAGTAAAAAGACATTCAAAAGTGTCGTGCCTTCGAATTGTGCATTTTTCCGATGTCGGAGTTCGAAACCGGGGGGCAAATCTATTGCACAACTCGGCAAAAATTATGACTCTTTCCTAATTTCTTTTTATTGGCAGAGAAACCTTTTCACATCTTATATTACCATATTTACGGTTATTGTGCCTTTATTTTACTATGAAAGTAATTCCCTCAAGTTTGTATAAAAATTAGGAATGGCAATGACCGGTATTTCTGAAAAACTATACTTTATGCTATATATCATCTTAACTTGCGAATTGCTAAGAAAAATATTTTTATCGTGGAGTAACGTTGCATTATTCAAGCAGTTTTGTGTTATTTGACGCACGCAGCACGCGTTTCTTGCAGGACGTCGCACGTGTCGCCCGGCCGGTCAAACCGGAGTGCAGGTGGGACGGCTCAAACATTCGCGTAGGGTTAACAGTTTAATAAAATTAATGGCAAAAAATAAATAAAATATAAATAATAATATGGATAGGTACTGTATTCTAACGTCATTAGAAGAAAAAAACTCATTGGACATTTTTTTATTTTGTGTTTATAACAGTACCCCGTTACATATCAGGCATCAGCAATGGAAATTAAATTTGTATATGGAAAAATGAAATTTTTAGAGCTGATGACAGTTTCAATTCTTGTATTAAAATTAACATGACTTGTTTTTTACTAAGGTACGCAACTGACGTTTTTTTTAAAATTGTGTTTATAACAGTACCCAGTACATATCAGGCATCAGCAATGGAAATTAAATTTGTACATTTTTAGTGCTGATGACAGTTTCAATTCTTGTATTAAAATTAACATGACTTGTTTTTTACTAAGGTACTTTAAATTAAACTTTTGAGTACCTACGTAAGTGATAACCCTGCTAAAACGTGTAACAGATGGTTATTTATTCGTTCCAATATAATTAAAGATAATTAAAGGTACTTAACAGTTTCAGCACTATCGGTATCTACATTACAGTAACCTGTATTACAGTATAAGTATAGAGGAATTATATTTATATATGTGCTTTCTGTTCACTGTTGAGATCCGCATGTTGGTCGAGGGATAATTTTTGTGATTCTGATCTTCTGATCTATTGAAATCGTTTCGAAACGCCACGCAAAAGACCATGAGACTAGAAATTACTTTTTAAACGATATTTACATTTTCTCAAAAGAATAAGATGTTTTAAAGATTTATTTATTTAAGAAAATGTTGAGCATTTTCTAAATCAACCGAAATAGGTTAACAAAAATGTGTCTACACTATTTGTATAATACTTAAATGGCAATGTTATCGATCGTTCATACCTTCATTCATGCAAAACAAGAGCCAGGGACCACGAAGTAATTTTAGGGAATCTTAATACTACTAGGAAATCATCCAAAATGCATTTTTTCCCAAACAAATCTCAGATACAATAACGTTAATGTAAAAATGATTCATTTATGAATTACGAAAATATGTTTAGTTTTTGCGACGACACCGGCGGCGGCGTCTTTGATACGTTTTGGTCGGCGGCAATTTTCACAAACATGCATAAATGATCGAGGCTGGCTGGGCCTGAGATACAAATAGGTAGGAAGGTGTATGGTTTTTGTGATTAGCAGCCGATTGACGGGTTAATGTCAAAAACAGGTCAAGAGCATGCATGACCGCACACGCAATGGGGTTCTAAGAATATAAACAGACGCACTGACGACGACGAGATGAAATTAGACATCGTGACACTTGTCCACGGAAAAAACGATACGCTACTGGAACCGTAGTATAATGAAATCGTAGTATCAATTGTGATGTTATTATCGGATACTTTCATTGGAGCTCCCACGTTTTCTTCGATCGGAAGCTTTCTCGGGCGGATGACAATGCGCAAATCGAAGAAAGTCTACTCTAGCGCAGGCATTATCGCATTATAACCAGTTTTTAGTACTGCCTGCGCCCGCGCCTGTATTGGTGCTGCTAATCGAACCAATTATCAGATTTACGCGTTTTTCTTTGATGCATTTCCTCTTTGCTATGAAAGATACGAAATTTCCACTTGGATGGTAAACATCGATCAAAAAATACGTATTTATATAACCAACTAGCTGTCGCCCGCGGCTTCGCCCGCGTGAGTGTCGCTTAGATGAAAAATCTCTCTTGGAGCTTTTCATCAGATGTTCCAGATCTTCAATTTTTATACGTCAGCAGAAAATGCTCATCAGGTTGAACGATTTTTGCTAAGGCGCCATTTCCATATATGTTATAGTGTAGCTGGTCTCTTGGAGCTTTTCATCAGATGTTCCAGATCTTCAATTTTTATACGTCGACAGAAAATGCTCATCAGGTTGAACGATTTTTGTTAAGGCACCATTTCCATATTACTTATAGTTTAGCTGTTCCGTTATGGTTCTTCATCAGGTGTTCCAGTTTTCAAAATGAATTATAGCCTATATGTTGCCCAGGCTTAATAGCTATACAACAAAAAAAGTTTCATTCAAATCCGTCCAGTAGTTTTTGCGTGAAACGCGTACATACATACAGACAGACAGACAGACAGACATACAGACAGACAGACAGACAAGAAATTCAAAAAAAAATTTTTTGCTTTCTATTGTTCTTTTTAGGTCTCCCTCTATCCATTTCAGTCAAAAATATTAAATGTACAGACAAAATATTTTTACTGTTTTATTATATGTATAGATTTATAAATAAAGAAGAATATTGCTCACAACAACTGGAGTAGGACAGCCCAGGACCGAGAAGGTTGTCGTAGACAGAAGAAGGCCTATACCCAGCAATGGGTCACGGAAGGCTGTGGATTATAACCACTTCATACATTTTTAAAGAACTTTGTTGAGTACGTTGTTAAGTTATTAGTTGACTTTTTTGGTATAAGTAATGAAAATAACAACCGTAGGTAAGTGCGCCATACAAATGTTTTGTTTAACATAAATTATATTGATATCTTATAAATTACCATACAATATGTCTTAATAGATAATCGTTACGTCTTCACATATATCAGAGGCCCGCATACCTTAATCAGACGCTTCCTGCTGGTTCTACAGGGAAGTCCAAGGCTTATCCGAAATATTTATGTGACCACCATGACAATTGGCATGTTTAGAATAGTTTAGATGTTACGTTTACCTATAGTCGTGTATAAACTACCAAAATTATAATTTTCGATGGAAAATGGGCACCTTTGAAATATAGGAATTGAAGTACACATTGTCGATGAAAGCTCTTAGAAATTGAATGTATTTCTAAATCTATGTGTATAAGAGATAAATGCGCATATATTATTTATTTTATTTTATTGTGCAGTTTTATGGCGGTTAAACTTTTAGTTTTCTTTTTAACTTGTATTCAATTAGTAATACATTTTTATTTTTCGAAATTGGCAGATGCGGCAACATATACAGCTACTCGTTTACGCACAAGTAGTGCAAAGCCTGTGCAAGTAAGCGAGTATAAAATTATGACGAATATAAGTATGTATTTTAACGATGAACAGTCATTAAGTAGCGATATCGATGCTCAGCGTGTTTCCCCGGTTTCCCCAGATTCCCCCAGTGCGGCGGTATATCGGATTGCAATAAATTCGGGAGGAGAGAGGGGTCTACGCCACCCTGCCAGCGGCGGCGGCGGCGCGACTAACGTCTTCCGCTTTTGACGGGTTTCAGCACTTTCTTACTGGGAGTGAACGTACCAAGGGCCGCACACCGAAATTATATTATAAATATATTATAAATAAAAAAATTAACGGCTCTTCTCTCATTGCAGCGTGGCAGCGCCCATCAGGGTCCTTAATTGTCACTATTTTATACTTAAAACAAAGACCTTGAGGAAGCTCTTAAACGATTTGATTTTGATTTATAATGACAATTTAATTATCATAAAGTACAAAAATTTACTACTTCCATGCAAAACATAGAATGTGCCAGCTGCTTTTCTTCCCGCGCAGATTGTAAAAGTCAATCGAGGGAAAGGGCTGGGACTGGGGATTCCTCCACTCATAGGCGATGGGCTAGCAACTTGTCACTATACCTAAATCTCCATTCCATCAGAGAGCCCACTATTCAGCTAAGCGTGGCCTTCAAGTCTCACGACTCTTGGCTCTGTCTACCCCGTAAGGGATAAAGACGTGATGTACAAAAATTTAAAAAAGAGGCAAAATACATGTATATTTTGAACAGTAAGTAATAAAACCATCTGAGAATCAATGCGCTTTGTAGATTCTGAAAATATATTGAAATAATTTGTCATTAGGACTTTTATTACCTACCTACAACTACGACTGTCTAGTAGTCTATCAAACCATCGAAAATAAAATATGTTTACTTCTTTCATTTATAAGGAAGACTTGCGTTATTAGAGGCAGACTGAGGAGCATGTTGTATTATTTCATTGTAATATTTGTAACTCCCGGTGGCGCCAGTCGGTCTCGATCCACTTTTCATTACAGCTCTAGTTGATTACAGTATTTTTAGGGTTCCTTACCCAAAAAAACGTCCGTCCGTCCCAAGACAAGACTCTCTTCTCTCTCTAATCTCGCTAGGAGCCGCTTTTGTACATTAAAGCATCATAAGCTTAGCATAATTTCCATGAAAGTATTTCATTTTATACATAGAATATCTTTAATTTCTTGTCCAATCGTATATACCACACCATATTAAAACGACACTGTTGTTCTTATGTCTTAAACCCGCTTGCTTGCTTGACCTCAATCTCAAAAAAAATCTGCTGTTCTATACATTTTGGGGGAGTAGCTATTGTAAAATGTATGGAACAGTTGATTTTTTAGAGGGTCCCGTACAAAAAGTAATGAGTACTTTCACCCCTAAAGACCTGTATATAAAAATGGGTATTATTTTATTTTTACTATTGAGGTACCTACATATTTCTTGTTGACTAAGTATTATGTAATTCAGAAGTTATAAAAAAACATAATAAGATATATAAATAAATACATAATCTTTGATCGGTAAAATAATTTCTAGATCAAATGAGTTCAGTGCGACTCGCACTTGGCCAGGCTTATATTTTTATAATACTTCAGATTTTCCGCCGGCAGACATAATGTTTTTAGCGTAGTATGACTCTCATGTATTATGCATCCTACTTACCAGTTAATGGTCGCCATGGGGACAAAAGCCCAGACTTACGACGAATTATTTATGATTAAACGAACTTACCTTACGTGAAGTTCAATCATAATTACTCGAAGAGCTTCGTTCGAAGATATTAGCATTGATACACTTGTAGTTCCACATCTAGCGCTTACATACTGCACATTCGTTAAGAGATAGGAGTACCTACCAAATAAAAAAAAAATACAAAAATATCAAAACTATTGAGGGTATCTGAACATTCCCCACTTATACACCTCTCGCTCGCTCTTACCGGTCTCGGCCGTCATTTAGTTTGGAGCTGTTGCTGAGCGGTTTCGTATTTCACGACACGATAAGGGAGCCCAAACGGCGGGGAGGGGGGGATGCTAATATCTTCGAACGAAGCTCTTCGAGTAATTATGATTGAACTTCACGTAAGGTAAGTTCGTTTAATCATAAATTACTCTCGAGCATTCGTTCTCGATATTAGCATTGATACACTTGTAGATGTTGAGAGAAACAGTCGTGAAATACACGAAGGTAGTGACAAAAATTAAACAATTTTTGTAAGAAATTTATATAATCAAGACAGCGTTAGACTCTTAATTACAAAAAAAAGAAATGAACTGTAATTTAGCAAAAAACCTAATCAACTTGACAATTGTTTATGAACTTAAAATATTAATAGCAAAATCATTATGATTTGGCAACTCAGTTATAATCATTCTGTTGTAATGTTTTGCAAAGACCATGGAGTTAGCTGACCAACCGGCTGTATTTCTTATTACGTCTAAGCTTACATCAGACTTAAATGCCTTTGAAGAAGATGCATGTCTAGTGCTATGTGCACTAAATACACTGGTGTCTATACCACTGCTTTTTAGCATAATTTTTACCCACCTGCTCAAAGTTTGAGAGGTGACTGGGCGATGAGGTTTTCTAAAAGAAATAAATAATAATTGATGATTTGTGCGAAGATTAATTGATTTACTAAGATATGCTCTTAGAGCGTTGGCCGGGCAAATCTGTGGTCTTTGTGGAAAGTTTGGTATGGAAAGTATTGTTTGTAGAGCGTTAACACGAGAAGTTTTCAAGAGATCAGGAATTTTTATGACATAACCTGATTCAGATGATATTATGTTATTCACTTTTATTTTTGAAAGTGTTTGAGCTCTATGGGCTGTTACAAGTGCGAGTAGGGTAACTAGTTTTTTACTGATTTCTTCTAATTTTAAGTTATCATTTGGATACATTTCAGCTAAATGATTCAGAACTACATTAGTATCCCACGTTAAGTTGTACTTAGGTAATGTAGGGCGTAATCTAAAACTCCTTTCAAAAACCGTGTAACAGTATCATTGTTAGTTATACTCTGACCTAACAATAGTGACAAAGCAGATCGACAACTGTTTATAGTACCATACTGAGCACCATTATTATAAATTTGTGTTAAAAAACATAATACATCTGAAGTTGAGGCAAAATACGCATTAATATTGCTCTCTTGACAAAATTTGAAAAACTTTTTAAGGCTACTGTCATACTGTTTAACTGTATTTTCTGACAACGAGGCTAACATTATGGGTATTGAATTCTGCGGGATTCCTCTTCGGAGTAGCGCAGTCCTGATAACATCCCTGCAACCAGAGTAATCTGCCGGTGGATCTTGCGGTCCCTACAATCAGATATGATCATATCATCTCGTGAATGTAGGACCAAGGGATTCGAGATAAGTAAACTGTTGAAAAGCGGATACCATGCTTGTGTAGGCCATTGAGGGACTACTACAATGCCTGTCGCTTGGTCATTTATGATTTTACGAAGTAATTTTAAAATTATAGATATGGGAGGAAACGCGTAAAAGAATAATGATCTCCATGATAATGTAAATGCATTTACTGTATAAGCATCTGGATCCCGATGCCATGAAACGTATTTCTCACATTTGCGATTAGTCCTACTAGCAAAAAGATCTGTTTCTGGCATGCCAAAATAATCCGTAATTCTATGGAATGCATCAAAAGAAATTTCCCATTCAATATCTGGATGAGATCTCCTAGACTCGGCATCTGCGATGCTATTTTCACTAGAACTAATATAATCAGCGTGAATTATAATTTTACGCGCTTCACACCATTTCCACAATTGTTGTGTTATATCTGTTAGATGAGGGAATTTCACACCACCCATTCTGTTAATATAAGATATTGCCGTAGTGTTGTCAATCCGTAAAAGAATTTGACAATTTCGATACCCCATTGCAAAACTTTTCAGTCCTAAATATGCCGCTAGTATTTCTAAATAATTGATATGCCTAGTTTTCTCGAAATTACTCCAGGGGCCACTCGCGGTATCACGACCACAAGCTGCTCCCCATCCCGTTGTTGAGGCATCAGTAAAGATTTCGAGGGCATATTCATCACCTTTAATTTTACTTGATGTATAAATTGCCTCTAACCACCAATCAAAAATAGACGTTAAATTTTGAGGTATCGACATATATTTATCATAATTTTCATCGTCCTTTAAATTGAGAAACTTGCATCTTTCAAAATCTTTTGTGTAAAGCCATCCATATTCAATGGCTTGACAAGCAGATGTAAGTAATCCTAAAAAACGAGCAAACTCTCTGATTTTACATCTCTTTAAAGATTTAAATCGTAAAATTTCTTTTTTGATCCTTTCTATTTTTTCGTCGGGTAATCTAAGTTCAAATTTTGTAGAATCAATTATATTTCCTAAAAACTTACATTTATGACTAGGAGTGAGCGAACTTTTTTCTAAGTTTATAATAAATCCCAAAGACTCTAATAAAAGTTTAGTTTTGTTCACATTATCTAAGCAATTTTCATAATTTTTAGCAGTTAAAAAGGCGTCGTCTAGATAAAAGGTTGATAAATAGCCCGTAGTTCTCAGTAACTTAATGACTGGTTTAAGAATTTTAGTAAAGACATACGGTGCAGTGTTTAAACCAAATGGCAGAACATTAAATTCATAAAGATTGCCGTCCCACATAAAGCGTAAATATTTTCTAGAATCTTTATGCATTTTGATTAAAAAATACGCATCCTTTAAATCAATTGTACTCATATAACCATTTTTATTAACTAATTTAACTGCAGTTCGAAGATCTTCAAGTTTGAAATGTTGAGTTACAATAAATTTATTAAGTTGTTTCAGATTCAATATAAATCTGTTTTTGCCATTTGGTTTAGGCACCAGAAATACACTTGAAATGAATTGATTATCACATGGTTTACAAGGTGATATAGCACCTGAACTTAAAAGTTCGTCTATGCACACTTTATAAGAATTATAATCTGATTGTGAGTATCTAGGTTCAGTGGGCACTATAGCCTGTGTAACTGGAGAAGAAAAAGGAATTTTATATCCAGCTATCCAAGAAAGAGTGAGTGGATTATTGGTGAGCATAGACCATTGTTTGTAGAAGTAAGAAAGTCGCCCTGCGGGCTTTACCGTAGTTAGCGCCTGTGTCGATTGCTCGGCTGACGTGATGACTTCGAAGAGCTGTGTTGCCTCGTTGACCTCGTCGTCGTCGTGTATCTCGTCGCCGGAGCTGCCGCTCGCGAGTTCCGCGCAACCCCCGAGGGCGGCGGCCGACGGTTCGTATTCGCAGGGGGTGCTCTGTAGTTTAAAGGTCTTCCAGATGTTCTGCCGCGATTAGCTATTGACCTTGTGGGAGCAGCTGATCGCAGTTGTGCACCAGTACTAATAATGGTTTTAGCCGATTTCACTGTTTCTGCCAGACTATTACCGAAAAGCATGTCGTCAATTTTCGTCTTTTCTAATTGATCTCTCATTTGTTTGTTCACTGTCGATAAAATGAAATATCGTCGTGACGTTGAATCTGTATATTGGATATCGCCCAAGATACGAGCTGTATCCATCAACAGTTTTAGAAGATCAGCGTTCTTTTGCTCAGAAGACAATAATAACGTTATTGCTTCTCCTAAAGACGATAATGCACAAGAAGTTAAATTTTGCTTAAATTCTATCCCTTTGTCTCTCTTAATCTGACTTTCGTGGAGGGAGGCTCTAATTTCTGGATTCAGAGTAGGTGCTTTTATAAACTTGCAATTTGCTGGAACCATATATTTTTGCTTAAGTTCTTTGCGTATTTCCGAAGTAAGGCCTGATACAGCAATATGATTCAGCCTTATGGCAATATCCTTTTGTATCTCTTTGCCATATTCTTTACTTGTAGTGGGGTCTTCCCCAGGATATCTAGTAGATCAGGATCTAATTCAAGGACCTGCTCTTGAAGTGCAGGTGTATTGATTTGTTCAACGGGTTGTATTAACTCAGTTGTAATATTATTTGCAATAGGCTCGGTCATTATTTGCTTATCTGTAGATGTTTCATCTAAGGATATAGTATTTCCACTAGTAATTTGCGGTTCAGGGACAGTATCTTTTTGTTCCTCCGACAAAGATGGAAAATCATTTGTTTGCCAATAAGAGCAACCCGGCTGTGAATTATCCTGTATTACTGTAATTGAATCGCACTCTGGAAGTGGGAAAAAATAATGTTTTTACAAATTGGGTAGTGAGACTCCTGATGAGAAACACGCAAACCCGTACATGACGTATTTTTGTGAAATCGTGGGTAGTGAGACTCTTTTGAGAAACACGCAAACCCGTTTCAGCGTCTTGTAAAAGTGGTATATTAATAAATCATGGGTAGTGAGACTCCTTATGAGAAACACGCAATCCCGTATAAGTATCTTGTAAAAGTAGATATTAATAAATCATGGGTAGTGAGACTCCTTCCGAGAAACACGCAAACCCGTACAACAATCTTGTGAAAATGACATATTTTTAAATCACGGGTAGTGAGACTCCTTGTGAGAAACACGCAAACCCGTACGGCGAACACATATATTGCGACGAGTATAATATAGCTTGGGTAGTGAGACTCCTGATGAGAAACACGCAAACCCATTTAAATAGCTGGTATATTTGTCACCAGTACACAAACCACTAATAAATTTTTGTTTAGATATGCATTCAATAAAAATAAGTAAATACCACCTATAATTCTTACGTGTCCAATAAGATAGGATCCAAAAAGTGTTTTTTAAGCGAGTCAAACTCACCTGATCGGTTTTGAGGCGAATCACTATCGTAATCACTCGAATTTCTATGACGCCGTCGACGCCCACGTTTAATTTTACGTTGCAGTTTCTTTATCTGTTTAGATAAAGCCTCGTATTCATCATCACTATATTCACGTTTTCTTTTTGGCATATTTCTACAAAAAATCTAAAACACTCACGAAAGATTACAAAATCGAGAATAGAGAAAATTAATTTAAATTTCGAACGTGCGGTACAGCGAAGCACAAAAATGTGAATGACGGCCGAGACCGGTAAGAGCGAGCGAGAGGTGTATAAGTGGGGAATGTTCAGATACCCTCAATAGTTTTGATATTTTTGTATTTTTTTTTATTTTTATTTGGTAGGTACTCCTATCTCTTAACGAATGTGCAGTATGTAAGCGCTAGATGTGGAACTACAAGTGTATCAATGCTAATATCGAGAACGAATGCTCGAGAGTAATTTGGGCTTTTCTCTAGTACTACAGTCAATACATCAATTTACCCCAAATTCACCGCTATTAGGTACAGCCGCAGACTCATGCAGAGTATCTTGGATCTGCAGTTGACTATATGTCGTACATCCAAAACTATACAAAGATGACCTAGTACATATTATACTTTGAAGGTTATAAACCAATATGAGATGCAGTTGCATTGCATTCATATATATTAATCGAACCCTTCTATGGTGCAGCAAATTCGGCTTTGTAAAGATGTACTATTATGTGCAAATGCTCTGGTATATGAATGAAATCGTGATAAGAATTGGATGTACTATACATAAATAGATACATATTGTCATACACACATTGAAGCAAAATTTCGATACCAACAGAAGTCTTCAAAAATCAATAGAAATTCTTCAAGAAGAAAGCACATTTCTTTCGGAACACACACACCTATATCATTCGGTCGGAAGAAAAGTCTTCCGACCGAATGATATAGGTGTGATACAACTCACTCATCTGTACGAAGCCAGGGCGGATCGCAAGTTAGGATTTAAGTAACAAATGCGAATTCGTATATTGACTCATTTTCATAGAGCAAAGAATCTGATCCTAACATTTAAGGAAGCAAGGACGATAAACATTATATTTTTCAGCAAACATAACATAGTCTAGCCGCTATCTAGGACGCTTCAGAGATTGATCTATAGTGCTTTTCGCTGCAGACACTTGGCGCCGACTAAAAGGAAGTCCCAACTTTACCAAGTTTTAGGAATGGATCCGAAATATAAGTTATCCATGTCAAAGTAATTTTACAACAGTCTTGAAACAGACCTGAAACAGATGAAGTAAGCAAGGGATAGATGATGCTGGCATTAATGGCATGAAAAAGATGGAAAAGCATATCCTTATTAGTTTATACTACCTATATACAAATATATTAAAACTAAAGAGTTTGAACGCCCTAATCTGTGGAAATACCGATTCAGTTATAAAAAGTGTTTCAGTTTATTATAATGTGGCATAATTTTAGCTAGCCGAGTTGACTTCAGAAGGTGCAGTTTTTAATTTTATAATTTGATACGATATTTCTTTATAAAATCACGGTACCATATCGAGAAACCTTTGTTTCTATTCAATTTAAACCAGCTACCTAAATCTTCGCGTTTCAGAAAAAAACATTGTTTGTAAAAATAAAAAAAGAAGATTGAGCGATTAATCCTTTCACACAATTACACATTTTTATTCCTATTCACGTACTGTTATGCGAGCTATTCAAACAGTCTCCAAATAGCCACTCGAAATGGTCTGCTATTCGAATTGGATATTTTCGTACGGATGAATGCGACACGACCAATTAAATGCGATTACATTTGTGTATTCAGCGGAGACAAAAGGGCGTTTTTACGACAATTGAACGATTTTGCGTGAACAGCCATACCGTGTAATCATCGAGCTGTGGAAGTAATTACACCAATCGCTTTTACATTATAATCCTCATATGATTATTATACTTACAATATATTACATATGCAAGCATATTATATAAAAACTTGGCATGGCATGAATAGCTGTAATATTTAATGTTGTCATCCAATCCATTGAGTTCCTTTGGTGCAGAAATTGATACGATTATTTCAGAATTTTTTGCGCATAAGCAAACTAATTAGTTTGACAAAATTTGTTAAATAGAGAAATGAAATTCATTATTTTCAACACTAAATTAGGTACAACATCGCTTATTGACATCGATAATTTACATAGAGATATTCAAGTTCTGTAAGTTGCTCAATCTTGATCAGTTAAGTACTCTTACAACCTTAAACTACTTCGCAGTATGAGGCGTGTTTTATTTTAGTTGGGACTTAAACAAAGATATCAACCTATGTTCACAACAATAAGCAGAATCTGCTAAGAAATCCTTTTAGCGACTACTAACATAGCATAAACTAGCATAGTTAATGACGAACTCCCGGAGCGGCCGGAAAATGGAAATATGGAATCGCTTGGGATCTAAAACGGCCGCATTGGTGAATATGATCCATTTCACATTTCCTATTTAAAAATTAACTTTATAACGTAACATGTAAGGTTCATTTTTAAGTATTTAGGAAATGGAAAATGGATCGTATTCCGATTCGTCAATGTGGCCATTTTAGACCCCAGGTAGCGTGCCGTGAAAACCCGTGACGCAGCGGTCGTAACTCGCCTATCGGGAAAGGAGAATCTGGCTGAATTGCAGGGCGGCCGCTTAGGGCGGTTTATTGCCGCGCTACGGGAATTCAATGATCGATGCGGCTTATATAGATTTTGTGTTCGATGTACTTTATTTTGTACTAGCTTTTGCCCGCGGTTTCGCCCGCGTTAATTTTCCACGGGAATAGTGCTTTTTCTATGGATGGAAGGTGTCCTGTCAAGGTCCTTCTCTATACTTCTATGTGTATGCGAAATTTCAGGAAGATTGGTTGAGTATAAAGCGTGAAGAGGTTACAAACAAACATAAAAATAAATAAACAAATTCACTTTCGCTTAGGATGACTTTATTTAAAAGATGAGCATTTTAAACAGTTAATAAATTCGGAAAATTATTTTTTGTAATAACCACATAGAGCAACACGGACAGCGCGGAAATCCTTGTTGCTCGAAGCATATCCATGTTATTTCAATTATTGTTGTTAAAACATAAACTGTATTAACTTCTGTGTTGAACTGTATTATATTTGATACTGACATGATATGGATTTATCACAGAGAAAAATCGACTAAGTTAGTACTTATTTCGTTTACTAACATCTAAATAAGATTTTATTGAGTGTGTAACACCAGAGTCAGATTTTATCAAGTCGCGTTAGGCTTTTTTAAATTTCCTATCACGTATCTTTTTAAATTGATTTGAATACTTAATTTTTTTTATCACGTATCATTTAAAATTGATTTGAATATTTTAAAGAGTAAAAAAAAAAGAAGCATATTCATTCACAAGCAGAATTCTGTCGCGTGTCCCGGAATGAGTAATTGGTTTAAAAGCACATACGGACGGAAATCTCGTGGAAGCGGGGGATATATTCTGGATATAATGGATTGGACTGAAAGGATTGATTAGGTATTCCGTTTGCGACTGCACTTTACTGTTCGTATTTTACGTGAAAATGTACGAAATTGGGATTGGATAATCACGGGTGAGTAGGTACTACGTAAAATTATAGATTTTCAATATTATTTTAACCCATACTATTCATAAAAGTAATTTTCAAATCAGCGTCATGTCGTATAGAGAAGTGAAAGAGTTGGCAATGGATAGAGAAAGATGGAAGGAACTCCACCGACAAGAGCCTCGCTCTTAAATATTCTCTATTGTAGTCCGAAATAAAGAACTCTCTATTGTAGTTTGAAATAAAGAAATTTGGTTTTGATTAAATTCTATGATGATGATATTCATATCATAAATATTATTGATATGTTGAGAGTGCGCTTTCATGCCTAACTACTCACCCGATATTAATGCCATTTCGCAAAAAAAATATCACAGGAAAACCGCGATCTCGAGATAGATTTACTCGAGCGAAATCTAGTCCAATGTCCAATCTAAAATGATTCTGAGAGGTAAATATGCATAGGAATTCCGTCAAATCACGGCACCCGCCGGCTGACGCACCTTTCACAAATTGGCAGTAGCACATGTCTTAGAAAAAACGCATTAACACCCGGCTAATGCACCAGATTGATTCGGCTATGCACAGTATGCACCCCGGCGAGTGAAGGGGCAGAATGGCGGCGATAGTCGGCCGATTGGAGAATTCGAATTCAATTTACTTTGTATCGTGTCGTGTATGAGGTAGTATATTTTTTATTTTTCGAATTAAGTTATCGTCACACTTAAATGACAATTTTAATAAAGTATAAAATCAAAATGCTTTTCCGAGCGTAATTAACATCAATTTCAATATACTTTATTGCTGATTTATTCAGCCCTTTTTTTGTGATTGTGATACAAAGGCCTTCTCCAGATTTTTCCAGCTCTTTCGATTTCTGACCCATAAGGAACCCGCCACATGCTTTAGGTCAACAGCCTATCTCTCCATTTCGAGTACCTAATTTAAATCATAAAATACAATCATTATAATCGCAGAATGAAGCTCCCAAGCTTCAAAACATATGCACCTTGATGCATTTGTCTATTATGTCAATTTGCAGACCTCCCATTGGAAACTGTAACAGCCTACATCCATTAACCTCGCTCCCTAATCCGGGAGTGTGTTGCTAAACACGTGTGGCAAATTACATAGTATAGGATACACCTTGCCGGCCAGATGCTATCGGGCAGGCGCGGATCTGTACTATATTGTTGCAAAACCCATACCTCTAATGGATTACGGGTCTTGTACATGCGTAAAGGCCTTTTGGAGTGAGTGTGTGAGATTTGGGGGCAATTTAACTAAGATGTAGAGTTTGTGAAATTAGGGCATATAGAGTTAGGGCATGTAGAGTTAAGAAGCTTGGCTCTACATGAGATCTGATTTTTTGCCAGTGCGAGTTATATGGTCTCATCTTGGTAACATTTTACACGAAACTTTTTTGGTGGGATTATGTATTTTAAAAATATTGACATTTTGTTGATGTGAACTTTTATAAAGTATTCTAACTGTTAATTTAGCACGTAATCTTAATTTATACCTACAAAATCGAAACCAATACAGCCGGGGGAAAATATTTTATATACTTATTTCACTCTTCATTGACTTATATTTTTTAGTATTGTGTAATTTTCAATGTTTTTTTTTTACATTTATTCTTATTACGATAAGTGCCTTTCTTCTTACTATTCACTAAGAATTTAATATTGATAACATCTGAGAAATGTGTGAAGAGCCGAAATAGGAGTACTTAGATAAAACACATTATTATCCTGAACATCGTCACTTCTGAAAGGAACTATTCACTTTAAAATTAGCGACACAGATTACGATAAAGTGCAAACTCGATAAGAATCGAAAAAAATAACTGTATCAAGTTTCGTTATCTCTATAGCTACAATGGGATCACACCTAATACAATGGGTCTAAAAATAAGGAGGGTATAGAACGAAAAATTATGTAATTCAAGGTTCTTATTATATTTTGATTGCTGTTTAGCAAGAGACTGGATAGCTCTTCTGACTGTGAACTAAGTATAGTTAGGGGCAGATAAAACTGATCCCCTTACTTCACTGAATCCTATCTCAGGAGGGTCAGGTTTATTTGCTCCCGACGACTGTACAACTACGACGACGCGACGTTGCTCTCTACTCTACCAAGTGTCAAACGCACAGAAGTGTTTCGAATCTACGCTTCGCTAACGCTTTGATTATGAAGTTTAACTTCTGTATTCCCTGTATTTTACGGCGCTCTGGAGCAGAGACGCTAATCTCATTTTACACTAGCTGCTGCTCGTAATAAGATTACAAACTAACACGGCGCCTGCGCTTGCTAACGCTGTAATTTGAAGCTTACCTGCAACAAACAATATCCATCGTTACAATGGGATTACAACATGCCACAAAATTAATCTTGTTGTGTAAGGTCAGTTTTTTTAAACTAGGACTAGATACTTATATAGTTTTATCTACGTTGATATTTTTGCTTAGAATACCAAAGTATTAGTTAAGTTCGCGCTTTATTAAACACATAACTATAACTATAATCCCTTATGGTTAATGTTCCTGTCAAAGTAAGATGTAGCAACGTTACTGACTAACAAAACTTCAATTTCAGAGCAACACAACCTAAATGTTTCTATTAAAGTGATGCTTGATTGTTCTCACATTGTTGCATTGTGAAATCCCGAACGAAAAGTTTAAAAAAATGTTTAGATAAAAATTTGTAAACAAACATGTGTAAATGAGTAATAAACGCTCAAGTAGTTTGTTTTGGTGGCGTCTTCGCGGTGAGCTGCGCCGGGGCGCTTCCGCGACCGCCATATGTTTGGCAGTTTTGCTGGGTATGTCGTCTGCGACATATTTATCGATATCGATATTTTTTTCACGTTTCTTAATAAAGTATTGAAGAGAAGCTGGAGATTGTTGACCTGAACTGATGCATTTGGATGGTAGGTGAGCAGTTTTCTGTGAAAAGAATACAGTTCGATTTTTCTGACATGCCATGATATCTTCGTAGGTTTGCTAATATTGTGGTCTTGAACTTCGAATTTTGAAATACTACCTTTTTTTCATACGAGACAAATGCTCTATCATTTGTAACTACAATACGTTAAATATCTAATGTTGTTGTTTGGTCTTATGATTGACTTGTAGAGAATGCCATATGGCGAAGTTCACCATTTTACATAATTTTTAAAATTTTGTGCAGTTTTTAATAAATAAATAAAAAAATATTATTGCTTATTATAAACCTAAAATCCTATGTATTTTAAACACGTACATAATGACTTATCAAAACGAAACTTGCAGAGGATATCGAGTAAAATTTACTCGATATCAGAATCGATTGAACGATAACCTCTGCAAGTTTCGTGAGCCGGAAGCAGGTTGGCGGAAGGCGAAGCTCTTGTGTTTGGGCGCGTGCTTTTTGTTGGTGGCGGGGCTTCGCGGCAGATGGAGTGCCAGTGCTCGAGTTACAGCTGTTTTGTGCGCAGACGCTGAAGGGCGTGCCGACAGCCCACTTGAAAACCTGGCTATTGATGTCTTGTCTACAATTTTGTATATTCAATTAGGCACATAGAATAGAGCTATTGAATGATTTTACAAATGTTTGGTTTTTCTTTTGTTTTATTTAACGTCGGAAAGGACTTCTAAATAAAATAAGCTGCAATTAACGATACTACATTCATTACAAGATTTCCAAGTCTAGTTGTAGAATAAAGTACTCGTAATAGTGCAAATTGGGAGGTCAAACACTCGCAACTCAAATAGAAATATGCAACAAAAATAAATTTAATACGTGATTAAAGTGGGCGTATTCGAATCCTATTAAAAGGAAACGATTAAAATGTTAATCTATACTAAAGTTATTGATGCTTCCTGTGCTCTACAGAAGTCTATAAATGGTTCAGGTTTATTAGATTTCCTTCGCTCCGTCAAGAATTAATAAGGATGGGCGGCCACGACTACAAGACGATTTGTCAACGCACATTTGATCATAAAAGCAGCTCTTTTTTCTTCAAATCTATTTCCGAAGCAAAAACTGACACCTCTGTATGAATTGCTTCCGTCTAAACTGAAAACAATCGTGTACTTATAAATAGCTTTTTATTTTAATAACTTGATATATATAGAAATAGTTTTTGTTGTGTTGCATATGTTTAGTGAAAGAGTAAAAAATAACCCTAAACTCTGCTTTTGGCACTTACAGGCACATTAGGGAAATGTTCTCCTTTATTTAGCCTGGCCCCGCTTCTTTACGCGTTAATAACATATGAAACGGATCAGGCCCCCTTGCAATAACTATCTTGGGATCATTTTTTGTAATCCACGTGATAAATTAATGGACGTAGCTCTCCCGCGAAACTAAAAATAAGATCTTTTTTATTCCATAACTTCTGTAAAGCGACATATGCTGGTGATATGTTGATTGGTATTTGATTTCTTCTAAATTACTAGTTCATACACTGCTTTTAAAATAGAGACATGTCGTCAACGTACTCGTGGCTAGCGATTGGATAAAAACCTATAACTGTAGTCTTAGGTTTTAATGAAGTCAAACGTGCGTCTTAATCTGACTAGCATTGGCCAGGGACTTTCTTCCCGTGGGAATTTCGGGAAATCCTCTCTTAGTACTCCCCTTCACTCTCTAAGGAACCTACACGCAACATTTCAGCTTTCTACGCCTGTAGTGTAGTAGTAGTGGCTGTGCGATGTCTGTCAGTCAGTGACAGAATATTTTATATACTTACAAATGATAATGAAATGAGTTTATGAGTCTGCTTGTACTACACATTACCAAGACAACATTGGTTAAGATTGCAAGGTACATATCAACGGAAATGACCTATTAGATGTAAGCAGCTGCCTCGCCGCCAGCTGCCGAATTTCTGCCAAGATCGCGAAACGCGCCTTCCGCTTCCGCCCGATTGTATTCCACTTATTCTTTCAGTTAACTGTACTTGCGCGGACATGATTGACATCGCGGTTAGGGGAGCTTTAAGCTTTGAGCTTTAATCCAGTTTTTGTGGGCTTTTGACCACTCGTTTTTATTGCACCCGAAATCTGGACTGACTGAACGACACGCTACATGATTTGCGATGTATATTGTGTGTGATCTGTCAATATATCAGTAATTTGTATGAGACGAAACCTATTTTATTTATAGGAAACAAAGATACAGGTAAATAATTACATACTTTGAGCAACATGTGCGTCGAATAGATTTTTCCAAACTCATTATATTAGGTAAACTTAACTGAATTTTTAGACAAATTTTAAAGAAAAGTGGTTCACATGTTTAAATCCAATTCAATGAAAACGTCGAAGGTACTGGCGATGATATGTATTTAGTCTCCATTCATAACTAGAAAGTAGATACGGTGTATAATTAGGTAGACGACAGGTTCGAGGCGCACGGTGGTGTCTGGTGTCGCTACATTGTGACAACAAGCCTCGGTGACTTGCCTACATTGTGCCCATTGTCTGATTGTCTGGTAGCGAACTAGTTATTCCGGAGCCGTGACTTTGTTCACAATAAGGAAACATTCATTAACTACAGTTTGTCCGCTAGTTTACTGCTGTAATTTAAGTTTGAATCATCGTTCTTTATTTGCTAAACGTATTTATGTATACTAGCCCAATGGTCGCAATGTAGTCGGAATTTGAGATGAACTTATTGTCGTATTCATAATTCTAATCTATTATTATATTTATTCACTCATCATATGAATTCATATTATTTTGTAGTATCCCATACATTCTCTGTATCTTTTTTACATAAAATTATTCTTTGTTGAGATTTTACGCAAATACGCACTGGAGCCCAGGAACCGCTGATAGGTCCTTGTTTTAGATTTGAATATTAAAATCTAAATAACCCATGTTCTCGCCCAAACAGGAGTAGAATAAACTTTATGGAAGGATATAAACGACGAGCCTAGATCTAAACGCTTTATTTTTACCACAATTAAATACAGTTACAGTCAACCAGCAATCGGATATCCGAATTCTGAATGCAACCTTGGGCAGCACCAGCTTAGAATCCGGGGTATGTGCGCCATCATCCCGTAATGACGCCGGGCATTATTATGCGTTTAACATTGTTATCGGAGCGTTAAATAAAACGAGGAGCAGGTGCGAAGACCAGGATCATTTCATGTATCAGCGAGCACAATTACTTGGCTGCTCGTCGGCTACAATTCAATCTGTTTTTTTTTAATATCAAAATTCTATATTTTAATATTCATTGGTCTGGGACGTTCGAAGTCGCTTTGGGACTTTGAACATTATGTATTCTGGTAAGCGCATGAATTTTCTTTTTATTTATAAAAGCAGTAAAAGTATTCTTTTATGAGTAAAAGTGAAAATAATATTATTTTCTTTTCAAAATGTAAGTACGATAATTTGTTTATAATTTGTATGAAATTTATAAAAACGCGTTTAAATTTTAGCATAAATTTAACAAATACAGCACAGCCAACAATATGAAATAATGACCATTAGCTGAGCATTCTCTGATCGACCAAGTTCGGGCACGCAATCTCACCGAACCCAGTTCACATATTAACACGCCGATATAAGTAACTAACAGCATATTTTCTTAAATTTTCACTTCCATTTCATACTAGACTAACAATGGGAAGAAACTTACTGAGAAAATCGGAATGCAAAGCTCATGCATTCTTGCTATTTGATATCAACGAACGTTCGAATGCGCTAAAACTCTGTAAACTCCGTTTTTTCTTAATTGTCCTATTATGTAAACAATCTTTACAGCACTTTTTGTTGAATTTTGTTGAAAATCCTAACTAATATTATAAAAGCGAAAGTGAGTTTGTTTGTTTGTTTGTTTGTTGGTTTGTTTGTTTGTTTGTTTGTTTGTTACCTCTTCACGCTTCATGTACTGAACCAATCTTCCTGAAATTTTGCATACACATAGTTAGAAGTACGGAGAAGGACATAGGGTACCTTTCATCCCGGGAAAAAGCACTGATCCCGTGGGAAGAGAAATTCACGCGGGCGAAGCCGCGGGCAAAAGCTAGTATAATAATAAACAGTGAAGCAGCATGCACCATTCACCACCACCACCGTCGCGTCAGTGGGGTCGGCTTTTTACTATGCAATAAAAACTTAATTAAGGCGTACTTTCGCAGTCCCCTAATTTTTTTTATTCTAAAAATCTTATATTTTGTTAATCCATTTGAGGAGCGACGCGAGGGAGGCGCACGTGCGTCCGCGCACCTGCCGGCGCACCCCCGCCCCGGGTGGAAGTGGAACATTTCTTATCGACTTGATACCAGAGCGGAACATTGCCTTTATAAAAAGAAACCTTTGTTTATATAAAAACAATATAATTTACCAAAAAGTTGGTAAAGCTCTTGCTTCTGAACCTTGTACAAGCTTTATTATGTCACAATCGAGTGATTTTCAGAGTAGTTTGCGACTTTTCAGTTTTATATTCCTTTTAGTCTTTGAACTTAGACTTTCTTGAATTTTAGATAAAATTGGGTTCATGGTCATAGTTTAGTTGAACCATTTATAGACTTAAAGTAATAAAATTATTTAAGTGCTTGTAAAAGCTAAAATTAAGTTACATTACAACACGCAATCTGATGAAAGAAATAAAAGGTGCCGCCCTAGTTCATTGAATAATTTTCAGTAGAGACAAAGTTTTACTATAAAGATAAGTGAATATTTCACTGCTTGCTAATTTATTAATAAAAATAAATCATTTTAGTTTATAAATAAAGTATGTTTATTGCGCCTTAAGTGTATTTCTTGAAAAAATAAATTTTTTGTTTGACTGACCTCACGGCCAAATGGTGAAAAGATGGTGAAGGTGAAGTCAAGGCAGCCCCTACAAATCAGATCTTCTTTCATATTATTTCGAAAGCCAAGGCTATGTAAAACATGTTCTTACATGTTTATTTGCCGGTGCCACCACAGGCTTGAGGACTCTGAGACTCATTGATATGCCACCAGCAGCGCTCGTATTGTCGGGTACGATGCGTATGCGCAGGGCTAAATATCATTTTAAAGTATAGAAGAAAAGCTCAGCCAACTGTTGTGTACACATCACATGTTTATAGCAAAATTGAATAAACAGTTAATCTATATCTACTAATAATATAATAAAACTCAAGAGTTTGTTTGTTTGAAGGCGCTAATTGCAGATTTGAAAAAATCATTTTATGTATGATAGCCTCATTCATTTTATAGGCCATCTAGACCCCGGGAGCGAAGTCCTGTGCCACAACTAGGATTTTCAGAAGTCAGCTAACTATTTTGATAACTGACATGATGGCAAGGTTTAAAACTGGTAAGGTTCGGTTTTCGCTTCGGGCTTATTTTATTTGATTTTTACTCACACCGGGGCATTGTTGTAAAGACGTGAACAAAGGTTCGCGTCTTTATGAGGCTTAACTTCTGCATCGCGATATTCTGTGATGATTACGTAGCACATAGAGTTAATAACGAGGGGAGGACAATACCGGGCGGAAGCCATGTCCGGCGGATGTATCGTCGATCATTACTGCGGGACACTGCTTACCTACCGCACACTCATTTGATATTTAATTATGGAGACATATAACTAAATCAAAATCTCTATTGCACGCCTCAACCATTTCTCTTAAATGGCCCAGATCGAGCTACTTTCGGTCCAATAGACAAAGTGACAAAATTGTCTTTAACTGGTTTTAACTCTACATAGAGCAATATTTATAAATGATCAAACATCTGTGAAGTATTTATGTAAACTTACTAATGAACCATATATTGCGTATAATCGTACAAACATACATGTAGATTTTTATTGCAAAAAAGTAAGACTTCAAAAGAAAAGTTGCATGTATAATTTGTAGTCATGGAATTGATGCTATCACTTCTACCTGCAAAAAGTAACCCTTGCATACATATACATACATTACCATTAATGCATCTTATCTAGACCATGATTTATAGAGCTTTACAGCTGATTAGCTACAACACAACCAATGTAGCGTTTAGATAATTACGTAAGTTAGTACTAAAATCGGTAAATTCATTACTTTATAACAAGAAAGACAACACAAAGCAATAATCTGACAAAAACACAATAGTTAAGACATCAATAAACCGTCGTCGCGTCGTGAATAACAAAACTTCGTCGAATTCATCTCACTCCATTTAGACAGGAAGTGAGCGTAAAGCTAAAAAAAGTACAATTGTGAAACACTTTCCCACGACACCCACAAAATAATAATTGCATTTTCTTAGCCGAAAGTCATTACGTGATTGTATGCAAGTTCGGCAGCTTAGGAGAAGGCAATAGACAGCGTTTATGGCACCTTTTGCTCTGCCGTCCTCTCAATAAAACGTAGTTTGTCTGTCGTGCGCCGGCTTTGTCCGGGCACGTAGGGAGTGCCTCGGGATAAAGTTAGTCTTAACAACATTCTCACGTCCCGCATCCATTGTAAACAGCTAAACACCAGGGGACGCCGTTCCGTTTCGTTTACCGCACTATTGTTCTATACGAGCTTGTGAAATGTAAACAATCAATTTGAGTGACGTTTTTTACATGGTTTGAAATGGTTTTGGTCAATGGAGTTATTGTAGGATTGTTGGATGAATAGGCTTGCTATTGCTAGTTATCACGTCCGGATTGCTGGCGCAGACCGGTTGGCTGCGGCCTCTTCCATTCAGTACAGATCGAAACGTAGACTAACAATTTCATAAGTAATAGACTAGAAATTAAGCAATAGAGAGATTTATTAAACTTGAGTAAATAAGCCTGATATAAATTAATAAATATAAGGGCG
This sequence comes from Ephestia elutella, assembly GCA_018467065.1. Taxonomy (NCBI): domain Eukaryota; kingdom Metazoa; phylum Arthropoda; class Insecta; order Lepidoptera; family Pyralidae; genus Ephestia; species Ephestia elutella. The sequence continues at coordinate 13,198,282 of CM031580.1, read as the reverse complement.
AAATAATAAAATATTAAAACTGAAACGTAGGCAAATAAACAAAAAAACAGTGATATACATACAATCCAAACGGAACTAAGAGCACAAAAGAAAAATGTAACAATTAGATCAAAAAAGTGAAACTCTTTTAATGCTGAGAATGAATTACATAATTGAATTCTCCATCGAATCTATATAAAGGAACTTTAACTACGAAGTTTGGAAACAATCAAGACATATTTCCATGCGGTTTTGTAAACTCTATGCGGCCGATGCATTGCAGATTGCGATGTATCGGCCACATAGAGTTTCTACTGACGATCTGCCCGCACGTAACTACAGTATAGCTTCTGTTATATCCCGAAGATTAGAAAATACGATACTAAGTATCTTATTTTATATTCTTCGGAATATGCCAATATATTAATGAAATTGTATTGATTGATTGATCGAATTAGATGTTTTTAAAAGATAATATACTTACTTATACCAAAACCCAGAAAACTATTAGCATAATGTAAATTGTGACACAGGTGCATTGCACCACTCGCCTATTATATTACGGACTATCACTACAACCTTGTCGCATCGCACGTCACCAACATTCTCCGCTTCCGGGCGGGGTTTCCTCTGATTCATTCCATAGACGTCGAATTGGTCAATGAAATTCGACGTCCATAGTAATGCCGGACCTACGGGGGTGCCGGTCGGGTGACTCATGGGTTGTGAATGCCGAGTAAGGAAATGTCGTACGCCGCCGGTGCATTCCGGATGTCCTATGTTGGGGAATTGTGACAATAACCTGTTTGTGAGTTCATTTGATTGGTTCTGCGGTAGGCGATCGGCGCCTATAGAAATCGGCATTGAGAGAGCATGTCTATATAAATTATGTAGTTACAAGAAATGTTAAAGATATGTATTGTTGGACTTTTATAGCCATCAAGTGGATAGAGCCCTTAAAATGCATAGGAAAGTTCTTCATTTCCTCTATCTATTTCATGGGCTCTACTGAGGATGTATTGGAGCAATGTCATGAGCGTTTTGAATGAAATATCTGCTGAGACCGAGACCAAAATAACATCTACATAAGCCTCAACTCACATAGCAGTAGATATGATAGCAGCCGCGTGAAACAATTCCGTGCACTTGCGTACGCGGCGCACGCGCACCCATTGTTATTGTTTCGGCCGCCGACAAGAAGTATAGAACATTTTGCAGTTTGCGTTTGCTCTGACTACTTAAACAAGGTTTAAAAGAAACGGATACTAAAGTTGAAACTTGTACGTGAGTAGCAGTAAGTAGAAAGAAAGACACAATTTCTTTAGTGATAAAGGTTTACGTACTTTGACCTCCGTTAGCAAGTAGTCTGGTTAAGTTACCCAAGTTTTAAAAGTTATAATCCGGTGAGTGAACTGAATTATATAATCGAAATTTCGATACAGTCTTTTCATTTATTTATCTATTCAGTTCGCGCCGCTCCTTCCAACTGGTCATTCTGGAAATCCTTGGTTGAGGCGTATGTCCAGGAGTAGACAGCCTGCAGCTGAAATGGTGATGGTTATTAAGTATCTAAAACTATCTATAAGTTTTACGGCTATCTCCTGATCCTCAGGTCCTTGGCCATCAACTTGTTGTAGAGAGTTGATATCAGTCTGTTCGTTATCTACCGTACTTAATGTTCTCTGCATGACCCTAAGGTAGACTGGTAGAAAATGCTTTTGCATTAAGTCCGCCAATTGTACTTTTACACATGTATTTTGTGCAATTAAGTTGAAATACATAAATAAATGAATTTTTCGGACATGTCGCTATCTCCACTTGGACCCCAGCTCATGGGTGTCGGCCGCCGCTTTGTCGCCGAAAGTCCATTCACGCACATTCACGTCACTGCTTCCATTGATGGTCCCGCATGCGCGGAAGTCATTATAGTAATCGGTGAAGTTTGTCCAGCGTGGCGGTTTACGATTTTGTCTAAATCATTATTTTTGTTCCTCGATTATTTTGTCATGATTTTCTATTGTTATTCGGTACAACTCAACGTATTACATCTATATGTACCAAACACGCAGTTGGCCTTACTAGCTTTTTGTTTGAAACTTTTGGCAACGTATTTACAGAAAAGAACTGACAGAAAACAACTATGCAATATTTCTTAGTCCTTTGTAGTAGAAATACTAAACAATAGTTAATCAATGCATTTGAGTATAGATACGAGCTTGCTTGCCTTGCTTCATATAATTGATGTGCCTAAAACGGTTAGCATTTAGCATGTAACGATTGCATTGCATTACGTATTATGTTTGCGGTTCACATCCTTCGGTTCGAGCTCTACTTTCCTAACTGGATGTACAAACAGCTTTGCATCGGTTGTTTTGTTATAGATACCTACTTACGTCAGACCCAATATATGTGCGTATTGTACGTGTAAATTATAACTCTACAAGCGCCATTGTATAAATGCATAATTGAAAATTTAAAAACAACTTATGTAGTATATTTTCTTCTCGACCTTCAGTTTTTTTATTGTTTTCAAATTAATTTACAAAAATCCACCAAATAAGTAAGCGTAATTTAAAAAAATGACAGAGTCTATAAGACGTGTATAAATTCTAACACCAGGATCACAAAGTAGTTAGAAGGGTAATGGCACAGATTACTAAATACCCTTTTAACTACTCATGTGGTAATAATGGTTTACTGCACAGAGTGCAAGAAAAATAATGTGAAAAATAAAAATATAAGTATCATATTTTCTTTATCCCAAAGATGTAACTAAGTAATATAAAAAATATACAATATATTAAGGAATACTTTTTTAAAGAATGTGCTATTTGAAAACACGATAGAGCACAAAACTTGTGTCCATTGTTAAATAATTGTTATCGAAAAATCCCGTAAGTATAACTTAAGTAACCCAGTAACTAGATTAAGTACGAGTATAACTTTCAAAGCTGAACTGTTTTCATTTCAATGTATCAAAAATAGAAATAAATAATAAGTTTCTTTATTATTTTTAATAATAACCAAGTGACAGCCCTATTAGAATAGGTATGAATTTTGACCTCTATTAGAAAGCTTTCCATCTGTATAGATTATTAGGTAATCTGTGCCAGGATGTTCAAGAAGAAAGATCAAATTATTGTGTAAAAGGACTCCTCTATGAAGTCATCCAAAAATAGGTCAGTTGCAAAAGCACAAAACAAAACAAAAGAAGCCGTGGGAAGGTTTTCCGATATTTGCGATTCACACCGCAGGCGCCGGCCACTTCGCACCATCCCGCGGTTTCTGTCGAACTCTCTGAACTACCTAATTGGTCCCGCAAACATTGCTTATTAGTCGCTATTTTACGCTACGGGTTCCCGTGACCTTTCCTCAATAATTACTGTAATAAGCTACAGTAACAAACAACAGCTGTGAGCTTATACGATTCGTAGCAATTCCTATTTTATTTGGAATAGCAAGTATTCTTCGAAAAACTACATGTACGAAATGAAAATTCATTTTATTAATGACATAATGATACAACCTAAATTACTAGAGGAAAGTTATTAAATATCATGAGTAGAGAGATAGAATAAACCCTGAAATATTGGGTAACAAAAAAGCAGCCATCAATTATTTTTTTATAATTTTAACATTTCGTCTTCCTTTGAGAAGTAGAAAAAGTATCTTATTTAGTGAACAGCTTCTGAATAATTAATTAGTTAATTTTGTCATTATTTTCCAACAATGAATACGCGAAATAAAGCAAGAAGTTGGTCAATGGGCAAAAGCAACAATACAACACTCAGACAAAAGATAATTAAAACGTGTTGCAATAGTAGATGTATCTACAGTGTCGTCGGCGGAATGCTGAGAAAATGCGAAATCGTAAATTAAAGAAATAGTTGATGAGAGTCTTGAATATCTGATAATTAAAACATAAATGTCACAATGTTTCCTTCTCCAATAAGAAATTAAAATTTGAATATTTTATTAGAGATTTAAAGAGGAAACCTTAGTGAAACGCAATGAAAAAACAAAATGACAATCGCTCTACAGTTCATTGGAGTGCTTACATACAACAACGCTGTGTAATAGTCAAACAGAGTGATCCCTCGGGGTGTGATCCGCGCCGGACCCGTGGGAATCACCCACTAAATCATTAACAAAAATATTTACCCGCTGCCTACTTAAAAGATTTGACCACTGAGTTTGGACAAACAAATGTGCGGGCGTGTGGACGACTGTGTTTCGAAGTTATGGGAAAACTTGCGCTCGGGTTGGGCGGGGTGAAACTACATTGTGTTCCAAAGCTTTGACACATTGGGTTAGTTAAGTGGTTAAAAAAAACTCATTCGATGATAGTATCTATCAAGTGTGAAGTCAAGAAAAAGGAGTAAGCGGAAAAATAGGGACATTACTACAGTAGAGGTGTTGTTTTTGAGAATGTATGATTTAACTTTCGTCTCACCGTTTATGTTGAATGAAAACGAATGAAATGAATTGTTTTTCCAGAAAATAATAGGTACCAAGCAAATCACCTTTCTTCTCGTCTCGCTTTTAAGAACTATTAGTCCTATCTGACGATGATAATCTGTAGTTTAAAGTAGATAAAGAAAGGGAAATCCACTCTCCACTCGACTAGACACGCAACTTGACTAATGTAAAGTAGGGAGGTTGTCTACAAAGTGGTATGTTTGGCGATCGGTGTCGAGTGTAGCTGGGGTTTGTTTGCTGTAAGCGAGCCGACTCATCTTTCAATAGTTCACAGAACTTATCGACTGCTTTGACACAATCTACTGATGACAGACATATAATAATGCTTGTAATTATGGATATTTAATTACAAAAGTAAGTATACATTTTTCTACATCTTTGGGCTAGATAAAATTAGGACTAATTTTAGTCTTTGTAATTTAACGAACGATTTTGTCCGTTTTGTTCATTTTGGCCGCTCATCTCTGATTACATCTAACAAGCGTAACATCATAATTAATATGTCGAAATGCGGAAAAACTGCGCAGTTCGTTATCGGTGAAATTAATGAGACGGGAAAATTTGCAGATTTGTCTGAGGAAATGTATTGTATTGTAATTGATACGTCTACGAATAACACTGTATATAGTTTAAGCACGATAATAACCGTACGATATGTTGTTAATTAGACAAGTTCGTGTAGCTTAACGAGGTGTCTCAAAAATGCGGAAAAACTGCGCACTTCGTTACGAACGGAATTTTATGGGAAAATACATGTTTCTAAGTTATTTTTGTCATTGTATTTATGTTGGATTACTTTTACGGTATTTTTACTCGAAACTTTCTCATTGGGTAAATATTTAGACCCATAATTATTAAACAGAAAGTATTATAATTATTTCATCGACCACTTTAAAAATTTGTGCAATAAGTATAGATTAAGATAGTGAACTCAAGCTAGAGTAATTAACTATTCCAGAGACAACTTTAGCTTTATGATTTTTTAACCAATAACACAACAAATTAAACTTGGTTTACCAAACATATTGTTGGTTTAATAAGAATGAATAGGTATTAAGTTCAAGATTGATTTGACCTCGAATTACTAGGTTTTACTGCGAAGAAAATATTCAATTATTATATTGTTTATATCGTGTTTCTTGGTAAAATAATCAATTCTTATTTTATTATTGTGTTCGTGGCCTATATCTTATACACAACAAGGTATCTAACAAGTATCTTATTAGATAAATAGGGTTGTCAGTTGTTGAGTAGATTTTGTAAGAAAAGCTCTGTAGGTACTTCTATAAGTATTTGTCTATCGTTGATTTAAGTTTCATGTGGTATTATTGTTGCTTTAATTATGATTACTTTTCGTTACCCATTACATTATTTTACTACACTGGTTCGCAAGGAATATAGATTTTTTTTTTAAGTTAGCCGTCAGGGTACGCCCGGCACAAGCGACAAAACATCTGAACATCACGACACGACAGCTTCATGCCATTTACTGTCACGGAATTCGATTTGATTTTACTTCCAAGTCGCACCTATAAGGTTTTACATCATTTTTTTTTAATCTATAGAAGGTTTCAAAAATGGAACCACAAAGCTAAATAACGACGATGATATGTGTCATTCCATGATAAAAGGTGCCTTATGGTCGTTGGCAAAGAAATCATACGAGTTTAGGTACTTAGCTCATAATAAGCACAATGTCGTAAGTGCCAACGACCATAAGGTACCTTTTCCAGTGGATTGACACATATTATCTATGGTAACAGTTGTGGTGGTTACTTCTAGCTGGTAACCATACTCGCTAAGTACCAGGCGCCGCCGCCGCGGGTGCGCGTGAGCTAACTACGACGACTGCCAGCAATCATTCAATTGATAGGTCGCAGGATTGCCTCATTATCCAATAAACACATCGGCGGCGACGTCAGTCGTATTATGAATAATATCCGTCATAGATTTAGAAAAATGGAGATGTCGCATTCTTCATGAGCTTCGGAAGCTGTTTTTCTCAAATGGCATTCTGAGTCAGATATCTTCTAATAGAAGCTTAAAGAATTTGGTACGGGAAAACTCAATTCAATGGATATTAAAAGAAAGATTAACTAAATGCCAAATATACTATACCATGCAGGTACTTAGTGTGGCAGTACAGATTTACTTCTAGCGTAGTCTGACGCTGCCTGCCATACACCATCAGCGGTTCGTCGCTTCCTAAAGGAGCTGGGCTGGCTCGAGTGAAGTTTCGGCTCATTCTACTCACGCAAAAAGGGCTCAACCTGGAGGCCTAATTGCGGAAAAAATGTCCTCGTGGGAAGTTTCAAGAAAGAAGAGTCTAACGCTGGTCTTATCCTGTCTGCAGATATTGACTGTCAGCAAAATCATAAATAGCGTCACCTCCATCCTTTATAAGTGCATGTTTTATTGTCGATGGCCTGGCGCCGCCGCGTGCGCAGCGAAGGCAGCGGAAAGAGCGAGCAATTTGCTCATCATAGCGAGCAGCACGTAGAGCCCCGTGTCCTCGCACCTTGTTGAACTTAATGTTATGATTGACTATCCGTTGGTGACTCAGCATAGAATAGGCAGTATTGTTATGCTATTTAATATGGTAATAGTACTAACATGAGAGAGTACAGTCTGAAGTTTGCGGAAATCTTAGAAAAATTGTGAAACAATGTTTCACTCAACCTAGGTTAAACCTTATATAATGAGTTGCTCTGAGCCCAGCGACCCGAACAGCCTCTGTCCACGACGACGCGACAGTAATCAATATTATACTACTCGTAGATGTGTGTTCGGCATGGCATTTTTGCATCAAGCATTGCATTGAAACGAAAACTTTATGTAGTTATAGAGTTGTGTTGTTTCACGATCATGCTCACGTTAAAGCAATATTCATATAAGAATAATATGATTATCTGTACAGTCCCAACAATTTCATTGAACGGAAAGTGGGTAAAAACGACCGATTCCCGGCACGGAATGCGACTGCATTACTGCAGGCCGGCGCAGGCGCAGCGCGTGTCATTTGTCGGAGCGACCACGCCAGGCATTTCCTCATTGTCGCGAGCCACTTCTTGCGACTTTCGTTAATATACTGCCATGTGTATTTATGAGCGATGTGCAACGAGCCCTGCTCATACCAAACGACATTACTGCAGTTATGAGACGTTCTTGTGATCCACGCATTCGAGGCGTCAAAATATATTTATTTTTTTAATAATTCGTAACTTTCTATCATGTTTATCTATGTACCTACGTGTGGTGCTTTTATTGGAAACATCTAGTAATAGTCCCATCGCTCTTTGATTGACATTAGCTGTAAATATTAACTATTAGGAGAAACTTATAATAAAATACAACGTCCGTGCCAAATCAGCTGATAGTCCCAAAAACCACGGACCAAATAAAGAGATTGCGAACCGCGTGCGAGGCGCGTCGGTGCTTTACTTTACTGTTTTACGGTAGAATACGGTAAATGCAAATGGCGCTTGTTAGTTCCGCCACATGCCGCCGGCCGTTCCCGCAGCGGCCGCCGCCAGCCGCTGGACTTAGGGTTGCCAGTGCCAGGTCTTCAATTAAAATGTCATTCAACATAAATTATAACGTAACGTACGTGAGCAAAGAAAGTGTAGAGTTGTTACACTACACGCATTAGTATTGTGACAATTTTTCAATTCTGATTGTTTTGTTTAGTTTTGGTTCTCTTGTCCAAAAGTCATTCAAAGTTCCCAAAAAAACAAAATTATTGAAGAAAAATCTTTGTATAAACCTAGAACTAAACTTTCAATTCACTTTCAGAAACTGACAGGGTTACAGGAAAATTCTGACGTCATAACCCTAACTGGACCGGACACGCTTGACGACTTCTAACTACTACTGTTTGTTTCCATTTTTTTACTGGACATTGACGTTTGCCATGGATTACTGTTGTTTTGTAATGTTTCGCAATTCGTCCGATTCCTATAATAAAGTGCGAATGAATGGAATTTGTGCGACGTAGGTAACTATTACCATGAGTTTACTTGAAAGATCACTGAGCTCAAGTTTATTATAAGAAAAATTTTCTTTAAAATACGATGATCAAATTTGAGATTCATTCATTTTTAGGGTTCCGAAGTAAACAAGGAACCCTTATAGTTTCGTCATGTCTGTCCGTCCGTCCGTCCGTCCGTCTGTCTGCGGCTAATCTCAGAGACTACTAGTACTTGAAAACTATAATTTGGTAGAGATATACATATTTATTACGCGGAGCGAACTGTAGAATAAAATTAGGAAAAATATTTTTTTTTAGGTTGCCTCTCCTACACCTAAAGTGGGGATGATTTTTTTTTTCTCTCGATTATACCATCGTGTGGGGTATCATTTGATAGGTCTTTTAAAAATATTATGAGTGTCTGAAGAACATTTTTTGATTTAGGGATCCGTGTGCGAAATATTTAACTTTAAAGTGATAAATTTTGTTAGAGTCAAGTGTCCCCCCCCTCGAACAGGAAAATGGTGGAGGGTGGATACATGAAACAAATTATAATAACTAGCAAATATAATGAATTTAAAAGGAAAATTATCACGGCTATGTAGACTTTACGCGTTAATGAGTAATAGACAATAAACTTACAAAATTGATTTTAGTATGAAAAATATTCGTAGGAATAATTTTCATTCTATATGATGGTATATACTTAGGTTATTTTCATTAGTTATATAAAAGTGGAAGTAAATAGAAGTTAATGTGTCCGCATTTCTACAGGATAGGTACCTTCGGAACCCTACATTGTTCGTGGCCCGACACGCACTTGACAAATTATTATTTGACTAAAGTCTTATACTTAGTCGGATTGTAACCTTTAGTGATGTGCCGTTCTCGAAATTTGCAAAAAAAACAGCGAAAAGTTTCTTTGAAATTTCTCAGAAATATGCTCGAGAACGGAAAATTTTCCTTTTTTGAAAATTTTCGGGAGTAGGAAATTTCTCGGCGGCACATCGCTAGAACCTTATGGCTGCACCAGTTCAAGGTAACTGTAAGTAAACTGATACTGTTACTGCTAATTGATGTATGAAATTGCAGCAAAAACGTTCTGAGTATGATGTTCTGACGATATCTTATTCTCTTTTACTCTGTAGTCGTATTTTCTATTTTTTTATCTGAAACAAAATTTTCTATTTATTTTTTTATCGAACTAATTAATGATTGGCCAATTTATCCAATGGATATCAATTGGATACAGACAAAAAAAATACGACTTACTTTATACCTCTCTTGTCATAATAAGGAAAATGTTGTTGAAATCTTATTTTTTTTGTAACAGTCGCATAGCAAATGGAAATCTGTACCCTGCTTTCTTTGCGCATAATAATGGTGGAGGATCCTCGTACATACTTCAATTAAAAATACAAATTCACAAATAAATGCATACTTGATTTTTATTACTTTAAAGTTGTAAGCCCAAAATACATTTTTATTGCTATTTAAGTGCAACTACTTCCATTTATCTCTAGTGTTTGCCAACAAATAAGCAAACAGAAATAACGTCAAGCGTAACAAGCGTGTAACCCAATTGGTTGCAAAAAGCAGCTGATGCGAACAGACAGTTATTGCTTCAAATTGCGAATTTGTAAACACTAGTAGAATCACAATAATTCTACACAAAGGGGACCCGGATCTATCTACCTGCGGCTTCCGAATCCGAACGTAAAAAAAACACAAAATTGATTCAATAGTCTCGCAAAAAATGCTTCACAAAGTCTCCCCTGTATTTAAAATGCCGATATGAATCGACAAATAAGGTTATATCGTTTGGAAAAAATAAGGATAAGACTGGAAGTGCGTCCTTGCCAATTGAATGCAGGAATGTTGGATAATGGTTGATCTAGTTCACATATGCCGGGCCAATACCTTTTGATTGACTATCGACCCGATTATCCCAGTTCTGGGAATGTGGGTCAGTGTTAGGTAGAAGCGACGGGATGGAGCTAATGCTAGTAATGACTGACGGACGAGCTAGTTGGCCAAACATTAATAAGATCGCCCTAAATCTTCGCGGTAATTAAATTATTTCCTAGTCATCATCTTTACACATGCGCCTTGATGCTATAAACTAGAGAGAAAATTAGTAGCATTGCCAAAATGACAAATATCCTAGATCGTTATTCCGTAGGACAAGGAAAGATAGCGATTATGGCAACACGTAAAAGTGAAAGTAAAACCTCGGAAAAGACCCGCTGTAGTGATGAGTACCTAGATAGATGGTTTATAGAGACTTATATATATTTAGAACAGATATGTACAGGAAAAATTGTACCTGCCTATTTTGGGCCAATTTTTAGTTTTATCAAATTCTTCCAGTCATTCCTTTTTATCTTACTAACTAGGCAAAAAGTATAAATTAGCGGCCAATATCCTTAATTAACAATAATGTTTCGTGGTAATGGCTCGTTGACCAAGATAATTGATTTATCTGTGATCAACGATGTAAAATAAAAAGAACAGGGATTGCATTATACAATTTGGTTCTTTTATAGATTTTACCACATAAAATTCAATTAAATTCGATGGTAATATGTATGTATGTAAGGATTTTTGTCTTCCAACAAACTTAATTAATATAAATTTACTTTAAAGGTCTACGAAGTTGAAATTTTATAACTGCTAATCTCTTCTCTCTTTATTCTGTGCCCGAGTTCAATCACTGAAGCAAGAATCACATGCGAACTGGGAATTAGCCAGCTTCAGTTTTTATCAAAAAACTATACATGGATGATTTGCTTATTTCCTAATTAAGTTTTGATACAGAAAACAAGGTTTACATGATAAAATTAAGACAGCTGCTCGCTTTAGCCTGCCTGGAAGCCTATAAACTTTTGCTGCAAACCGTAGAATTTGGATTAAAATAAGCCAAATAGGTACTTATTCCTTTCTGTGATTTCTTCTGTGGTGGAAACACATCATGTTATCTCATCGAATTAATTCATTTTCCGACTGGAAGTCATAATTAGTTACATAAATATGTGTTAGCTAGCAGTACCCTATAACAATTTCAGTTTTTCTTAGGTGAATTCATGCGAAAGTGAGTTGATTTTTCCGTCTCTGCAAATATTTTCCGTGTTAGGAATCCTATGTAATACATTGTTCATATTCAAGTCTACTCCAAACAGTCGGTTTCAAAATTCGAAATTTCATTTTACATTGCGTTCTCATAAGTTTTGGCACGTTGACTTCAATTACTAAAAGCATTTAAATTAATAACAGCACGCAATCGAGTCAGTAACCTGGCGACCTAACTGTAGCGGCCATCCTTATCTTTAATAACGATTGTTATACTTAACACGTGTGTGAAAGTAATTAAAGCTGTGCAAATGAGCAATTTGAGAGCAACTTTATGTGGCCGGGATGAGCCATTTGTTTTGATTAGCCGCTATCGCAAAATATGGAGAGCACTGACGGGACTGGTACATCTAAGCATATATAGGATGTATGTTTGCAAAATTTACAAGGCTCGATAAAAAAAAACCGATTTTATGTATAATGTTTTTGACTAAAATTTTGGTGTGGTTTACAAGAGTTTACGTACAGATTTCGTTATAAGCAGTTGTAGTTCTGTAATATATCTCATTTGTACCGTTATCTAATGTGGGAGATTTCGCCGCCATTGTTCGACTCTAATTAATTTAGAAATCACCGACAAAACGTGGATCTAAAACTTTGGAGAACACAATCAAGATATTTTTAAATATAAGTGGATGATGCAACTTAGTAAGTAGAGTTAGATTTAGCAAACAAAGTAAGATTAAGAAATTATCCATAAACAGCTGATCAGATGAGATAATTATACATTTATTCTGACAATATATTTACTAGACATGATACATTTTTACGCTGAAATATATAAATACACTTTTAAAATAAATGGGCCAGGTGAAAGAACATAAATTAACAAACTTACAACGTAATAGTAAGTAGGTACAGGATTTAACGCTCATCGTAACTTAACTGGTACATACAAAGTAGAGGTTACCACGTGAATAGATCAAGGAAATCCGACACTATGTTATGCTGGATCCAAGTACAAGCTTCCGGATTAAGAGGCACCAAGTGATTTAATGGTACAATTACTACTAATTTAGAGAGGCTACTTTAACAGAAGAAATTGTGTTACCCGAATTGTTCTCTCTGGTGAGATCGTTTGATGAGAGGACTATCATTTCTTCTTTAGGGGCACTTAGTAACACACAGTTAAATAAAATATAGTTTCGCTGTGGTAGCAGCAAGCACACACGAGCGACACAAACTCAGGAGCACCTCAAAGCATGCCGCAAACAATAATTAGGTCGCAAAATGCACGTTGCCTCTTCATCCCACATTAGCAGGTACAGTGTGAAAAGGAAAGCTATATATCAAATCGTGGAGCAAAAAATACGTAGGTGGTCATCTGGTCAATTATCGTCCATCGCCGATGGCCGCGAGCACCAGTGGTAATATTTACTTTGTCTCTTGCGGCACGCTCCCTATAATCCGGAATAACAAATTATGAAATGAATGAAAAACCCCGGTTAAGCTGTCGGCGACCCCTAAACATAATGTTTGATTGTGGCCTAATGACAAGGCGCGGACTCGAAGCCATCTTTTGTGTAATGCCGACTGACATTACCGTAAGCATCTAAGGAAAAACGTTTATTGCTAAAGGACTAAGGTCGAGAATGAAAGCAGGGAGACCTGCTGTTAGTGTTTCTACTAAGGAGGTCCTGGTAATTGAGCAATCATCTACTCTAGCCCGTTGCGGTGAGCAACGCATCCAAAATAAATGAATTTTCTATTTGTTTTATCTTGTTGTAATGCTTTCGTTACAGGATAAAGTGTTGTTATGGACTGGTTCGGAAATCTTCTTCTTCTTTTTACAGCGTTTAGAGAAGAGGAGGCCAGGAGAGTCTATTGTATGTAGGAGATGACTCTAAAAACTCCTAGAAAAATTCTGTCTGTCCTCTGGTATTTTATTCTAATAGTCACTTTGTAAGATACCCACGGAAAGAAAGGGCTTATTCTAAGTATGTATACCAAAGAAAAGTAAATTCTAAGTTGGACACTTCGGCTAACGACGGGGTCAAGGTCGCCAGGGCCGTAGAGGAAAATTTTACTGGAGCTGGGCCGCTACCGGGGCCGTTGGGAGTCACTCATATTTTGCTTAACCGATATTTTTACTGGATTTTCGGTTCAGTTAAAGTTACTTGTACTGTCAAAGTAAGGCGGTGATGCAATCCAACCTTAGTCTTTAGTTATTTTTGTTTTATAAAGTCGAACTGGTATTAGAACTTGAATTTAATAATAAAGTTGGAAATGATGTAATATTTGATACAATTATCTGGACAAAATGCCAATTTGCCAACATTGCAAAAGGCAAGGTGTGCCATGACTAATCTCGCAGAAGCTATTACCGAACCCATTATGACGCAAGATGTCCGGCAGGTCCAAGGATTAGCTCATCAAAGTCAAGTCAATAGCCTATAAGTATAAATAAAGATTGTAGTAAAAGTTTCACTATTATTAAAATGATTTAAGAACATGCTATTTAGTAGAGACAAATTAAATATTTTTGGGGACAGACAAACATAGGATGGCCCTACATATAAAGTAATGTGTATGTACTCATAATATAATATTAACAACCCATTACACAAAGCTCCCAATGATTTTTTAGAAATACACGAGACAAGTATTCTGACAATAAAATTATAAAGAAAAAAATTCTGATTTAGCCATCAGTCATCAAAAGTTGGGTTTATATGTAGAATGAATATTTCTTCTCTCCTAAAATCCTTTTTAAAACTTTCCTGGTCGTTTCCTCATTCATAATGATTGTGGTTATTATGTCACATGAAAACAACCGTAACGACGTTCTAGGCAAGTGTCATTATCAAAACTGCGGAGGCGCAATCACCAATTGAAACTCGTAAAGTGTGACTTGTATAAGTAAGTAAGTCGTAAGCTGATTGGTCAGGACCGCTAGTGCTATTCCTGTCTTGTCCCGGATTCCTGGAAGCGACGGAAGTCCCGGCGGATCCCGCGGCCGCTCCTTATTAATGGGCTGTTTAGACGAGCTCCTTTGTTACGAGCTCACGTCCTGCCACTTCAGCACGCCACCAGAACACAAAGTGTCCACGATATAAAGGTAAAGCTTTATATCATCTGTGCTGTATTCAATTCATTATAATACGATTCATTATTTCTACGAGTAGCTCGAGCTATTAGCTTTGTAATAGTTATAAGTACTATTTTTTATACTTTAACTTTGACAATATAGGTTGAGTCTTTTGACATCTGTCAAATAGTATTAAAATAGTACATCTGTCACTGTCGCTCTCATTTCAAATGTATCCATTCTTCCTGCTCTCATAAACTCATAGTAGTCAATTTTTTTAGAGACGCATCTTAATTTTTTTCAGTTCCTGCCTCTTCATTGCGCTACGGATTTGTCAAAAATGGAAACATACGGCTAAAGTTATAGAATTAAATATAAAACCATACTACTACTAATATCTTGTCGTTTATAATCGGTGGTTGCTCAATAAGTCGATGAAATTTAGTACCAAAAGCAAATGTAATTAGTAGACAGCTTCGGTACAAAAGATATGCTTGATGCTGCGGTTTTGCTCCGCGACACAACTTTAGAGCAAGATAAGAAGTCTAGCTTTATTTTTACACAATCGGCGTTATGTTACGCAATCTATCCACATCTATACAAGAAAATACATCGCGTGTGCCGTACCGTTTCAAGCCACGTCCATAAATAACAACTCTTGTAAAAACTGTAATGTAACATGTTCAACTAAAATTAGTCGCCGAAGTAAGGTGTGCTCATTGTTTTCAGTTTCGACTAGTTTAAATTGACGTATCCTGTCGTCAGATTTCCTGGCGGTGATCCTGGGGATCGGGTGGTTTATTTAGTCGTGAGCTGTTTCTATGTTTCTTTGATGTTCCAATCAACTGTGTTATTTTTAAGGAACTGATACTTTTCAACCCTGATACAAAAAAGGTAAAGTTTGAAGCGCAGTGACATTACTCTCTGCTCTCTTAGTATGAAGAATCAATTTGAAGTTTTTTCATTCATGATTTCACCTTTCGATTTATCGGATACCCGTGAGAATAAGTTAGCTCCTTCGTACCTATTTAAGAAGTTAAAATCAAAGTGAATCGAAGTAGGTATGTATATATTTAGATAAATATTGCAGGATTTGCAGGTAGAGCTCATAGGTTAGGTAGATCATTACGCAGGCTTGTTTACTGGGTATCATCGATTCCTTATTCGGTAAGTATATTAAGATTCGGCAATGCAAAAAATTGATTGTTCTTGCATGTGAGATTAGGAAATGACGGATGGGTGCGATCTTGACATGGTTTGATCGTGAATCATGCGCGTGAGTCACCACGCGACATTAGCAAGGTCGAGCCAACGACCCCAGTAACCTATATCCTGCGTGTCTCCAGGCAATATCATAACAGTCTAGCCACTAGGGCAGTTGTTAATTAGTTATGCTTACGTGACGCGAATAAATTACAATTGTACTTAAGTGGGTGAGTTTTTGAAAAGGTAAAAATACTTTGGTAAGTTACTTAGGTAATTTGTTGTATAAAAATGACTACAGTAGTTGAAAATGCCCTGTTATCTGACATACCGTAACACAACAGTATTAATTCCGGGATTATGAATAGCCCTTACCTCAAAAACTTAAAAAGCCTTAGTCAAAATGTACATCACTAAAATGTATTTTTATTATTCTGAGTAGTTGTTGTGGTAACGAAGCGGCCAAGCCATCTATTTTAAGTTAGGGCTTTTAGAGTTTGAAGCTGGCTTTACACCGATAACTTTTTGACAGAGAGACATATTATGGTTTGTTGTGATATCATTTAAGTAGGCCGAGTGGTAGGGCGTTCGCCTATAGCTGCAAAGGTCCCAGGTTCGAATCCTGCCCGTGCTATATGAGTTTGTATACCAATCTGACTCATGTTAGTTTTCGTGACCACCACTTGCTTCCGGTGAAGGAAAACATAGTGAGGAAACCTGCACTCTGATAACTATCAGCTAGTGTGTGAAATGGAGAATGCAATGGCAAACCACTGCTTTAAAATTGCTAAGAGAGTCTTTGTGTGTGTTTCATCATTCAGTCATGAGGAAATACGACTAAATAAAGAAGAACAAGTACTATGAAACGTTGTTGCAGTCCTTTCATAAAAATTTAGCTAGCTTTGTCAAGGCAGTTGCGCTAGTCTTGCTCTTTTTTGGATCATCCCATGGAACAGGTTCTTGTGTCATGCAATAATTCCACTAAAAGCCAAGCCTATTTATTTGACTTAAATAATAACGATGGCACTCTTAAATATCAACTTAACTCTGAGCTTTTTGTTTTGTATTTCTATTAATCAGGACTGCTCTTCCTCTACATAAAAGTAATAACCATTTCGAAAATAATGAAATACTTTTATAAAATCCCCACTTGAAGATAATAAAAGTAAGGAAAGTTTAAGTGCTAAAACTGAAACATTTTATGACGATCATCACTGCGATTGAACTCGCATATTTGATAGAGAATCGCAAGTTGGCACCATCTGACGCCCACGTGCGTGTCCCAAAGACCACACCACTGCATGGGGCCGCCTTAGAACCGATTCCATTTTACAATATAACCGGTAATAACCGGTAATATTAGGTAACTGGGTTACCGTGGGGGCACTGCGGTAGGCGGTGTAATATTGTGTATTATTTTGATAGATTGTGCAACGTTATCGTACATCGCGAAACGCGAACATGCTTCACAAAATATTCTTGATGTGATTATGACAATAACTACTTATAACACGTAAATTCGTAGTATAATCTGCTTAATCCTTTAAATTACATGAGCGACACATTTCGTCGTGACCCCCAATAATATTCTAATTGCATCTTCTGTTCAGTGTTAAAAAACTTGAATGTTACTTTTATTATAATTGGCTCCATTCAGGGTATTATTTCATCTTAAGGTACCTCTTTATTGAAATATACGTTCGTTTTCTTATATAAACATGAATATATGCACTCTCACAGTTTCTTCATTTTAAACCGTCTGAAGGTGCAATCTCTTGAATGCATGTGGTAACCTTGCCTCATCATGTCTGTAAGAAAGTAACAACAGTATGAGAAAGAGCCTGTGACGAAAGAGGACAGACAGAAAAGACCACCTTGTTAGTAGTAATCGGTTTACGGAGCTTGTTAAAAATTAACTTATTATAAATGGAGCTTAGTAGAGTTCGTAGATATATAACAGTCGATGATTGTTAGAATACTGTCTACAACTCGTGAACATAATTTCAAAATAAAGTTTATACTTAATTCTTAATCTGATTAATTAATGATTCATCATCATCATCATTACAACCGCAAAATATCCGGTGCTGGATAATAAAGGAAATATCTCCAATTCAATGGTCAATTAGTTTATTTTGGGGATTTGCCTAAAATATACTCACCACGCATTTTGGCAGGCGGGTTGGCGCGCAAGTTTTTGATTTGTGTGAGCAATTAAATCGTGACTGCTGCCCATCGGAAGCATTTCCCTTAGTCGCCTCTTACGGGCTACATGCCTCTGATTTTGTGATTTATGAGATGGCGTGGTCCTATTCTAACCCGAACCACACGATGTGGGTGATTAATGATGGGCATTTACCCTATAAATTTCCGAGACTCGGAAATTTATCCATTTATACCCATTTTTCCCAGGAATTTTGGATTTATACCGGGTAAAAATTAAAATCAATTAAAATGTTTATAATTACGATATTTTATAATATATTGTTAAGATTTATTATAAAATAAAGTGTTTAAGCACATATTCAGTTTTTAAATTAAGTACTGTGTAAAAAAATACTAATACATAAAGTGTACAATTTACGTTTTGGTTACAAAAAGACCTGACAAAATATATCTTAATTCTGACTCATTCGCAGCCAACTGGTTTTAGACAATAAATGTTATACCGCGGCGACGAACAAGTTTGCCAAATGCCGGAATTCTATTGAACGGCTAGGCGATCATCGAATCGTAAGGCCCGCCGTATACTTCCCATCACGTGAAAAGGCCGCTGATAGGGTGAGGAGGGGGTGAAACTTGCGCATGGGTACGACTGACGAACCAATCGCGCGCACCGGACGACCCGCCCGACCCCCGCTCACCGCATAGACCGATATATCGTCTACTGCGCAGCTTAACCGCCAGTGGCCTTTTTACGTGACGGCAACTTATACTAGGCCAGATTGCTTTACACGAATGTCTGTAATATATACATTAATAAAACAGTAAAAATATTTTGTCTGTACATTTAGTATTTTTGACTGAAATGGATAGAGAGAAACTTAAAAAGAATAATAACAGAAAGCAAAAAAAAAAATTTTGGAATTACTTGTCTTTCTGTCTGTCTGTTTGTAAATATGTACGCGTTTCACGCAAAAACTACTGGACGGATTTGAATGAAACTCTTTTTGTTGTATAGTTATTAAGCCTGGGCAACATATAGGCTATAATCGATTTTGAAAACAGGAACACCTGATGAAGAACCTTAACAGAACAGCAAAAGTTTATCAGTCTGACGAGCATTTTCTGTTGAGGTATAGAAATCGAAGATCAGGATCATCTGATGAAGAATTTCAAGAGACCAGCTACACTATTACATATATTGAAATGGCGCCTTAGCAAAAGTCGTTCAACCTGATGAGCATTTTCTGCTGACGTATAAAAATTGAAGATTATGGAACATCTGATAAAGAACTCCAAGAAACCAGCTACTCTATAAAATAAATGGAAATAAGGCCTTAGCAAAAGTCGTTCAACCTGATGAGCATTTTCTACTGACGTATAAATAGACAGGAAACAGGATATGACAAAGATGGACTCGGGGTGGGAGTTGTGGTACACGGAAAATTGTAGATAACGAGCAGACGAAGATCGTTTATTGAATGAAGTATCACTTTTGATTAATTTTAACACCGCGACTGTACTACGAGTACCTAATATATTCCCGCGGGACACGGGATAACCAAATGGCTGAAATTTTGAGTACTGGAGTTTAGGTTACTACAGTTTGGAACACAAAAAGATTTTTCATCTAAGCGAAACTCACGCGGGCGAAGCCGCGGGAAACAGCTAGAATCAGTAATAATGAAAAACTTAATTTGAAATTAAAATGCAGCAAACTTAGTTACTAACTCTCTCAAAAACACGCGTGCATAAAATTTTCTCGATAGAAAAATATTGCGAAGTTACCTCCAAATCCTAATCCTAACTAATATTATAAATGCGAAAGTGAGTTTGTTTGTTACCTCTTCACGCTTTACTACTCAACCAATCTTCCTGTTTCACATACACATAGTTAGAAGTACTGAGAAGGACATAGGATACTTTTCATCCCGGGAAAAAGCACTGTGCCCGTGGGAAGTTCACGCGGGCGAAGCCGCGGGCAAAAAGATTTGATTTTTTGTTAATTCTACTTGAAACAGCCATATACTAAATACAATGCATCATTATTTTCAAAATATTATTTAAGATTTTAAATCTGTTGTTTTTGTTTTTTTAATATTTGAACCGAAAATAACTAGTTATTAGTCTTCCTTTTAATCAAAACATACCTAATATTTATACTTTGATTATTATTCTATCAGTATTAAGTAAATAAGGATATTTTCCTTTCATTTTAATTTCTACCCGATATAAATTAAAAATATCGGGTATAAATGGGTATAAATTAATTTTTACCCATTCTACCCATTCTTTCCCATTTTTACCTTCCAGAAATTTATCCAAGCGCCCATCTCTAGGCGTGAATAAGATATTTAACTCCTTTTTACTCATAATCTCTGACAGCCACACGACTGGCAATTGTATTAAAATACATTGAATAGAGTTCTCACCACGATCGCGGCTCCGATAACGTCCATAATTATAAATCGTCACAGCTTTCCGCACGAATTTCCAAATTGATTTTTTGGTAATAGACGTGACCTGACTGGCGTTCTGAGATCTAAGTAGCGAGTTATTTGTAAATAATCGATCGAATATCCGATCGCTACTGATCCGGCGCATGTTCCCGCGCACCTGTCACGAACTGTGTCTACGGTAGATCACACTGTTTGATCGATGACGAATCGATTCATTTCGATGACGACTTTATCGGAATTGTGTCGCCATACCGATTTGGATGATACGCATTTTTTTATTACAAAATTACTAATTCAGGGAAATGTTACCATTTCCAGGATATAACACACCACACCTAATCACATATTTTTCACAGACCAAAAAGTAGGAGGCCAAAATCCTCTTTGGAAATCGTTGCTAAGTTGAGCTATCGATGTACGAGTATCTAAAAATAATAACAAAAGCAAATATTATGATCATAATAAAGGTCTAAGTAACATCAATAACGGTATTGAGTCACAATAAGTAGAAAATTACCAAATGAACGGCCGTAACTAACCTTTATTTAACCAAGTCCCGAGTAATATATCATGGGCCACCGAGACGGCCCTTTTAGAATAAGTTTTGGAAGTGCCGAATAGTAGTTAAACGTGCGTTAAATATATAAAATAGTAAAAGTGCCTTGGAATTTAGGCAGTAGTCTTCCTTACTCTAGAAAATATGTGTACTCGTTTTTTATATGCTGGTTGGTATAACGAAACCTACGTTATTGATGATAATAATCATAAATGACATCTTAATCCTCCTAACTAATATTATAATGTAATAAAGTGAGTTTGTTTATTTATTTGTTTGTTTGCTAAAAAAGTGAATGTTTTCTAGCTTTTTTTCTTATTTATATTCCTCGCTCCCACAGCAGCAATGAAATATCTTTTCCATAAATTAAATATGTTAGTAAAGTCGATAGAACTGTTTAACTCGATCAATTTTTCACGTAAGTGGAGGCAAGCGGCGGGAGGCGCCGACAAAGCCCCGAAGTGGGGGCCACCGCCGCCCTGCGTGCGCGCATACCACCAGTAATTTGGTAATAACATGACACTTCACGATCGATGGTGTTATATCTTTATAAGTTTGGGCACCACACGCTGTTTAGGGACATTTTCAATGTTATGTTTTATAATATGTTGGATTGAATAATGTGCAGTTGAAGATATAAAGAAATATTATATTTTATACAAGCTTAAGAAATTTTCTCGATTGACACAATGAAATTAAAAATGCGGAGTAGTAAGATGTATGCATCACATAAAGAAAGACTCTTTTGCATTGTGCGTGCAATAGTTCAAGAAGATTCATGAAAAAAAAAATAAGTGCGTGGAAGGAAATATAAGTAGAGTAAGAGATAGCAACAACTCTACCCACTATTAAATTTAAATGAAATAACTATAATTGAAAACAACAACATTTACACAGCTTAAGGTAAAATTAGTCATCATAAAATTTTGTACCTACCTTAAGAAGTAAAGTAGTGTGATGCGGAGATTAGGTTTCTATGGGGTGAAGGACCTAAAATATGCCGTGATATAAAAAGAAAAACATAAATCTGGCCCTTATCTTGATTAGTTAGTGGTGAAGCTAGAACATAGTATAAATGAATCAATAAAAAACTCATAATAAAGCAATGGAACACGCACGACTTAGCAGGTTTACGAACAAAACATAATTTCATATAAGTATTCTGAAAATCCTGAAATACACACGCACGTTTGCATTTTATTACAAGAAGAAGGTTAATTTTGAAGTTTTTGGAGAAATCAAAAAGAATCGAGAGCATAGAGAGTATATAAAACCCACCAAGACAATAATATACTAAACTACTACGAAAAAAATAGGAAGAAAAATTTGTAATCTTCGAGTGCTTTACCTAAGTGGCCACTGAGGATAACTATTTAAAGCGTACAGTCGGCCACATAGAAAAGTATACTACCTCGAAGGTAGAAACTTAAACAAGGTGGTATACTTTTCTATTTAGGCAGCCCACCGTAAATGTAATGCAGTCAATAAAGATTAAAATTTGGTTGGTAGCCCTAGCCGGGGTCAGGGCGGCGGCGTGACCGCGTAGGCTCGCGTTTTGGCCGCCGCCCACACCCCACATAACCTATTGTCTACCCACTACTGGCGCGAGACGACTGGGAGACGTGATGTCACGTCATCTACTGATAAATGTCATTAGGAAAATATCATCCAGCGTTCTCATGACTGTTTATGTAATTATTTACCTACTTAACAAACTTTTACCGGCTTCGCTATTTACACCTAAAGTATAACGCCGCCTTTGGTGAAATCTAAACACCTCGTATAAGTATTCCAACCCTAGTTAAAGAATCTACGATTTATCACTTATATATCATTTCCTTTCATTAATTATGTTTTAGTGGATATACGTAGACGTACTTACATAATATTTTTTAAAATTAAATAGCACAATTTAATTTTTTGAAGGCTCAACTTTTAAGTATACTGCAAAGCGGACCATTTCTTGCGATTTAAAGCATTAACGGATTAAGGCGGACCACACGGTATTTAGCACGCCTTCAGCAAAATACAATTAAAATTGCGAGCATCAAAGACATCCTATTTCTGTAGCGGTCTTAATGTAGGGTAAACAACACATTATTTGTCGGTAACAATTGCTGTGTCCGGCGTCTGTGTGATTATTTCAGACGTTCTCGGTAACTGAGGATTACTGGACTTCTTGTGTGGCGATGGGGTGCGCGAAGCTTAGTTCCGTTCGGTTGTAAAGCGGATACAAATTGCCGTAGACAGACCGACTGTACATGTATTTCTATATGTACCGTTAAAGGATATTGTGGTTCACAGACATGTTCAAGATAATGTTACTCAGAGGAATAAATCGCATACAGGATGAAAAGTACCTACAAGGTCTGAAGATATCATACGGTGTGTTCAATATTTTAAAAACCACTCTAGCAACAAAGTAGTGGATACATGTGATCATACATTTGATACAGGCATAAGTGAATGTAATAAAGTTGGTAGGAAATCATGAAAAGATATGAATGGATTGTATTCGGGAAGATATGAAGATTTTGGGGGTGGATTAAATTTTATTGTGGAGAGATATGACATTTTGTGCCGACCCCAGATAATGAGATAAGGTATGACGAAGATGATAACAAAGTTGCTAAGAAAAACCAAATAAAAATCTTGATTCCCATGCAATAGAACAAAAATTTGCACAAAAAGTTTAAAATAAACTTAACAAGTGAGAACTCGACTTTAAAATAAATTGCAGTTATGAATTTCAATAGAAATGTATTAATAACAATAGCAGAGAGACTAGGCAATAAAGAAAGGATCGTGGGCGTGAGAAAGAGCGCGGGCGGCAGCGCGCTGGAGGTACTAATGTACTAGTCAAACATGTATGTCTTGTCTGTGCGTCTGATCCACTGCAGCATTGTCTGCGATATGCTTTCGGAGATTTGTCCAAGTGCGAAACTTCTGCTTGCAAATCAAACATGTTACTTAGAAAGATTGAAAGTGTTTTGGCAGAAATCTTTTCCAAGGTTTTGAATCGAGTACATAAGTAGGCTTAATTTCCGAACTATTTACCTTGTCTTGTTGCAGCAAAGATCAGCCCTTCAAATAATTTAATGATGAAGGACTCTTACAGCAAAAATGTAATTAATGGCCTATCAAAAGTCTAATCTTAAATGCAACTGAGCATGTGCACGATTTTCATAAACATAAGCACGATAACAGTACAGTAAGTTATCATGAAGAATCTATGTAGGACGAAGACAGACAAGAACTGCTTTTGATGTAGCTGACCTATAAGAACTGAAGCCATCTTATATTAAAATTAATGAGAGTACATAATATGACTATTTCTCTGAAGACAAAGATACCGGGAATAACGCACAAGTCAGGATTCATTAATCGATTTAAATCAAATATCATAATCATCGAATGTGTGATTTTCAGGTGAATTGGTATCCATAAAAACTTTTCTTTTTACACTACACTACTGTCGTCGCCAGTCTTCTAGGTACCCTACCCCATGACGGCAACGATTTAGGCTCAATTTTTTATTTAATGTAAATTATTAGTTATTATGTTTATTTTTTAGTAGTTTTAATATTAGATTTTAGTTTTCTTAGTTAATTTAGTGTTCAAATGTATATATATGTATGAATTGTAAATTGTTATTGAATAAAAATACTGTAAGGTTAAAAACAATAAGTTGTTCTGCAATCTCATTATTTTTCTTCCATGGTGTGACCGACTACTAGTTTCTGATCCTTATCTCGCCTCTCTCTACTCTCACGTCCTCTCTTGACTAATTGCCCGTGCTCACCACCCATGAAATTACACCATTTAAATACATATATTTCAAAACAATAACCAAGAATTCTGATAAAAACCAAAGATTACAATTTCATTTAATAAATTTTGAATTCAATTTCATAAGTAATTGTTTTATTATTCTAACATAACCCTTCGCGGGTTACAAACCGAAACGGCTTAGAGTGATTAAGGTCTAGTACTTCTGACAAAACGTTCAAGTGACCGTGACAAATAACTGGCTTTGGATCCAATGCTATATTATTTCCTAGTGCAGCTGAGTTGAGCTTGGATGGACAGACTTAGGGTCGAGGATCGGTTACTGTGCGTCTTTTAATTGTCAGCTCTTGAGAAAACCAGGTTTAATTGTCAGGTAAGTCCCAGGCATGTTATTAACTGGCGGTCAAGTACACGTTAGCTTCAGCATTACATGCTTTTACCCTATATTTCCATGCGCATACCTATGAATGATAATCGCCCTGTGAGAGCATTCCCATCCCACTTGGTATACCATTCCGATCAGATTATTTATTTATTGAATTGGTATAATTTTCTTACAAATGCCGTAGTTATTTTCTTGGAAAATACGTTCAATTTCTCTGTTTATGTCATTATTTCTTATTTGTAATCAGGTTTTATTGTCCGCCTCGAGATATTTGGGTTGTGATCCGCGATCTCTGCGCCGCCCGGGGCTGCATGACGAATCCAATTAACAACACTAACGAATACTGTCAGACGTACACTATTTATGTTTCCTTACAGTCGCACTGTAAATATTTAGTTCGAGAGGCGTCTGGCATCGGCCTTGTCTTATCTCATCATCGGGTGCGAACGTTTTCACGGGCAACCCTGTTTGCGGTGCTGACATGTAAATAACTAGCAACTGGCAACGACCTGCCTCTGAAGAATCTGTCGGTGTTCTGGGGTTTATTTATTTAGTCGATGGTAGATAGTCACTTGCTACCAATATGATAGCCAAGAAGATTGCGCCGTTAATCAAGCGGCAAGTGTGCAATAACTAGGTTGTGGAAATGTACGTCGCCTAAATTCTACTCAAATCGTGCAATCAAGCACAGATTCATTTCAATATTGATACACCCTTTCTTCTACAGCTTAAATCTTGCTGGAATCGAGTACGTGAGGCACATAGAGATACCAACTATCATATAATGTGATCCGTTACACCAAAGAGACAAAACGTGGGAGAAAATATATATTTTAATTTGCAGTATGCCGTCAAGAGGAAGCTGAAACGTCATGAATCGAATTTTAGTGGAACAGAGGATGCAAAATCCCTTCCCCTCATATTTGTATCATCGTGTCATATAATTAAGATTCGAATCTGTTTCTATCTCTAATTTGTTCGGGGACGTAGCGCAAGCGCGAAGCGGTGGTTCGGGTCGCGTGGGCTTCGACAGGTGATGTTGCTCGATTATCTGCTAATATATACCCGCTCAACTTCTGTTCTCTCATATTATATTATTCATTTAGACACAACGCAAACGAGCTCGCTAAATATAGAGAGCGGCATTCCAAGCACAACGCCTTGTTCTTGGATTGTTTTATTATCCTTTTTCGATTGCAATTTCTTATTTTTAAATGGCACTTGAGTTGGTCCGGCAGCTCCTATTTGGAGCACTGTTTATTGTTATTGGTGATGTCACCAGCGCGCCATCATCGCAGGGGGCCCATTTTGGAATCTTTACGATCAACACCTCCACATATCTGCAGTTCATTCACCGTAGATGCGAATGTGAATGTCATTGTCAACTCTGATTCGCCTATCTGAATCGGTGGCACTACGACTTGTTTTATGTGCATTTTATGATCTGATTATTGTAAACGATTTTACTGATTTACCATAAAGAATTGAGATACTTAGGTCCTAATATCCTGGGTGGGGACAAAGAGACTTGACATATGATAGTGGCCAGAAATCATATTAAATATTGCAGGTATCTTATCATGCTGATATAGTTAAGAGCTGATATAGTTTTAGAACTAAATAGCCTAATAACTATATTTAAAGTAAAAAGTATCTTATGAATATGATATCATTACAGAAATTGTAACATCACTCATGGATATTTTATTTTTCAGCGGCTTTCTCTCGCCAGGATTCGATTGGAATATTCTTGTCACATAGACCGAGAGTCGGGAACGAAGCCGGGATCTATCGCTTCTATAGATTGTTCTAAGGCAGGTATTTAAATGAGCTGCACCTATTTACGGCATTAGTGTAGAGTGGACGCTATAAATCGAAATGAGGTCATCATATTAAATGTAGCATTAAATCTGAATACGATCGCCCATAGATGATCTTTTCTGATTGACCATAAGTTACCGAAGGCTGTAATCTAGGTATTGATAGGTACATCCATACTATTCGATCACTTTTATGAGAGATAATTGATTGATTGAAAATGATGTAAGCAGGCTGACAGGACAACAATACTTGATCATCATGACAGCTAAACAATTAAATTCGAAGCCGTTTACCAAGTTGGAATATACTCATGATATCATCATGGCCAGTAATGTGTTTATGACATAACCTTAGGCCGATCCATACATACAGATAATAGCTAATTATTGCATTCAGCTATGAATCTGTGATTGAAATTAAGGAGTGTGACATCGATATTGGACCAATAAACATCCCAGCGTGTGCGCAAAATGAACTAATATTAGATACAAAAACGGTACATAATTAGTATAATGTTCCTATTATTTCCGCTTTGTCCAAACATAGGACTCCTCTATAGATTTTTACCTTGTTTGTTAAAGATATTACTGTTTTGAATATAATAATCGTGCCGCAAAAAAATTCGTTCCATTGCTCTAAAATTTTAATGTTATTCCTCGTACTTCGAGCTAAATTTAATTTCATTCATGCTCATCAGCCTTAGTTTTAGTGTAAAAAAGTTTCAAACACTTCATGCATTTATAAATATTCGAAATACAAACAATCTTGTCCACCAAAGCATTATAAACAAAAGGGCGTGTGAAACTTAGATCAAACATTATGTGTGAATACCTTGCGTGAAATCAGTGTTTTACTTCGGTGTGGTCTAAGAAAAAATGCTGGCACGATCACACAAGCCATCAACCCCTGGCAATTCGCCACGGCGTCCTCATCATGACCATCATCATTTGTCCTCCGATCACTCGCTGCGGAGGGATGCCGCCCTTTTTTGTCGGACCCAAATGTGGTGTCAGATGGTAATGTTATGCCAAATTATGTCACCTTTTACGTTTTTGAGTTTGTATAATTAAGAGCAAATTATGGAAATAACCCAATGTAAAAATTACGAAGATAACTATTTCTAAATTTTGAAGGTGAATAATAAAATCGAAGAGTTAAGTGGAGAGTTTTTGAACAAAGCTCTGTCTGGAATTGGTTTAACTTTGTCATACCATTGTCAACAAATCGAAATCATTCGGGACTTTAAAAAAAATGGAAATATACAAAAGCACGTTTAGAAACACGTTTCCAAATTAAGTGTCTTTGCTTTTGTATGGTAATTTTTATTACAGGTATCTACATGATTGAGATGGCAATGTGTGGAGGGAAAAAGCCTGAACCTTTGAAATACCTTGCGTCGAGCACCGAGACAATAGCCGATAGAGCCGTTAATGACTGGATCAATGTCATGATCATTGTGTCAGTTTTTCTCCTTAATAATTTTAATAGGTCTGTTGTTCAAAACGGCAAGCATGAAATTCAATATCGATTTAAAAACAATATTTATTACATACTTATTAGTTAGGAACTAAAAACAGTAATTGTTGACCAATAATTTTAATCTTCTTTTTCATTTTAAAATATTTTTCAAATCTTGTTAATAATAATGTGACTAGCCCCCTACTGTCGAAGAGAATGCTACGCCCAATTTCTAGTCTTTATTTACATGTACAGTCAACAGCACATCAACCTACTCAAATTCATTGCAAATTCGACTCTGCGGCCGCGGCATAAGAGATCATGCAGGGTAACTTGAGGTGCGGTCGACTGTACATAAGAGTAGAAGCGGTGGTGGCCGAGTGGTTAAGGCACCCGCCTGTGGCTGCAAAGTTCCCTGGTTCGAATCTTGCCTGTGCTACATGAGTTTGTATACCAATCTGACTCATGTACCTATGTTAGTTTTGATCGACCACCACTTGCTTCCGGTGAAGGAAAAGGAAAACATCGTGAGGAAACCTGCACTCTGGTTGATGATTATCAGCTAGTGTGTGAAATGGAGAAGGCAATGGCAAACCACTCCATTAACATTGCCAAGAGAGTCGTTGTGTGCGTTTCATTTGATATAATGACCACGACCCTCAGTCATGAGGAAATACGACTAAAGAGAGAGAGAAGAGTAGAAGATTATTATACTTTAGTACATTATGATATGACATAGATATCGCCATGAAAATACCTGTACCTGAGCAACGTCTACCTAACCAAACCACAACCCTTTCATTGATTTACCAATCAAAAAATTTAAGTAAAAATACTTCTCAGTCTAAATACCATTTCTAGTAAAAACCTGAACATCGGAAAATTAAAAAAAAAAAAACAATACCCGATTTTCATTTGCTCTATGAATTGAAACTTATACAAACAAAGACGTGTTGTATAAAAATCAAAACATCAGGGGTGGGATCAAAGAGTCGGCGGACCGGAGCGGCGCGGGCGCCAAGATCGCAACGATACCCTCGCTAGAACAGTAATCGTCAATAAAATCTCAATTTAGATGGCACCGATACCGGGTGAGTTACGGACGGACAGTCCACTACACGAAAACCTACTCGACGATGGAATGCGCCTTTGACAGGACCTGCTAACGAATTAGGTGCTTACACGGAATCCTTTGACGACTCTTTTGTTTTTGTTACTTTGATTTTCGATTATCAAAAAAAATTAAACCATGATCATGAGACAACTAAGTTTCGCAAACGATAAAGGCCTAGATCTACGTTGCAGTACGATACGACTCAACTACCTATACAAATTAACATCGGCTTGACGCCTCACCGACAGCGAAACGCCTACAACTATTCATATCGCTTTTTTGTCTTTTTGCCTCAACCCTGGCCAGTCAGATAAGAAGGACATCGAAGTGGGCATTTAAAAATAAATTTGTCGAAAGTGATAAATGATGGATATAACTTTTATTATTTCAAATTAAATTAACGATCCGAACGTAGCCTCTACCTTTTCTCACATTAGTGGGATCTTATCTGGAATGATTGCTTCCATTACCTTAGAGAACGGACACGTTGTTTTGTAGGTGAGGCAAGATAAAGAGATTAATGCGTAAAGCAATTAATTTTGATTGAGGTGTGTTTTATTAAGTAATTGTTTTTGTTCCCAATGAGATTAGTGACGCACCGTGAAGTTTCAATCAGCTGGGATTTGGTCCTTCTCTCTTGGTTACTGAAAGCACTGAGCTTACTTTGACTGAACATCACTATTGTCAGTAATAGTGGACAGAAGAGAGAAGACGAAAGATTATAAAGATTTGCTTATGGTATTTAGATTATCAAGAGTTAAGGTAGTGTAAACACTGGCTGTCCAGAGGCTACAAGCTTGGTTGAGTTGGCCCAGATGTGGTTGTACTCTGTGCAAAAGAAAATCTGAGTTCTTCCACCACCATTTATGATAAAGTACCTAATAACGACCTTGAAACTTTCTAACTATAAATTCAAGTATATGTAGAGAAAGACTGAAATTAAGGTCCACAACAAACTTAGGAGAAAGAATAAAATTGATTGCCTTATAATTAGTAAAGTACATCAGAAAAAAAGATATCACATAAAACACAGGAAAGCGCTGTTCAGAAAAATAGTCAAAAGTAGTAGAAATTCGAATCGATTTGGGATAAGGTGAGATGGAAACTGGGTGGTGAAAAACTAGTGGTGTGCTTGAGTCGTCCTTTTATTACAGCATCATAGTGTTATCTAGCCTTAAGATCCCCAAGATAGAGAGGCCAAGTCGTAAATGTTATTAAGGTTTAAAATTTAACATTAGGAGAAGTTTGGCGTGTGTCGTTCCCACACGGCCTTTAATACATTTTCCATGTTCCAGTTAGCGCCCCATAAATTGATTAAGGGCCTGCGGCGCTGCTCAAAAGTTTTTTATGTGTCACAGGGATAAAGCATGGATCGAACAGAAGTAACTTTATAGCTATATGAATGAATGTATATCTGACTACGTTTATCGTTACCTATAAATCCTATGTTATGCGTACTTATAGTCGTATTTGTCGTCGTCTTCTTATAGGTAAGTTCTATAAAGAACGTTCAGGGTATTATTCTCCGACATGGTGAAAAACCTTTAAAATAGACACCTACAATAAATCTACATGAGATTACTTTCATATTTAGGTCTCTGAGAATAAGTTAAGATAATGTAAGCGTATTGCTTACAATAAAAAAAAAATATAACAATGTAATTAATCAAGAAAAATAACAATCACTAACTTCTAGATTCATAGGATGGAAATCGACTTTCATTCAACATTACATTCCATTTCTCTACTCTAGTTGTTTTGTGTCATTTTTTAAGTGTGAGGCAGGTAATACTTAGTGGCTGCCACACTGACCGGCTATGGATAGCGTTCTCAAATTGATAAACAATTTATTTATCTGTGCTAACAACACAAAGCTTTTGTTTATTGATTAAAAGTTTAGAGTATTAAATAAATAGACTAGTTTTTGGTGGCTGCGCGAGGTGCGAGCACCTCGCGTGCTGTGCAGGGCAATTATTTAAGGGAAGTTGCGATTGTTCGAAATTTGTTGGGAAATTATGAAAAAGTCATCTACAAAAGAAATGTTGTCGGTTGTTATTAGGTGAAGAGCCGAAAGAGTACTTTGCCTTATGCTCTTTGCTGTTAAAACGCAGCTCGGCCTACGGCCTCGCTGGCGGCGCAAGCTCGGCCTTCGGCCTCGCTTGCCCCGGCTGGAGGAGGGGCTCGGCCTCCGGCCTCGCCTCGCCTCTCGGATTCATATACGCAGCTCGGCCTGCGGCCTCGCTTGCCGCGGAGCCTCGGCCTTCGGCCTCGGCTCCCCGTCTGGTGACTTGAGGTATGAGTTGTCATCATCACGTCATCCATGAATGGCTCGGCCTTCGGCCTCGCCTGGACGCAGCTCGGCCTGCGGCCTCGCGGGCGCAAGCTTCGGCCTCCGGCCTCGCTTGCGCGGCTGGGGGGGGGGTAGCTCGGCCTTCGGCCTCGCCTCGCCTCTCGGATTCATATACGCAGCTCGGCCTGCGGCCTCGCTTGTCTGGTGACTTGAGGTATGAGTTGTCATCATTACGTCATCCATGAATGGCTCGGCCTTCGGCCTCGCCCAATTCTTTTCGCACGAGACGGAGCTCGGCCTTCGGCCTCGCGGGCGCGGCTGGGAGCTCGGCCTTCGGCCTCGCCTCGCCTCTCGGATTCATATACG
This sequence comes from Ephestia elutella, assembly GCA_018467065.1. Classification (NCBI taxonomy): domain Eukaryota; kingdom Metazoa; phylum Arthropoda; class Insecta; order Lepidoptera; family Pyralidae; genus Ephestia; species Ephestia elutella. The sequence continues at coordinate 13,166,096 of CM031580.1, read as the reverse complement.
CAGCTCGGCCTGCGGCCTCGCTTGCCGCGGAGCCTCGGCCTTCGGCCTCGGCTCCCCGTCTGGTGACTTAAGGTATGAGTTGTCATCATCACGTCATCCATGAATGGCTCGGCCTTCGGCCTCGCCCAATTCTTTTCGCACGAGACGGAGCTCGGCCTTCGGCCTCGCCTGGACGCAGCTCGGCCTGCGGCCTCGCGGGCGCACGCTTCGGCCTCCGGCCTCGCTTGCGCGGCTTGGGGGGGGGGGAGCTCGGCCTTCGGCCTCGCTTGCCCCGGCTGGAGGAGGGGCTCGGCCTCCGGCCTCGCCTCGCCTCTCGGATTCATATACGCAGCTCGGCCTGCGGCCTCGCTTGTCTGGTGACTTAAGGTATGAGTTGTCATCATCACGTCATCCATGAATGGCTCGGCCTTCGGCCTCGCCCAATTCTTTTCGCACGAGACGGAGCTCGGCCTGCGGCCTCGCGGGCGCAAGCTTCGGCCTCCGGCCTCGCTTGCCGCGGAGCCTCGGCCTTCGGCCTCGGCTCCCCGGCTGGTGACTTGGCTGGCCCATACAAAACTCTTCGAAAAAAATTTCGAAAAAAAAAAAAACCTGTCAGTTTGGGGGTCCCACGGTCTCAACATAAAAATTTGTCTATGACGGTAAAAGTCTACGAGTCCGTTTTCCCCCCCAAAATCCCCAATGAAGTTTGTATGAAAAAACAAAATTTAGTATGAAGAAAAAAAAAAAGTCAAAAAAACCATAGACTACCGCCGGCTGTGGTCGTTGCCCAGGGTCCTCTATGACATTTGGTCGAGCACCCCCCACCTATCTATTATGGTTTCCGCGGGCAGTACCCCCTATCAGTCCGGAACTGCTCCAAGTTCCACTTTCGTATTTTTCCTGACCTTACAGTTCTCCCCTCCATACATCCCCATCATTACTTTTTCCAAGTTCGCAATTCCGTAGAACAAAACAAACTATGTCAAATCAGTCAGTCAGTCAGTGGTAATGCAGCTATATATATATAGGGGAACCAACCAGCTGGAAGCTCGGCCTTCGGCCTCGCTTCCAGCTTGGTTGGTTCGAACTAGGTAAAACTTCCACCAAATACATGAAAAATGCATGAATGATTCTTAATCTTTTGATTATCGGAAATTAATATAGTTAATAAACGTAGATATTTAAAAATAAATCCAGATAGTTAATCTTCATAAGCATTTGGTGCCAAAATCAGCGTAATGGAGTGAACTAATTTCCTGTTAGGAAATTGCTTTACTGAATATGTACGATTTTCCTAAAAGCTTTCTGTTACAGTCATCGTGCCAACATCAATCACTTGCAATGGACCGATGTAAAAACATATTTTCATAACAATGGAGGACATATTAGTTATTGTTACGAAACTACCATATTTGTAGTTCAAATGACTTGTATGTTTTTTAATGGCTTTATATGGTTTGTTGTATGTAAGTTTGTATAAAAAATCATAATAATGTAATTCCAAAAACTTTGTTTTTCTGAATGAAAATGGAGAATTATTTCAAAATTTTAACGACGACCTTTATTTTTTAAACTGGCCATTTATTTGGATTAAAAGTAAAATATGATATGAAATAAAAAAGGAAATATTCTAAATTTGAAATGTTCAATAGGTGCAATGAAGTCAGCCAGCAATTTAGCGCGGGAGGTTTGGTAGAGCTGAACAAAAAAGCGCGATGTGACAATATAAATAACAATTTGGCCCACCCCGTTCGAATGTGGTTCGTCGGATTAGCATAAGAATGCCGCATCATGGACGCCCACGATTCCACGACCCTATACTGTCCCTCGTTGTCTCTTTATACGTCGAATTTAATTTTGATTTACGACTATCCACACAATCGTACGCAAAACATTCTTCGGCACCAAGGAACATACCTACCTACACCCGACGATTGCACCGGCCTTTGTGTTGTTTAAAGTACTTGGTAAATAAAGTACCTAGGTATCTTATGAGTGATTCTCACATGGCCATAAATTGTACTTATGTGTGTTTAAGTTATCATTATAAATATTTTTAGTTTTACTATCTCTCTCTCATCTGATCGCTTTCCCAGTTGCATCCTCAGCATACGAGTCGAGTCGACAAAGGGTCCGCTGTTATTTGGTACTCGCCGGGTTATTTAATACTATACTATCGGTACTTAATTAAATAATCGCAAAATGACCATACCTTCCTTAAAATTCAGAATAACTTAATTAATAAAGGCAAGGATGTGTCATATATCACAAGAACCCACATTAAAGTCGATTCAAAGTGCTTCTTAAGATCCTTTATGCAAATATCAGTAAAAATATCACAGTGAATAATTAATTGAGGGTTCGCATCTGACATATTCGAGCAATAAAATGATGCATGACGGTTAATATGTTATTTTAATCTAATTATTTTAAGCAGTTAATAAATTAAGTTTTTTTTACACTTTGATATTTTTACTGGCCGCGTTTTTGCAGAAGTTCCAAACATGTAAGTATATCCTTTAAAGTACCTACTTATTTATTAAATTTATTTTTTGATGTTAACGTCATTTTTTAAAACTTTGCATACAACCTACAACACTAATTAATACCTACAATGTTCATAATCAGTAAAATATATGAATGATCAATTGAATTAGATTGATTCCCTTGCTTCAGAAGAAGGCACTTGCCTTGCCATAGGCCCTGGTCGCCCGGTTATAAAAACCATATCAGAATCCGCTACAGTGAGTGATGACCTTTCAACCCGATAGTTAAGAAAAATCAAAGATTTCGGAAATCACCAATTCAATAATACCTATTAGTGAAACAAATAACTAGTAAATACACAAAATTAAAGTAGCCAATAAGTTTAATGGACATTATGGACAAATAGATATATCATGGAGGCTTAATTCAAAATAATATCATGTCCGACAAAAATAAACTAAATAATAAACAGCGTGCTCAGTGTTAATACGCATTTAAGATAATATATTTATACCACACAAAAATAAATGTCCACCTAATAAATCGTGCCCTGCCGGACCTTATCGGTTTTCGAGAGGCGACAGTAAAACGCGATAAGGACGTGGTCCACGGATCGCCAGTTTTGAACCTTGTAACGTGTACGTTTACGTTCGGTTGGTCATACATTTCGCGAGGGGATACGTTCGAGTGGACAAGATTGGGTCTAGAGAGTCAGGTTGCATCGAGACGGGCGCGACTGCAGCGTAATCGGTGTTGCATCTTAATTTAGTTGTCTTGTATGGTGGGAGGCGGCGCTGTGGGACACAACCTAACCCACTGCGAAGGTAAAGGACGCCGGGTTCACAATTAAGGAAAATACAGAAATTCAACTTAATAGAATTTGCGCCCCAACTCCTCAACAACCAAAAGATAACGCTCATCTGATACCATTTTCAGATATATTTTTTTCATTTAATCATCTACCAAGTTGCTTGGTGTTTCCCGGCGGGAATTCTGAACTGTTAATCAATCAATACTATCATCAATAGATTCAATGAGATCTAATCATGAAGTTAAATGATTTTATAAATTCAACTATGTACTTAACTGAGATTAGGTTAAAGAAAGTGAGCTACACTAATATCGGGGCCTTGCTCCTGTGAATTTTGGGATAAAAAGTACCCGGTAAAAGTAAATAAGCTATTCCCGGCATTTTTTTACCTGCGTAACAAATTTCTTCAAAATTCGTTCACTAGATTTTGTGTGATAACATAAACCCACTCATAAAATACCCAAACTTTCGCATTTATAATATTATAAAGTAGTATTAGTAGGATTACATAAGTTATTGTTCTGTAAACTCGTTGTTTTTTACTTAGAGATTGTCTGGTGCATATATCGTCGTATTTATTATACGTGAGAATAAAAAAGGCTTTATGGATTTAATTGGGTAGGTAGGTCTTCCCTCTTATGCAGCTGAAATTGAAATTGCTGTACAACCTGTAATGGCTGTAAGTATTTTAAGGACGTAATGTAATCTGTGGGACTACTACTATGCACTCACCACATTGACGAACTCCTGGAATGTGATCGCGTCGCTCGTCGCACTCCTGGCTTTGTCCAGTAGTATCTGGACAAGCAAATGCGAAAGATTAATGAGTCTGAAAAGTATCAGGACAATATTGTATCTCGGCTTAATAATTGTGGAATGCTTTTTTATATTTATATCATCAAGTAAGTAAGTGCTTCATTTAGTTATCACATGCATTGGAAATTATGTTAAATGCTAGCCAAATTTAGATCAGCATTAATTATCTACTTGCTGTTTTATAGTAATTTTGAGGACACGGTGACTTAAAAACGTAATAGAGTCCTTACCTCTCGTTTGTGTGGAGGCACTTGTGAAATAAAGTCCGGATTCTGGAGCGTCAGCAGAAAGTCGGCCCACGGAATCTCTCCGAAGCCTTCGGGATCAAACTGAAACAAAGCTCGCGCTCAACCATTTCGTAACGGTCACGTAGAGAAAGCTTTTTATGATCGCAAAAGAAATAAAAAATAGGAATATCATAACCGACTTTATACGACTTCACACATGCTTGATATTTTCATTTCCAAAAAGAAAGGAACAAAAAATGTAAGCGCCCTATCTCCTACGACGTATTATCTGAATGTTCGCGACGTGACGACACATCGTTTGTAGATGCGGCGCTACCGGCCGCTGCCTTTATTTTATCTCCTTTTAAAACATTTACACCGCGCTTCTGTGCATTTTAATCAGCGTAAAGCTAAGAATATTCTGTGAATTTTGCCTTAGTATCATCATAACACATAAAACGACAGTTTTTATGATTTAAGGATATTTAACACCACGGTTATCTGGAGAGATCTCACCAATTTTCAAATGCTTCTTCGAATATAAACAATATAAATATTTTTATTTTTATTTTTGGGTAGGTATTTTAATTTTTATATAGGTGCATCAGAAGTACAAATAAATTATGAAGATTTTGTTTAACAGAAAGAGCCGTCCTCCTCCGGTAAGAACGAATTTCATGTAGACTAGGTAAGTATAGTTAAGATTCTACTCTGACTCTACCAATATGAATTCTGTGACTCTACATTAAATCTCGTAACTTTTTGACAGTGCGAGCCATTATATGGCAACTTTTACTTGTAGTTGTTTTTGGTGTGATCTTCTTTTTCCAAAAGATTGATATTTTTATCATTGCTCTGAGATTCAAAACCACTATACATTGACGCATTGACCATAAAAAGGACAGAAGTGCGATCTGTTAGTAAATCAATATAAAGACATAGCACACAGAAACAAAACGAAAAGATGCCATCTTATAATAATTTGATTCCATATCACGTAGATTGCCGTGTGAATTTAAAATATTCATATCACTTACCCTATCAAAAAGAAGGCGCCATTTCTGAAAAATAAATAAACACACCACATGTAAATGAATACACCACCGGTGAGATGCAAGAGATATTAAGATGAGATACGATATTACCTATAAGTATCAGGGATTGATATGACATTATAACTAGGTATCTAAAAATTATTTACATACTTAACTTAGATACCATTCAATTTATGCAACGAAGTTGGATTTATGTAAAACGGATCATTTTATTTGACTTATTTAAGTATTGTAATCACAGACGAGGTATGTATTTAATGAAAATTAGATCTAAGAATATGAAAGCTCTGTTCGTATAAAAAGTGTTTCCTCTTTCAACTCACATCATGCATCAACTCCCTCCTGATTTCCGCCTCGTCCAGCTCAGAGCCGAGATCAGTGTGGTCTGTGTCGTAGAGGGGTTCCGCGGCCCTGGACAGGGAGCCCAGCGAGTCCCGGGCCGAGGCGAGGGAGCCCGTGACCGTCGGCAGGACTCCGGCCTCGATCCCGGACTCCATCGAGGTGTTGGTCGACAGCAGCGTGGTGGCGGCGGCGGCGGGCGCGCGCAGCTCCGCGCCGCCTCCGCATCCACTCCGCAGCCAAACCGACATCCCAAATACACCATCCACCCAGCCGTTAACAATCCTTATTCCAATCTTTTCATTCGATTTTTTTTCCTTTAATTACGTCGTTTAGATAACAAAGGTTGTACAATAGGCGCACAACCGTATTCGGTGTTTTGATAATTTAAAGGTTGTATTCAAACGTGCAAGAGTGTACCTATCAAAAATACATTTCTAAAACTGGACAGATTTTCCGGGACAATTTTCTTTGCTTCTTTGGACGCCTTGGTTTGGACTTTAGATATTGGACAGATAGGTATAAAAATAGTGGCAATAAAGAAAGTGTAGAGGAAGAATTTAAGGCACGTATGTTTTTGGCGATTTGTAGAACACCTGGAACAAACAAAAGATTTATTAAGTGGGACAAGAACAATGAAGTCAATTTCAACCCCTTCAAGTTAGGCCAAGTTTCTAAAAGCATTTATATTTGGCCTCCTAAATGGCTTCTAACGTTAAATTTAGTGAATAGACCCAATTCTACAATTAACGACCATTATTTCAAAAACCTTTTGTGAAGGCATACTATGAATAAAGCGTTCCGCGATCAGATAACTATCGATCGTTGGGACAACGAGACGGAAATCTGAGAGTAAGTATAAAATATTTCAGGAGTTTCAATGTGAACTGTATCCTACTCAGATGTCAACTCATGTAGGTAAAATCGTTTTCAGGTGATACCTGAAAATGTACCTACCTGAATGGAAATTTACTCACTGGCTATAAGGAAAATTGGTAATGATTTAGAGCGCAACAAATAATATAATAAAAAAAACAGAGAAGTGCGAGATAAACTCGCGTGGTTCCGTACGCTGATAAGTCTTCTTATTTCCTGTTTCGATATAGGCAAATAGGTTACTATTTTCTGTATTTTTATTTTAGGTCAGTAGTTTCGGCTTTACCTCCGAGGGGAGAATAGTAAATTTTCACCTATTTCTTAAAACTCCAAAACTACGATACAGTTTGCAAAACTTGATTTTAAATTTTTTTAACTAACCCCTCAAAAGAAGTAGTTTATTTACGGTATGGTATTTATGATAGGTACACATCCTTTTATTGGTCACTCACTTACATATGTACCGATATATTTCAACTCAATCGATTCAGTAGTTTTAAAGCAAATTGACTGTGACAGTCTAACGTACCTAATAGCCACGGATTTTCCTTTTGAGGTCCGGATTCCTAGGATCAGAATCTTAAAAATAGTAGAACCACTAAAGTTACAACGGCTATAAAAGTAAGTTTGACGAAAAAGACGAGAAAGAATAACATTTCTATTAGCAATTAAAATTTAGTGAGCAAACCGCTAGCCTAGCAGCAGAGAGGGCTTCGACCCTCTTGACGTTACCATGGCAACGAATGCAATTTCATACCCCGGTTACCGGGATGTAGGCAGGTATACAATTTTATATAATTATTTATGTGTTAAACCAAAACTGAGTTATGTTTACAGATTATAAAATTCCTGGTGGTTAGGCTAATATTGACCATGAAATCAGACGTCTCAATATTTCTCAGTAAACTTGAATTATTGTTGCACCAATTAACATGTAATGACAAAAAAGATAGGAACATTATTGTAGCTGGAGATTTTAACATAAATATACTTGAAGAAAATAATAGTGTTGTACAAAGATTAAACAACATGTTTTTAAATTATAATATGAAACAGCATATAAAAGAACCAACAAGACAAAAAAGGTGTATTGATTTGATAGCTAGTAATTTGAATGATACAAACGGGAGAACTCATGATCTTTACCTCTCCGATCATAATACAGGACAAACATTGACATTCAATATTCAAAACCAAATCAATAGGAAAAAATTCTGGTTTAAAAACAAAGAATTTTCTCTAAAGAAAAACATATCTAAATTTCTAGAATGTCTTTCTCAAATAAGTTGGACAGATGTTATAAATGAAACAAATTTAGATTCGGCTTTTGAACAATTCCATGATACATTTTCTATGTTCTTTGAATTATGTTTTCCAATACAAAAAATCAAAAAGCAAACTGAATCTAAGTGCCCAAAATGGATATCTAAAGGTATAAGAATAGCTTGTAAAAAAAAGCGTACCCTAAGATTTAAATGTTATAGGCATAACACCAAAGAAAATAAATTAACATACACTAAATATAATATGATGTTAAGAAAATGTATAGATGCTTCAAAAATGAACATAAACCATAAAATTATTAATAATGCAAAAAATAAATGCAAAGCATCATGGGATATCATAAAAAACAAAACAGAACAGGTAAATACAGTTAAATTAATTGAATCAATAGAAAATAATGGAATAGAGATTAGTGACCCACAGAAAATATCAGACACATTTAATACGTATTATTCTAACATAGCTGATAGTAAAAAAATAACTAAATCCGACCATAAATTTAACAATATTAAGTGTATCAATGAAAGCATGTTTCTGTCACCTTGTACAGAAGACGAGATCCTAAAAATAATTCAATCATTAAATAACTCCAAAGCAGTGGGTTACGACGAAATACCTACATTCATATTGAAAATATGTTCAAGAATTATTACACCAGTCTTGACACATTTGATAAATCTGTCTTTTATTAATGGAAAATTCCCGACTAAACTCAAAATTTCAATAGTCAAACCAATTTTTAAGAAGGGCAATAAAAGGATTTGAATAACTATCGCCCTATTACCTTAAATCCTGTACTATCTAAAATATTCGAAAAGGCAATGCTTGTACGTATTAATTCTTTTATAGCAAGACATAATATAATTATAAAGGAGCAAAATGGTTTTCAAAAAAATAAGTCTACCACTTTAGCAGCATATTCACTAATCAGTAATGTTACTCAAAATATTGATAAAAAAGAAACCAGTAGTTACAATTTTCTTTGATATGTCAAAGGCGTTCGATTTCGTAGACCATGATATATTAATCCATAAATTGGAAAAATACGGTATTAGAGGAGTAACAAATGATTGGATTAAAAGTTATCTTACAAATCGAACGCAATGTGTTGAAATTAGTAGTATTAATGAGAAGTTAGAACTTGAATCATACAAATCCAATTATTTAGTAAAAAAATATGGAGTACCACAGGGTAGTATTTTGGGACCACTCCTATTTTTACTATATATTAATGACATAACTACAATAACAAAAAATAAATGTATTTTGTTTGCAGATGACATATCAATAATAATACCAAATAATACTAATGACAATGTAGAATACGAAGCAGCTATTAATATGACTATTGAAGAGGTAATTAATTGGCTAGAGTCTAATAATCTTCATGTCAATTTAGAAAAGACCAAATACATAAATTTCTCAAATTACAAAAATGAATAATGCATTGTTAGATCTTAAAATAAAGAGCAATGTATAACGGAAACCTTTGATACTAAATTTCTTGGTATTATGTTAGATAAACACTGTAATTGGAAGGCTCATGTTAAATACGTTTGCAAAAAAATTAATAAGTTTATTTTTGCGCTCAGAAGACTAAGGCGAATTTCTAGCAAAGATACTGCTCTTACAGCGTATCATGGATACGTTACATCCGTCCTCAGATATGGATTACTCTTATGGGGGAAATTCAACTGACGTAAATCATGTATTTATTTCTCAAAAAAAATGTGTTCGGGCGCTTTGCGGAAGTAGGCCCCTCAAGAATCATGTCGACCTCTATTTAAGAAACTTAACATCTTGACATTAACTTCTCTGTACATTCTAGAGATAGGAATGTTTGTGAGATCTCATATGAAATTGTTCACAATGGCTGGCGATAATCGCAGATTCCCTCACAGAGATCCAACTCGTTTGGTATTGCCAAACTGTAACAGCGCAATGTACGGCAAGAACTGTCATGTTATGGCTATTAAAGTGTATAATAGAATACCTAAGGAAATTAGAGAACTGCCTGATAAATTATTTATTAAAACGTTGAGAAAATGGCTTCTAGAACATTGTTACTATGATCTGAAAGAATTCTTTGGTTGCAACTGATAGCTATTTGTTATTTGTTCATCATTATATTGCTATATTAGATATTGATTTAAAGATTTTGCATGCCTGGATAGGTTAAAAGTGAGATTCACACATATTATTTAACAACTTTATTTTCTTGTACCACTTTTTACTGCAAATAAACATTCATTCATTCATTCATTCATTCATTCATGAAAATATTAAAAACAAAGATGCAAGTGTGTAATTTTTTTCAAATTCAGAATTTTCTCCTGTTTTATTTTTCTGTACTTAGACCAAACGATCAAAGACAAAACGACAGAGTATTTTTTGTTGATTGAGCTTCTTTTATAGTGGTTAATTAAATCGAGTCATTTAAATCACCACTACAGCACTACGGAAAAAATATCTCTACATTAGGTATTTATTCCTCACCCTTTCTTCTCTTGACATTAAAAGTAAATACCAGTAAATTAATAAATACTATAAAACTATTCATCGACAAATTTTAAAAAGCACTATTGTTAAATAAATAATTTAAATAATGGGTTGTTTTGTTACTGCTGGAACCCTGGCAGGATTTAAGTTAAAACTTTTTAGGCGGGCTTTTAAAGGACTTGTGGGAGTAGAATGTAGAGATCTCACTTTTACGTTTTCAGACATAGATAGAGGGTGAATTATCATACTATTTTTATAAAACCTATTCAGTATAGAAATGGTTATCAATGTTTATACCTAAAGTAATTCAATATTGATAAAAGTCACAACGTTTAAAAATTTTAAATATAATTTAACTTCGAAAGTTTTTTTAGGGAACGGTCAAATTGGTACAAATTATCAATATGACATTTGTTTACATTCTCGAACATCCAATCAACAAGCCGAACTGCTTATAGCAACATAACCAAAGTCTACGCCACTTACCTTGGCAATTTAACTAATGTCACACTTCACTATCATAAGGGGGATTTCACACCGTTCTTCATTTCCGAATTATAGTGCATTTCGTGTCAAGAACACATTAGGCCGGCATAATTTTGGGACATATAACGTCAAAACACGTTGTTTGTATTGCAGTGAAATTGGGAATGGCGTCGGGGTTTTAGCGCATGCGTCCACACAGAATAGGCACGAGGGTTGAAGTATTAATGTGAGGGACCCTTTAGCGGCTCTCGCTAAAACAACTTTAGTGATAGGGATACATAAATAAAAACGGCCACTAGGGAATACGTTATCAGTGAAGGTACCATGTTTACACCTTTCCAATAATGGTTTGCTTCCCTCCATGGTTATATAGTCGGTGTTCGTTGGTTGGATTCCAGGTTAAATAACCTGATTAAGTACCTGTAAGTAATTTTGATTCCTGATACCACGATGGCATGACGACTCTTTGCAACCCACTTGATAAGAACTTATTAGGTATATACTTGCATATAATAAGTCTAGGTATGATAAGAAAGAAGAAAACGACAAAACATAATAGAATCGTATCAAGAAGCAATTTAATCCCACTTCTCACTAAATCCCATCCTACTTATCTAACTACTAGCTTTCGCCCGCGTGAATTTCCCACGGGAACCGTGCCTTTTCCCGGGATGAAAGGTACCCTATGTCCTTCTCCGTACTTCGAACTATGTGTATGCGAAATTTCAGGAAGATTGGTTCAGTAGATGAAGCGTGAAGAGGTAACAAACAAACAAACAAATAAACAAACCAACAAACATACAAACAAACTCACTTTCACATTTATAATATTAGTTAGGATTAGGATAACAGGGTGTTTGCAACTTGAATTGAATTTGTTCCAACTCATTGTACCTAATCTATACATATAATAAGAGAGTAAAAATATTTTGTCTGTACATTTAGTATTTTTGACTGAAATGGATAGAAGGACACTTAAAAAGAATAATAGAAAGCAAACAATTTTTTTTTAATTTTTTGTCTGTCTGTCTGTCTGTGTGTATGATCACGCTAATCTCCGAAAGTACTGAACCGATTTTAATGAAACTTTTTTTGTTGTATTAAACCTAGGCAACATTTAGGCTATAATTTATTTTGAAACCTGAACACCTGATGAAGAACCAAAACAGAACAGTTAAACTATATAAGAAATATGGAAATGGCGCCTTAGTAAAAGCCATTTGATGAGCATTTTCTGTAGACGTATAAAAATCGAAGATCCGAAACATCTAAAACAGTTTGGAACACAATAAGATTTTTCATCTAAGCGAAACTCACGCGGGCGAAGCCGCGGGCTACAGCTAGTCAAGTATATATTCATTGTTTATTTGAAAATAAGGCTACAATAATTATTTTTAGGGTTCCGTACTCAAAAGGTAAAAACGGAACCCTTATAAGATCACTTTATTGTCCGTCTGTCTGTCAAACTATTTTTCTCAGGAACGCTTAAAGTTATCAAGTTGAAATTAATATCAAATACTGGGGATACATGGTCTTTTTCAGCAAAAAATAATCAAAATTATACGTCAACGCGAGTTATTACCGTAAATGTCGCGATTTTTGCATATTTTGCGATTTCAGACAGCAATCAAAACCTATTGCCTATGGGGTTCTTCCCGTTGACCTAAAATTATAAAATTTGGCAAAAAGCAAGGTCTAACAGTACTTGTACAGGAAATCTGAAAACTGTAAATATGTTGTTGGAAGTTAAAAAAATTGCTTATTTTGCGCTTGATGCATTATGAATACTAGGGATCGAACTGCAAAGTTAAGTTTGTTTTTGAAACTAGTTGGTCTTTTAGTTAGAGCTATAATGTGAGATGCTTTGCGTGTACGGAACCCTCGGTGCGCGAGTTTGACTCGCACTTGGCCGGTTTTTTTTTTATTGGGTTTTATTTCAAAAAATGCCAATACCGTGCATTTTTGCTTTTTGTATGGACTCGCCTTTTACTAAGCGCCATCTATGAAGTCATCTGGAACTATTTTTTTTTATTTGGGTCTCGGAAAATCCTTCATTCCGTGCATTTATGCTTTCTGTATGGAATCGCCTTTTAAGAAGCGCCATCTATAGAGTAATCTGTGACTATTTGTTTTTTAGTTTGGATCTCGGAAAATCACCCATTGTGACAAGTTTCCCTCGTTTGGAACTAGCAGTTGCCATCTCTCAGTCATTATCATTGCTGAATCAATCACACTTGTATTAACTTGTGAACAGATAATGTAGGAGCTGTAATAAGAGAAAAAACCTACCTCCCCAAGCTCTCCCTGCTCTGTTGCGTCCATCTCTGTGTCACGTGGCAGTGACGGACTGACGGGGGTCTTCATCAAAATCGCTTTCCGATTTACAAATGTTGGCCGCGCCTGCTGGCTGCAGGTAACCTACACACATGATTCTCATGATTAGAGATGGGCATTTACCCGATAAATTTCCGAGACTCGGAAATTTATCCATTTATACCCATATTTTCCCAGGAATTTTTAATTTTTACCGGGTAAAAATTAAAATCAATTAAAATGTTTGTAATTACGATATTTTACAATATATCGTTAAGATTTATTATGAAATAAGCACATATTTAGTTTTTAAATTAAGTACTGTGTATAAAAGTACTTATAAAGTGTACAATTTACGTTTTGGTTACAAAAAGACCTGACAAGATATAGGTATCTTTATTCTGACTCATTCGCAGCCAACTGGTTTTAGACGATAAATGTTATGCCGGGGCGACGAACAAGTTTGCCAAATGCCGGAATTCTATTGAACGGCTAGGCGATCATCGAATCGTAAGGCCCGCCTTACACGAATGTCAGCCAACTTAATTACACTCTCTCTCTCTGTCAGATGAAAGACGTCCACTGCTGGACAAAGGCCTCCCCAGGATTTCCATAACGACCGGATGCGGGCAGCGCAGGACCGGTCGTTATGGAACTTAATTACTAACTCTCTCAAAAACACGCTTGCATAAAATTTTCTCGATAGAAAAATATTGCGAAGTTACTTCCAAATCCTAACTAATATTATAAATGTGAAAGTGAGTTTGTTTGTTACCTCTTCACGCTTTATCTACTCAACCAATCTTCCTATTTCACATACACATAGTTAGAAGTACTGAGAAGGACATAGGATACTTTTCATCCCGGGAAAAAGCACTGTTCCCGAAGGAAATTCACGCGGGCGAAGCTGCGGGCAAAAGTTAGTCTATAATACAACTGAAGATGTTTTGATTTTTTTGTTAATTCTACTTTAAACAGCCATATACTAAAAATGCATCATTATTTTCAAAATATTATTTGAATACATATGATTTTAAAACTGTTGTTTATGTTTTTTTAATATTTGAACCGAAAACAACTAGTTATTTATCTTCCTTATAATCAAAACACACCTAATATTTATACTTTAATTATTATTTTATCAGTATTAAAGAAAAAAAGGATAATTTACTTTCATTTTAATTTCTTCCCGGTATAAATAAAAAATATCGGGTATAAATGGGTATAAATTAATTTTTACCAATTCTACCCATTTTTTCCCATTTTTACCTTCCGGAAATTTATCCAAGCGCCCATCTCTACCACGGATAAAGAAACCAAAAAAAAAATGTCACTGTCAAATTTTCTTTTCCTTTGTCGCAATGACGTTGACAAGCAAGACAAGAAGACATTCAATTCATTCAACATTCATTCATCAAAATATTTTCAATTCGTCGACGTAACATCCATGGAAGTAG